>JAHLSL010000068.1:427047-480388 GCA_025920805.1 Petroica traversi
CCCATCCTGGGGCCACAATGACCCAGGAGCCCTCAGAATGCAGCAGGCACTGATTTTTGGTGTCTGTTTGCGGGTTAGGAGTTCCTTTTTGGAGATTTGAGTCCCATCCAGAGGCCACAATTACCCGGGAGCCCTCAGAACACAGCAGGACCCACTTGACCACGCAAAAACCCCGGTACCCCAGTCCTGTGGGTGCTTTTGGAAAGTCCAGGCTGGAATAACTCTGTGAGGGAACACAGAGCTCTTAATCCCCAATCCTCGGCCTGCTCCGCTGTCCCCCCTCAGCTCTGGAGGCTGCCAGAGTCTGTGAGGGAATCCTGGTCCCTTTGTCCCCTCATGCAAATCCCGGGGTCTGTGAAGGGATCCTGATCCCTTTGTCCCCTTCTGCAAATACCGGGATCTGTGAGGGGATCCCGGTCCCTTTGTCCCCTCATGCAGATCCTGGGTTGTGTGAGGGGATTGTGGTCCCTTTGTCCGCTCCTGCAAATCCCGAGATCTGTGAGGGGATCCCGGTCCCTTTGTCCCCTCCCATAGATCCCGGGGTCTGTGAGGGGGATCTCGGATCTGTGAGGGGATCCCGGTCCCTTTGTCCCCTTCTGTGGATTTCGGTGTCTGTGAGGGGGATCCCAGGGTCTGTGAGGGGATCCTGATCCCTTTGTCCCCTCCTGTGGATCCTGGCATCTATGAGGGGGATCCCGGTCCCTTTGTCCCCTCCTGTAAATCCCTGGGTCTGTTAAGGGATCCCGGTCCCTTTGTTCCCCTCCTGCAGATCCCGGGGTCTGTGGGGGGATCATGATCCCCTTGTCCCCTCCTGCAGATCCCGGGGTCAGTGAGGAGGATCCCGGTCGCTTTGTCCCCTCCCAGGGTCACACGGACACACACGAAATGCCTGGAGGAGGAAGAGCTGCTGGAAAGTTGCAGCACCCGGGTGACAAGGACAAACAAACCCTCCTGGTGTTTGCTCCGAGTGTGGGAAGCTGGCACTGTGCTCTTCGCTGGGGACATTAGAGGCCAGGTGACAAATGTGGCCTGCGGGTGGCAAGTGAGCCACCCCTGGGTTGTGCTGACAGAGCAAGGCTTGGGAAAAGGACGGGGAAAAATTCCTGCCAAGCCCAGCTGTGGTCCCAGACTGTGCTGGGTTATCCCCACATTGTGCTGTGTTTTCTCCACATTGTGCTGTGTTGTCCCCATACAGCCACCCCAGGCTGTGCCTGCCCCTCTTTCAGCTCGAGCGGTGACACAAAAACGCTTTTCTCTCCAACTCGCTGAAAAGCTGCTCCGAATTTGGCTGAAAATGCCAATTATTTGTAACAATGAGGGATGTTCTGGTATTTCTCAGCCGAGGTTTTCCTCAGTGTCTGTCCTCTGTGCTCCATCGTGAAGTTTTTACTTAACAAAGACAGCCTTGGATGGAGTTGGAGAAATCCCAGGTGTCTTCAGTGCCCAAGATCTCAGTTGTGCTGCCCAGGGGTTTGTAAGGCAGAGTTAGACGGGATTTTGGGAAGGAATTGTTCCCTGTGAGGGTGGGGAGGCCCTGAGATGGAATTCCCAGAGAAGCTGTGGCTGCCCCTGGATCCCTGGAAGTGTCCGAGGCCAGGTTGGAACATCCTGGGACAGTGGAAGGTGTCCCTGCCCATGGCTTTATAATGATCTTTGAGGTCCTTCCCAACCCAAAGCACTCCATGATTCAACGGAAATAGGAGAAAATCAATCAGTCTGGGGGTAAAACATGAGCAGAACCCCCAAATTAAGGGCTGGAGAAGGACAAGGTTGCTGTGCTTATGAAAGCACTCATAAAACAAAAATATTCACACAAACTGTGAAAAACTTAATCCCACACCTTCCCCCTCATCTCCAACCCTTTTCTCCTTAGAGCAGCTTAAACTCCACGTGGTTGTGTAACTGTGATCTTCAACAGTGACAATGACAGTGATGGAGGGTTCTGGTGATGCAAATTTTATATTGCGATAGTCACTAAAACATTTTTCCAAGGCAGACTGCAAAAGTCGTAATTGCCGAATCTTCTTAACTTAAAAATGGTTTAAGGCCTGCTTTTCTCTGGTCACATTGAGGGCAAGGAAGGAGGAATTATTTTTATATAAAATGATTTTGCCCACTGTTAGTGGACAATAGAGAGGTGAAAACTGAATTAAAATCAGTAGCTCTGAATCCTCTTTGGAGGTTTAAAATGAGATTGGATGATTATTCCTCCTTCCTCACTCCTTTTTTTTTTTTTTTTTTTTTTAAGGCTGAGGGGCACAGGGAGAAGGAGGTGGGGGTCTGGATATTCCAGCAAAAAGGTGGCAATGGGATGATGAGAATTGGTCGTGTCCCTGCTGCTTCCAGAGGTGCCACAGCTATGTGGGACATCGGCATTATTATGGCTCAAAGTTGGCCGAGGTCACCCCGGTTCATCTGCTTTATACATTGGGAGCCTTCTCCTCATTACTTGCCAAACAAACCTTTTTATTTTTGCACACGTTTATGTTGATTTTGTGGTTTCTGAAATTGGATTCTGTCTCCTACGGGCCTGAGTTTCCACGGCAACCCCGGCCCTTATCTGCTGCTGCTGTTTGGCAGACAGACAACAAGGCCTTTCAGTTTACTTCTCCCATTTTTTCCCTAATATTATTTTCTCTAAAAACCCCTTTTTTTTTCCTTCTTCAGCGTGTTCTTTTTCTTTCTTTTTTTTTTCCCTGCCCTTTTTATATTATTTTTACTTTCCCCAACCCCTGTCATTTAAAAATCACATAATTAATTGAGCACATCCTGTGCCACACGGGGCTGCCACGACTTTGAAGTCCCAATAGATCATTTTATAGAGCCGTGGGTACCATTTTTTCCGAGGCAGCACCAGGCGCCAGCTCGAGGCCTTGTGGAATTCAGCATATCCTACTCCAGGTATGATAAAGAAACCTTGGCACCTTCTGTTTGTTTTTACTAATTTCCTTTCCAAACTGCCTTTTCAATATAGAGGAAAGACCTCAGGACTTAAAGTTTGTTATTTTCTCTCCAAAGTTAGTCCCTGTTCCCCCTGGCTCCCTCCCTCCCTTCCTTTAAACCAGACTGAACTGCTTCTCCTCTCTCCATGCTAAATTTGCTATTTTTTTCCCCTTTTTCTTTTCTTCGGGAAAGTGTGGTCTGATTTAGCATCATGGAGCTGGGAGCTGTTACTGATCCTGCAGCAGCAGCGAGGCAAAAAGACCCTGACAGGCTCTATTAACCCTTAAAAACAATAAATGATCTCATCAGCCCCTGGAAGACACAAGGAGAAATAATAATGCAATCATTGACTTGGGTGAGGGAACAAGGCTTTGGGGGATTGATGCTGAAATCCATCCCCAAAGCCCCTGGTGCTGGAATGAACCGAGAGGGGCTGAGTTTCTCAAAGCTGAAAAACATTAAAAAAAGGAGAATATGGATGCGCAGACATAGCAGAATATATATATTTATGTAGGTATTTATGTGAACAACAGAGGGAGAGAGACAGAAGCTGAGTGGAAAAACCTAAAGTTAAGTGAAAAATAATTGAGCCTGCACCATGTTGCCTTCTGCATTTGGAGCAAAGGGGCTGCAAAACACCCCAAAAACTCTTTAAATCTGAGTCAGGAGCTTCTGGAGATTAAAACTGTTAATTTTCATATATTTTTAGCACTTTTTGAAAAGACAAATAGGACCACCTGGAGCGGTTTTCCAGTCAGAATGAATCCGTGTAGGATGATTATCTTCCCTCTGGAATGATGGGAATTCTGTGTCACCAAAAATAAGAAAAATGAGATTTTTTTTTTATACAGACATTTCAAGCCAGCTTCTCACTTCTGATGGGAAATCCCATTCCTGCCTGTGAATCCATAAAAGGCTTTCCAAATCCTGTAGGAAAAAAAGAGTAAATCTTACACTCCATGAAATTTTGACCAGTTTAAAAATGATTTCTGGGTGTATTTATGCTTCATTTTATAGAGCTTTCCTTCATTTCATGGCTACTCGGGGTCTTATTCAAAATCCCACGTTGGAAATGAAAAATTTCCATTGTTTCCAATGGGCTTTGGATGAAACAGTGGAGAAACTTTCTGTGGGACTAAAAAATGGGAATCAATTCATTACAGAATCCCTGAGGTTCATTTTAAAAGCCTGGAGAGCAGAAATTGCTCTGTCTGTGGGGCAAACTCATGGAATTCCTTGTCTTGTGCCTTGTATTTTCATTCTGAGGCAGATGAACAGGCAGGAAAATGCTAATTTTATTTCAAATTGATGCCAGTAGGAAAATGGGTGAATAGAATAGGGCTGGAATTAATAGTGGAGATCTCCAGTCGTTCGTGATCCTCTAAAATCTGTTTTATATGGTGAACAGTTGATGCTGCCATTAAGTATTTTTATAAATTGCTGTGTCATGCTGGCTGTTTTAGAAGAATATTTATTATGATTTACCCAGATTTCTGCCTCTCTCCCTCTTTTCTCCCTTTCCTTTGCTCTTCCCTTCTGGAAAACTCAAATTCACTAAAAATAAAACATATAATGAGCTTTACACTCCCCTAATTTGAATCTTGCTCATTGTAGAATGACAACAATAATTCCAGATTTGTTTTGAAAACGCTTTTTAATATTATTTTTTTTCCCCCTGAGATGAATATAACACTTTTTTAGAGAGAAAAAAAAATTCTGAATATTGAAGCATTTCAAAGCAATGACCCATGCTGATAATTTTGATTTTTTATTTCTCAGCTGTCATGGTTGGAGCTACAGTGAAATGCAAGACTGAAACCCCCAATATTTGGCCAATAAATCATAAAAGAAATGTCATTTTTTTTCCCCTTCATTCCTAAACTCTTGTGGCTCTGGGGGGACTTTGCCACTGGTTTAACAGAGCCACAACTCAATGGATTTTATGGGAGGGAGGTTCAGCCTTGGAGAGCAGCTCTGTCCAGCCTGACTGGCTCCTCAATTTCCCTGGAATTTCATGGGCTCCTGGCAACTCAACTCCATCCATTTCAGCAAGAGAACGCCACAAGTCTGGATTTGGACCTAAAATTGGGCAAATTTCAGATAATTCAGGGGTGACACTGCAGGCAATCCCCCAGCAGCTGCCTCCCATGGCCTGAACGAGGCAGAAAATGCAAATTCCACCATCGTGTGCAGGTTGGGAGTGATTTCCAACAGCCACTGGGGCTTTATGATAATTTCTTTAACTCGACAACGTGTTCAGTGCAAACTACAGGGTTTCTTGGTTTTTTCCCCCACCTCTCCTGCACGAGGCAAAGCAGACAATGAAGTTGCAGAAAGCGTACGAGACTGGTTTTGTTTAACTTTGGTCTTCTCAATTTACTCTCCCTGCCACTGCCCTCTGGATATTTTTATGGAAGCAAAAGAAAATGCTCCTTTTATGCATCAGGGAGATGCATTGGGGGGGGGGGGGTGACTCATTTGGCAATATTTATAAGAGTCAGTTTTATTTTGAAATGTCCTCCAGAATTATTTGGGTGAAAGAGGAAAAATGGTCAGATTGCAGGACGAGGCCGTTCGCTGCACGGGGAGGGTTTTACCTTTCCTGGTGTTTCTAATTCTGCAGAATAACAAGATTAAAAAGAAAATAGCCAGCAAAAAGAGCTCATTCCAAGGAAAGCCAGGCTGAGAGATTCTTGTTTTGAAGGTTTAGGTGCAGCTCAGGGTGGGAAAAGCTGGGAAGTCTTCGTGTTTTGGTGAAGGGTGATAACACCACACCCTGCTCCAGGCACGGCTCTTCCTCCTGAGCTGCTTTTCCATGGATTGTGAATGGATCCTGCAGCCACAGAGGAATTACCTGATTTTTACAGGGCAAAAATGAAGCCAAATCCAGCTCCTCTCCTGTGCTTGTGCTTTTGGTATCTCTCAGCACAGGGGAGATGTGACAGCTCTGTCACAAACACCTGGAGCAGGGCTCTGGCTGCTGTAGGATCTTCTGTCTTCATGTAGAGTCTTCCACATCGTAACACCAGTCTGCAAATTAATCCTAAACCCAAAAATTCACAGTGAGGGAGGAGGAGAAGGAAGGAGGCCATCAATGGTATTCACAAATGAATGGTTTGTAGCACTACAACCCAAATCTCCCAGCCCAGCCTTCCTGTTTCATTTCATACACTGGATTAAAAACCCCATCCATCATTTCATCAGGTAATTTTTACAGGCAAGTGAAAATAAAGGGCAGTAGCCTGATGAAAGCTGTGTACAAGATAACCCAAGCAAAATGTGCTTTTTATAAATTACTGTGTCACGCTGGCTGTTTTAGAAGGTTATTTAGTGTGACTTATCCCAGATTTCTGCCTCTCTCCCTCTTTTCTCCCTTTCCTTTGCTCTGCCCTTCTGGAAAACTTGCACATTCACTAAAAATAAAGAATATAATGAATTTTATGCTCCCCTAATTTGAATCCTGCTCATTGTAGGACAGCAAAAATAATTCCAGTTCTCTCAATAGTTTAGACTTGTGTTACTCTGATGCCTTTTCTTTGGTCTTAAAATTAAGAGTTAGACACCATTAAGGGATAAAGGGTTTTTATTTTGATGTTTAATAAGGATTTTTATGGTGTAATAATTTGTTCAAGTGGAATATGTTGAAATGCATATTTAAGGTACATTGTATATAATTTTATGGACTTTGCAAATTAAAGTTTTTGACAAACATACTTTAATGAGAAGTTTAAGTGAAGAGCGTAACATCTCTTTGTCTTAAAATATTTTTTAAAGGTAATTTTACTTTATAGGATATGTTTTAGAAGGGGCTTAAATTTTTTAGATAGTGTGAGGTTTTTGGGCTTTTAATTGTGAGGCTTTTAGGATGCCTTTTTTAATAGAATATTAGGATTATGCTAAAATATTCAACTTAAGTAATTATAAGTATGTTAAGAGTATTGAGAATATGTAGGAGGTGTATAAAGAGAAAAGGCAGAAAATCATCATGGCATCAAGCCCTCTCACTGCCTTTGCCCCATCCCATCCCCTTGTTTTCCTCCATCCTGCATTTTCCAAGGCTGGAACATCCATCCCTCATTTTCCCCGCTGTCTGTAGCCGCATGAAACAGCAATGGGCGTGATTTCCATTTGCCAGCCCTGGCCTCAAACCAGCCTGCGTCTCTACCCACAAATAACCCCCCAATAATTAAATTGTCCGGGTTTTGATCTTGCTCACAGGAGCAGAGCAATTTTCCTTCCCTGGCGGATTAGATTCTCCTGAAAGGTTATGATTCAAGCCTTCCCTTTTGCTCCGATATGATTCTTCCAGACCTGGGGCCTGATAGGGCCCTGCGCAGCACCAGGCCTCTGTTTTCTCTGTAAATACAGCCTACAAAATTTCAACAAGTCAGCCCTTGTGTGCCACACCGGGAGATTGATGACAAACCACATTATTTTTCCCCCCTCCATAGAACTGCCCACAATTACAGCAGGGCTCTCTCCAAACACTGCTCTGTTTTTGTCCAGCAGGGAGAGGGCACCGGCACGGGCCGGGATCCGCGCGCGGGGCCGGAGGCAACACTGAGCAGCATTATTTGGGGAAAATGCCCTTTTCTTCCCTCTTTTTTCCCTCCCCTATCCATGATAAAATGTTGGAGCCGATTTCTGCTGCGTGGGTTTGTGCATGAACCCACCAGCAAAGGTTATCTCAATACCAAGGGAAGGAAAGGAGGGGTTGAGACTTGGAAAAATTCCCTGAGCTGCTCGTGGGATGCTGAGGCTGCTCCCAAATTGGGTGAAATTCAGATTATTAGGTTTGGATCATGCTGGGGGTTTAAACCAAAAAAATCCCTGTTTTCTGCTGGCCTTGAGTTTGATAATTTAGAGAGTTAGTAATCGCTCAGAGAACACCACCACCAGTCAAATCCCCAAAGCTGTCAAATGTCAGGAGTGAACAATTTGCAAAAAATGAATTTAAAAAGTAATAAAAGGCTCTGTCTCCTGATGGAGCCTGGAGAAGTGATACGACACTGCTGGTGTCATCCTACCATCCCTAATATCCAGTTTTTTTAAATATCCAGTTTTTAATCCCGGATTTTTGTCCTTCCAACCCTCCTGCGTTTTATTTGCATCTCTTCAAGACTGGGAAAACAGGGATTGCTGGGTGCTCTGATGATCTTTCCAGAAATCTGCTGTCCTCCAGATAACTGAATTCCCAGACTCCACGGAGAACATGGGAGCACCTGAAAAGCAGGGCTCGCTTTCAAGTGAAAAAAAAAAACCCTCTCCGAGCATCCAACATCTGTCAGAATTCCCTAATTTGTCACGAGGCTGCTGCAGGCTCATCCATCATCCTGCCACGCCGCGCTGGAAATGGTGCTGAAAAGATCCAAGTCATTGCCTCCAAAATGTTTTCTTTATCTCTGGGCACCTTCAAATCTTCCACGGGAGCCCTGAAATCGCTGCTCTCCCCTGCTCATTGTTTATAAAAATGTGTTTAATTTGGGTGGTTTGTGTATGGAATGAGGGTGGTTGAGGTTTTTTTTCCTTCCTTTGGGGGTGTTTCTGGTCAAAACATGGATGTGCAGCAGATTTCTGAGTGATAAAGAAGCCTCTTGTGTTAAGGTTATCCCTTGAAACTTTAATTATTTTCTGCTAATCCCATTTTTTGCTGTTTAAAAATAAAAACTTATTTACTTAGAATTCTAGATAAATGGTGACATTCCAAGAGGAACAGATAATTCAGGGTACCGTAGGTAAGAAATTAATGACTTAATCTTTCTATTATAGCACCTATATTACCAATATTTAGCCTAAAAATGGAGATTCCAGTGTGACCAATTTAATCAATCCAAGTTTTAAGGCCAAAATTACAATTTCTACAGTTTCTCATCCCGTAGAAAAATTTTATGTGCATTTTTCTGATCTGTAAATGAATTTCTCAGTAATTTCTGGGAGAATTTTTGTGCCTTCTAAAGCTTATGTAGCTCTAGGAAAGATACACAAATTCCTGGAAAAAGAGGCTAAAATTCCTCAGGAATTGAAAATTGTCTCTGCTTTGGTTGTTTGAAGTGAAATTGTTCTGAAAACCAAATTCTTCCTTGGAAATTCAGATCATAAAATGCTGGGAAGTGAAATAAGGCCTGAGATTTCAGCAAGAGATGAACCAGAATTCAAATATAAACTTCCAAATTCTGTGTGATTTTCTTGGATGTCAAAGCAGATTGGAGAGTAAAACCTCGTGACTGAAATCCTGATGTTCACTCCCCCCAAATTTAAGACAATTTTAATTCTAGGGAAGTGTTAAAAATCCAAAATTTGGTTCTAGGAGGACAAAGAATCATCAGCAACTCAATTCAGTGCAAATTGAGTCTTTCACATTTCCCTGGGTAGGGAATGGGAAGGATTTTCAAGGAGTTTTGGCAGGGAAGGGGGATAAAGAGCATTGGGCTGGTGCCTCCAGTAGCTCTGAAAATCCCACCAGTTTTCCATGAGATTTCTGACACCTCTGTGGAAAATCTGCACAGTTTAATCCTGGGAACTGCAGCCCTGCTCTTGAGGAAAAGGGGATCCAGGATGGAGCTGGCGGCACTGGAAACCCTCTGTAGGAAACTCAGAAATCCTTATAGCAAACATGAATATATTTCATTTCGGACTTTAAAAAAATAAATTCAATTTAATTCTTTTGTTTATTTTTCAACAACCTCTGTGGAAAATCTGCTCAGCTGAATCCTGGGGGCTACAGTCCTGCTCTTGAGGAAAAGGGATGCAGGATGGACTTGGCAGCACTGGAAACCCTCTGTAATAAACTCAGATATCAAAGCAAACATGAATTTATTTTATTTAGGGCTTTTTTTAAAAAAAACTGCTTTAAATTTAATGTTCTTGACGTTTATTTTTCAACAATCAATGAGTTCAGAATGCCCCGATCAATCAGACCTTCTGTCAAGAGCTTGGGAGTCTTTGTGAGGAGGAAAAGTTCAAGCTGTGGCCTTGCAGGGATTGAGTTGGGGCAGTGAGGTGAAAAACAGGGAAGAGCCAATGTTGTATTCCTTTCTCTTAAATAATAATAAAAAAAAAAGTTGAAAAAAAAAAAAAAGAAAAACTAGAAAGGCAGCAATAAAGCAAAAGGCACTTCCTAAAGGTAGCCATTAAATCATTCAACACTCAGCTCCCCCGAGAGCAGAGGGTTCCTCTTTCCCTTCCAGGAGGGGTTTTCAGGAGCCATTCCTCATCCCCTGCTCGGTGTCTTCTCCCTGGGCTTTATCCCAGACCCCATCCAGGGGCAGCACCACGGCATTTTCTGGGATGGCTTTGGGCTCATAGATCACTTCCCAAAAAGTTTCCAATGGGTCCCCAAAGAGGAGGGTGAGGGCTCTGTTTTGCTCGTGATAATGTGCTAATGCTCCGAGAGCCCCCATAAATCTTCTCTCTGCATCATCATTTGTCAAAGTCACAACATGGGGCTGGAAACGGCAAAAAAAAAAAATCCAAAAAACCCAAACCCAACAAAAAAATAGAAAGTAGGACGAGATAGAAAACGTGGCTTTGTTTTTCTCATCCCTCCCATGTGATTTCTCCCCCTCCTCACCCCCTTCTCCTCTTCTCTTAATCTCTAAACCATCTGATTGTAGAGAAATCGTAAATAAAGGGTTTGGTTTCTTTCGGGTTTTGTGCGAGTGCACACGTGCGGGGTTTGCTGGACACTCAGAAATGGAAACTCGGAGTTGGTTGGAGGAGCCTCTGCCACCTCTGCTTAGGAAAATGCTTTTTGGGACAGGGTTGGTCGCCCTGGCGCTGCTTCCCAGTTTAGTCATCGTTCGGGCTGATCAAATTGGATGGAAAAACGCGATCGTATCAAAGGCCCTGATGGCTGAGGGAATTTGTTTTTAATCATCTCTGAGGGAACAATCCCACAGCCCACATCAAAATGTTCTCCAGCGCTTGCTCGAAGTCAGAAGAAGTCGTGAGAGAGAAAAATCGAACTTGTTCTGATGTTTTGTTTCTCTTTTCTTTTTCAGCTCTGTTTCAGTGCCTTCTTTTCAATTTTATTTTCTTTCCCCCCACCATCTCCTTGTCATCCTGATAAAATGGTTATCTTTAAAACATCTCCTGAAAATCACTGGGTGGGGATGTTTAGCTGTGTCCGTGCTCTGAAATGCCAAGGCAGACACATTTTGCTGGTTTTACCACTGGTGCTTCTGCCTTTGGTGAGTTCTTGATGTCCAGAAAGGGAATTGTGATGGCATTTGAGTCCTGCCCCTGTCAGGTGTTTCTGTTGATAGATAAACACCCACTAGAGATGCTTTGGTAGACAAGAAGGAAATTAAAGTGATTCCTCCAGCAGCATTTAATTGGATCTACCGGGAAGAGCCAAGGCTTTGGACCTGACATTTTAATTATTATCAGAAACAGATGAAATCAGGTGGGGACTGAAGGGAAAATGAATGGGAATTGATGTGGTGACACCAAGCCCAGCTCAGTCCTGCTGCTTTCAGTTAATTATCATTAAATCCATGGACATGACAGGATAATGCAGAGCTCCAAGCCCTTCCCAGCCTTTCCAGCCATGCCAGCAGTGCCAGTGAAGTCCTTGCAGTCAGCAAAGCAAATTTGGATCAGCTCCACACCCTCTGGGACATGCTTGGGGCAGTTTTGAGTGGCAGAAGCCAACCTGCAATGCCAGAATACGGCAGAATAATCAGATTTTTTTTTAATTGAAGCATTAAAGGATGGTATTGGTAGCCACTACTGGATTCCCAAATCCAGCCAGAGCCTGGAAACTCTTCCAGGGTTGGAGTGAGGAGCTGTGAAACCTCTCCTTTGTTGCACTCTGACATTTGATACGCATTAAACATGAAATAATAAATATTCCACTAAAGGCTGACTGGTCTCCCTGCATTGCAGTGGCTCCGTGGCTGCTCCCAGCTCCCTCCCAGGCTTTATCTCTGGTGTCCCCTTACAGCTGGATCTGAGATCAGGCCGGGATCACTGTCCATGTGGGAGCCCCGGCAGCACTGGCAGCCTTCCCGAGCCCTGGCATCCTCCCCCAGCCCAATTAGGCTTCACCTCAGGTAACTTTCAAAAGAAACTCTCCATAATCAGAACGTGATGGGCGACACGTCAGGAAAAGGCAAATGAGAGCCTGAAATCCGTCACGGAGCCGCAGTGGAAAACAAGCCATGGGGTTGTTTCCAGGAGGGAGCTTGGACGCCGTACAGGGGCTGGGAGGGGAGAGGGGCACCCCGGGATGGGAAGGGAGGGCTCCTGGGCCAAGCTCTGCTCCTAACAGGATCTTCATGGAGCAGGTTTTGGGTTTCACACCCTGCTGATGATTTGCTCCAGTTGGTATCGGGAGGATGAAAAGGGAAATGTTTATGGGGTGTCTCTCCGGAGAGAAGGAGCCACACGACGCTGCCATGTCCTTTGGGGTTTCCTCTCTGTCCTAAATCTGAGCGCAGCTTCCCCTTGTCCCGGTGGTCCTGCCACGCTTTTGGGGTTGGGGATTTGTGGAGCATCCCTGGTTGGGTACCACTGCTGTGCTTGCACACAGGATCCAGACGGAGAGGAAAAACAAGACCCAGAGGAGGGGATTTCTGCACCACCCAATCCTTCTCCTCAATGGGATCCAGAGGGAGAGGGAAAACCAAACCTAGAGAGGGGATTGCTGCATCACCCATCCTGCTTCATGGGATCCCGAGGGAGAGAGGGAAAACCAGGCCCAGAGGGAGGATTGCTGCATCAGCCCATCCTTCTCCTCCATGGGATCCAAAGGGAGAGGGAAAACCAGACCCAGAGTGTGTTTGCTGCATCCCCTCATCCTTCTCCTCTATGGGATCCAGAGGGAGAGAGGGATAACCAGACCCAGAGGAGAGATTGCTGCATCACCCCATCCTTCTCCTCCATGGGATCCAGAGGGAGAGAGGGATAACCAGACCCAGAGGAGGGATTGCTTCATCACCCCATCCTCCTCCATGGGATCGAAATGGGGAGGGAAAACCAAACCTAGAGAGGGGATTGCTGCATCATCCCATCCTTCTCCTCCACAAGATCCAGAGGGAGAAGGAAAACCAGATCCAGAGGAGGGAATTGCTGCATCACCCCATCATTCTCCTCCACAAGATCCAGAGGAAGAAGGAAAACCAGACCCAGAAGGAGGATTGTTGCATCACCCCATCCTTCTCCTCCATGAGATCCTTGCCAGCCCTGTGGCACTGGGAATACTGGGATGGGGGTCGATTCCAGCCTCTTCCTCACCCATCCCTGAGGAGCCACCCCGCCTTGATGGATGGGGTTATTCCACAGGAACACCGGTGGAAACTGGGCTGGAATTACGCCTCCTCCGCCTGTTTAACTGGCTCTTCATTAGGTATGTTTTCTATAAACAGAGATTAAATTTGAAAAAAAAGTGACACTGGAAATGCTCTGAGGAAAGTGTGTCTTTGGGAGCCAAATGAAACTCCGCATAATCCCTCTCCTCTCTGTGAGAAGAGAATAATGTCCTCCAATTAATTATATCGAGGCGTATAATTACACACTTACACAGTCAAAGACATTTTGTAGCAGAAACGGGATTGAATGTCAATCCCAGCTTCCAAAACCACACGGAGTTAAAACAAATTTTAGCTCTCATATTGAACTTTTCAAGCCGCTTTTATTAATATGTAGAGCGATTATTGTTGACTGGACAAATTATTTGGGATGGAGTTTTTGCTGCAGTGCGGAGCTGGCAGTGCAGAATGCCAGACTCCACAGAGAACTGCAGGAAACCAATATATCTGCAAAAAAAAAAAAAAAAAAATCTGGGTTTTCAGAGATTGATATTGAAAATAAATGCTGAATAATGGCTGGTTTGGCCAAGAACAATATATGTTCTCCTTACCCAGGGGTTCCTGAGTTCCCTGTGGATTTTTGGCCCCCCCTGGGCCATTTCCCTCCCAAATTCATCCTGTGTAGGTGGCAATGCCATGTTTGATAGAACCAACAGCTCCTGTGTGGAGGAGTTGAAAGCACAAATAAATTATTGGAATTTACTGAGCAACATTTCCACTCTGGGACTGAAAGGGAAGAGCTCCTAAAAAACAGACTTGAACACGTCATGATTATTAAAAACAATGAAGCCAATTGGAGAAAACTCAGCATTTTAGATATGAATGTGCCCTCCTGGATATCTGTGGAGGAGTTCTTTTTGTCAGGCAATGTTTGCTGATGGATTCTGATGTCTCATTTAGAATTTCAGGACATGGATTTTTCCTTACAATATTTGATCCAGCGTGTAAGGAGATATTTTATCACAGCCCCGCAACTATTGACTCCAGCTGATTATTTGCTTCAAGTTAAGCGTGAGCTTAACTCCTCTTGTTGGCTCTGACATGGACATTCCCACCAGTATAATATTCCCAATCCCTCCTGTTATTACAGCATTCCCCATAACGGGAACCCCAATATTACCGAGGACTTCGGCAGCCTTGGCCAATGTCAACAGAATGGGAGGTGCTATTTCATTAATTTCCCCTGACTTGGGACAAAAATAACTTCATCCATGTCTTGGTTTTGTGTTTCAACCTCCAGGAGAACAATTTTCTCAAAAAATAAAGAAATTGGTTACTTTATACCCCGGCTGGTTACATTAGACTGTAATTTCACAAGGCATCAGTGATTCCAGGGGCTGATTTTCTGACAGGCAAAAACTAAAAAAAAAAAAAATGACCACACATTTGCGAGCATCAGTAGTCACCTCTCCTCATGCATAAAGCACACGGACACATTTTTGGCTGTCGGGCTCTGAGCAGAGCAGGGGAAGGAAGAAGCAGAGACGTGTTTTGGGCTCCTGACACGCGGGGTTGATGAACGGGGATCTTGGGTGAGGACAGAAAAATGGGTCCCCGTGGGGCAGGGCAAGATTTCCCCTAATAAGAGAATGAGTGAGCAAATCAGGGCAACCTCGGCCTTCCTGCTGTGGGAGAGAGACCATGAAAAATGGGAAGCAAACAGGTAGGGAGGGTAAATTCATGGCCCAGGTAGAGCTGGGTGTCAGCACATTTATGGGTTGATCTTTTCTGTATCTTCTCGGGCCCTCTTAAGCTGGATTTGGGGGTTTGGTCCTTATTTTTGTGTTTGATGAGGGGTTAAAATGAACCTTTGCAAAAATTCCTGCTGTGGGACAGATCACAAAAAAATGGGAAGGAAACAGGTAGGGGAGGGAAAATTCATTGCCCAGTAGAGCTGGGTGTCAGCACATTCATGGTTTGATGTCTTCTCTCTCCTCGGGTCCTTCTTAAGCTGAATTTGGGGGTTTGGCCCTTTTTCTGTGTTTGATGAGGGGTTAAAATGAACCCTTGCAAACCCTCCTGCTGTGGGAGAGATCACAGAAAACGGGAGGCAAACAGGTAGGGGAGGGAGAATTCATGGCCCAGGTAGAGCTGGGTGTCAGCACATTCATGGCTTGATATCTTCTCTCTCCTCAGGTCCTCCTAAAGCTGGATTTGGGGGTTTGGTCCATTTTTTATGTTTGATGAGGGGTTAAAATGAACCCTCACAAACCCTTCTGCAGGGCTCTGTTGTAAATTTGTAGCAACCCAAATGTTTAAAATCTCTGTGTAATAAAGGCCACGTGCACAACCCTGAAACTCTTGCAAAAAATGGCTTTCCATTTTTTTTGGTAAATTATATTTTATTGTTATGATTTTTTAAAATGCTGTACAATCAGCAAGAACACCACGATCACATGTTTGAAGCTGGTATTAATAATTTTACAGCCAGTAAACACCTGAAACCTCTCCTCTCCTCTCTTTATTGGCTCCCTGGATTTTTATGAGTGCATTGCTGCAAAGAAGGCAGTGCAGGGAGTTGCCACAGTGGGAAAGACCAGGTGCCCACCTGTTTCAAAATCATTCTTGGAGTTAAGCTTGAAACGCTTTAAAATCAATGTGGGGTTGAATTCTGACCCAATTGTGGTTCCTGACCTCCATTTTGCTGTGATGGCAAAGCAGTTGGACAAAAAGTCAGGGAGTTTTGGGTTCATAAAGGATCCGGGAGAAGAGAAGAGTGAGACGGGAGAAAAATAATTGCGTAACTTTGCTTAGAGCCCTCTGTGTGGGGTTCCCTTTGGGCTGCCCACCCCTGAGGTCTCCCAGTGGGATGTGAGAGGGAATTGTGGCCGCTCCATCCTTGGAAGTCTCCAGAGCCAGGTTGGAGGGGGCTTGGATCAGCCTGGGATAGTGGGAAGTGTCCCTGCCATGGCAGTGGGTGGGATGAGATGAGATTTAAGGTCCCTTCCCAACCCAAACCCTTCCATGATTCCATGATTCCAAGATCTATTTCAGCCAACATAGCAGGAAGGAAGGGCTGGGTGGGGTTTTCTTGGCCTGAAGGCTGTGTCCAAGTCTGTCCCTGTCCCACGAAGGTCAGAGCTCATCAAAACCCTCTGCTGAACATGGATTCCATCCAAAAATCAAGATTAGTGAGGGTTCAGGTCTGCTTTTGAAGGACAAATCAAAAAATGTCCTCTGTGCCCTTTCCATGGAACACACAGACGTAAATATATTATGTGTATTAAGATGAACGCTGTGGCAGAGGGGAGAATTAAACCCAGCTCTCCCAAATCCCAAGTTAACCTTAACCACTGGATTATTTTCCTCTCTGGTGTGAACACTGCCTGTGCACATTGTGTACAAACAGGAGAGAGATTTACGGGAGGAATAACCTCAGCCCCAATAATCCACGTGTGCACATGGATATAAATATATATATTCTCAATAGCAGCCTGCAAAAGCATCGCCTCATAAAAACTCTCTGAACACTCACTAAATTCCGGGCCAGATTTCAACTCGTGTTCCTGAGATAAGGACCAGAGGGAGGAGGAAGAAGGAACAGACAGCAGCAATCCTTTCATCCCCCTGGCCACAGCTGGTGGGGCCGCTCCTTTCAGCAGATGGGAATAAAAATAGATATATTTACAATTTACAATTGCAGTTGGATGGGGGAAAGGAGCAGCAGCGAACACAGAGCAGTCGTTTGCTAAACCCATAATAGTGGGGATTATGCAGCGCTGCTGCTACAATAACATTCGTTTGCTGTCAGCGCTCCTGTGCAAAAACAAATTAGCTGGATGATTAATGAACATCCCCAGCAGCATGTGGATTCTCCTCGGTGATGCTCCAGCCCGGTGTGGAACGTGCTGCTCGGAGCTGTCCCTGCTCTTTGTCCCCTCTGCACACCTGCAGCCCCTGGAAAAGGGGGGCTGGCCCTTTTTAGGGGTTTTGTTTGAATAATGAGAAATGAGAGCAAATGGAGAGTTCAGAAAGAGGTGCTGAGGGGAGAAATGTCCTCCTGGGGTTTGGTGTGAGCTGAGGGTGGCTTTGTGGGGAGGGGATCTGCTGCCAACCTCCAGCTAAACATCCCAACAAAATGTTGGAGTGGGAGAGATGTTGGAAAACAGGGATGGGCTCTGCAGGGAAGGGCTCACAGCCAGAGATCAACGAGGGATTGGACAAAGCTCCCAGGCACAGGGTGGAATTTTGGGGTGTTTTGTGCAGGTCCAGGGGTGGGTCTGGATGCTCCTTGTGCCTTTCAACCCAGGATATTCCCTGATGTGACTCTGAGGGTGGCTTGGGGCAGGTGGTGGCTCTGTGGGACAGGATGGACAGAGCCGGGGGCAGGCACGAGCAGGGATCTGCTCCCTTCTCCCCTCACAATCCCCTGCTCCATTTTATTTTCTTCTTGGAACTTCTTTCTTTTTTATTCCTTCCTGATGGGAATCAGAGCTCAAACCGACCATGGAGGGCTGGAATCTGCCACCAAAAGGCACCTCCAGAGATCTCCTGCTTGTTTTCCCTGCTGTACATGTGGGGGCTGGAACCTCTGGGCATTTGAAACCTTTTTCTCACTTTGAAATATCCACCTGTCTCTCTCAGAGGTGTTCCCGATGATTCTGCAGAGGATTCCCATGGCAATCAGGGAGATAAATGTGGTTTTTTCACTATAATTAATCAATGTGTGATCAATCCAGGAGCTCCACTTTAAAGATCCTTGTGGGTCCCTTCCAACTCGGGAGATTCTGGGATTCTTTGACTCTCCAAATGGCCAAGAAAGAAGGAGGCCCCCAGTGTGAGCTGTGATCCCACAAAGGGCGGGCAGACAATTCCAAACCTTACGGAGGCTGCTGGATCTCCCCAGATTTGTATGGAAAGGTGGAACTGATGTGAACACAAAACCCCAAAGCAATTTGGGTTGGAAGGGACCTTCAGGATCATCTCATCCACCTCCCAGCCGTGTGCTGGGACAACTTCCACTATCCCAGGTTGCTCCAGACCCCATCCAAGCTGGCCTGGAACACTCCAGGGATGAGGAAGCCCCCAGTGATCCCAGTGCTGAGTGTGGTCCTTCCTGAAGGCCCTGAGGCAGAGCTCCTTTCTGGCACGCGCGGGGTTAAAGGTGTTTTTTCACTCCACACACGCTCACAGGAGCCTCCAGCAGTTATATAATATAAAAAGGCTCTTTTCTCATATCCCCACAGCGCGCAATAGGACTCCACATATAGCACACCAAAAACATGAAAAAATAAAAGGAGCCCAAACACTGCCAAAATCTACATTTTCATTTGGCAAACCAGTTAAATCTATTCATAATCTGGTGCCTGAATCAGGTTTCAGACCAGACTAGACTGCCTTGGCTCCTGGTTTTTGTTGCTCGACCTGTCTCTGACTGAATTTAGCTATGATGTTACATCTTTAGCTGTAGAAAATTTCTAATAATGGTAGCCTGTTTTATTTTGCCACTGGAGGGTACAAGTTCCAGCATTTCCGTACCCAGGTCCAATTGGAGCCAGTTTCGGACTTTTTTTTGGACAGAAACCTCCCTTGTTGCTTTGCACAGTTTTCTTTTTTGCCCATTTTTTGTTTTTTTTTTTTCTTTTTCCTCTTTTTAAAATTTTAATAATGTTCACCCTCACGGCTTCCAGGAGGCGAAATGAAAACAGAGCAAATGTGAAATGTGCGGTGTCAAAAATCCGTGTCAGTCCCAGTCACCTGCCCTGCTCCTCTGGGGCCCCTGGAGCTCCACCAGCCCAAGGGGATGAGGATGGAGCCACAAATCCTGGAGGGTCCCTTGGAGCTCGTGCCCTCCTTGGGAGAGGCCACAGCTAAAAGTTTGATTGAGGTGGTGGGAATGGACGTTAATTGGAAGTAAATTAATTCTGCTTTTTGCAGAGTTCCCCCGGGTCGTGAATCCTGAAGGAGATGCACCAAAAACCAAATCCCAAATTTCATTCCCTGCACTTTTCTTATCAATGAAGCCATGGAGGAATGAAAACATTTTTTATTTTTTTTTCAATGTTTTTGGTGTGCTGTGTGTGGAGTCCTTCACTTCGCTTCTGCTTGAACATCCCCCAGGATCTCAGGGCTGCAGCACCACCCCAAGAATATCTGTACACCCCTAAATTCTCCCTAAAACACTAAAATTCCCAAGCACCCTGGGCTGGGAATTAGGGACGGGACCACCTGGGCAGCTTTGGTGGCATTTTGGTGTCTCCTGAAGTGACTTTCCCTGGAAGGATCCAGTTCAGCTTTTCTGTCAAACCTGCTGCCTGCTGGAACAGGAAATCTTTAGGGTTTTATATAGCGCTAATAGGCCACCAGAAATTCTGGCTGTAGAAACAACCCTGCACTGAGAATTAGAGAACATGGACAGGGGCTCTTGTTTTAAATATCAAGATATAAACAGAGGGATTCCTTCTCCCTCGGCAAATTAACCTGGGGTCTGTTTGGGCTGGGCAGCCACAGGGAAATTAGAAAGGAGTAAAATCGCGGAATTTGTTTGGGAAACAGATTTTCTTCAATTTTATTTTAAACGTCTTGAGGAGAAGCGAGGCAATGGGAGTGATTTGGGAGGCAGTGGTGGAGTTTGAGTTGTTAAAAGGACCATAAAGTGAGGTTGAGGCTGCAGTTTCTTTGGTTTTGTGCCTTTGTCTGGATCCAGAAGTGGTGAAAAATTGAGTCAGTCTGGGGAGAAAAGGAGGTTTCATCATCTCCAGGTTTTCTCTCAGTGATCAGAGGAGAGACTTGTTCATCCACCACACACTTACCCCCTAAATCCATAAATCTTAAATCCTTAGATATGGATGAATGTGGAACTGGAGAATCCATAACAACAGGGAATGCTGATGTTGAACAGGAGGATTGGATGATTCCAGGACTTTTGTGTAATCGTGGAAAGATTTGGAGAAATTTGCACCCCAAAAAACCTGAACCCAGCTGGGGAAAAGCCATCACCACAGTCCCGGGGGTGAGGGAAAAGGGTCAGGGAATGATTGATGCCACACACGTGTATACTTGGGAAGAAAAATGGATTAAAACTCGGAACAAGGGGTCTGTGACCTGTCCTGGGCAGCAGCAGGAGGGGAAAAGGGCAAAGCAGAGCTGTGGCTTCACCTGGGATTCATCTCCCTCCCTCCTGGAGCAGGGAATTGTGTGGGGCTCCTCTGTGGGGTTTGGGGAGTGCCACCCCCAGATCCCAACTGCTCTCATCAAGGGGACATGGAGGGGACACAGTCTGGGGCTAATTTGGCTTATTTTGAGCAAAAGTAACACTAAGAGGGAGCCAGGAGGTCGGGCTGAGCTGGGCAGCTCCTCCCTGCCAGCTTTGGGTGGGTTTGTGTTAAATTGGATGCCTGAGCAGGTTTTTTTTGGTGTTGTTTTTTTTTTTTTTCTGCCCAACCCTCATCATTACATGCTTGCATAGAAAATTAAGTTACCACACCTTTAATGAACTTAATTTCCTAATTCTGACAGAGTTGCCACTGCCAGTGATTCACTCCCTGGTTTTTACACACTTGGGCTGTGTTTTGGTTGGGTTTTTTTTTTTTGGGTTTTTTTTAAAACCAGGCAGATCTCCATGGCCAAACACTGGGCTCATTATTTTCTTTTCACTTAGCTGAAACAGAGTACGTAAGAAATTGCAATCCGTGTTATCTTGGAGCAGGGATTCCTCCAAAATTTCCACCCTGGGGGGAATATAGGAAAAGCAAAACATTTCCTGACTCATCCCTTCTGATCCTTCAGCCTCTGGTCCCAGAGCTGACCAGGAGGAGATGCCACGGATGGAACAAACACTTTGTGCAGAACCAGGGCCTTGAAGCTCTGCAATGGTCAAGGTTTGGAGCTCATCTCTGCCAGGACAGTCTGGGCGAGCTCAGACCTTCCTGCTTTAATCCTGATGAATCCATGGAAACTTTTCCAGATGCTCCAGAGGTTGTTCTCCAAACACGTAAATTTCATTTAATTAAGTGAAACCGCTCTCAAAAGGCCAATTCTGCTCTCCAGAGCTGCTGAGAGGGGATAATAAACGAGCTGCTCTGTTAAATTCTAGAAACTTGGGGTAATTTCAGTGCGTCCCAGGATCTGCAGAGCCTTTCTGGCAGGTAATTGAGGGGTTTCTAATCAGAGCATTTAAACAGGACCGTGCTGCAGGAGCAGGATGCTAAAGCAGAAAGCTCAGGCAGGGAATATTCACCAACTGAACGTTATGGTTGCAATTGATATAAAAAGGGTGGGAAAGGGGGTTGTAAAAGCGTGAGGAATTAACACGTGGGCTCCCTGAACCCACTCTGGTTCTCTGCTGCTCCCACTGCACAAAGGAGTTTGTAAATCCTTTATAGGCTTCTGCTCTAGGGACCTGCTCTCAAATTTGTCATCGATTTGGAGGTGTGAATTAGCCACTGGATCCACTCATATTGATTTGATTGGAGTTTAGGGCTCAACCCCAAAGGCAGAGCTCCAGTTTTTAAGGTCAGAATCCTCATTTCAGTTCCCAGCCCAAAATACATCCACTGGCACTTTGCACCCAGGAGTTCCTGTGCTGAAATCTTCCTTCATTTCCAAGATCTTGCTTCCCACTCTGCAATTCAGTCCCAATGAACTTCCAGGAGGGACTGATGAGTAAAGATTGATGGAATTGTGCTCTCAGGCTTTTAAATATGGAGGGGACAATTTGTTCCCGCAGACAAAAGTAACAGAGACACAATCCTGGAATCCTGGTTGGGTTGGAAGGGAGCTCAAAGCTCATCTTGTTCCCCCTTCCCCTATCCCAGGGTGCTCCAGCCTGGCCTTGGACATTTCCAGGGATCCAGAAACACCCACAGATTCTCTGGGAATCCGTTCTAGAACCTTCCCACCCTCCCAGGAAACAATTCCTTCCCCAAATCCCATCCTACCCTGCCCTGGGGCAGGTTAGATTTGTCTCTATCACCGACCACAGCACAACAAAGCACAACAGCTCTGTCTGGAGAACCAGGCTTTGACTTCCTTGCCATTTCTCTGCTGCGCTTGCCCACAGAGTTGGTTAAATAATTGATATTTGCTTTGTGGAGGGAGAGTTTACTCTCCTTTGACCCCGCTTTTGAGTTCTTTAAGATAAGGCCAAATATTGACAAAGCTGGAGCTGAGATTTCAGTACACAGAAAAAGAAAAAACCCCATTGGTGTTGCTTAGGAGTGAAAAAAACCCAACCAGCCGGGCTGTGAAGTCTCCCTTAGGGTGAATAAATTGGGATGAGCTCGCTGAGAAATCCAGCTGATGAAAAAATCTGTGACATTAAAGGGGAACAGAGAGTTCCCTCCTAAATAAAATACAGGATTAATTCTGCCATCCTAATTTCCTTGATTCCAGACTCACACACAGGCAGAGGGGGATAAACCCAGGATATTTAACTGATCCTGGTTTTCTCAGAAAAGGAGGAAAAAAGAAGTTTCTCCCCCAGTTTGGTGGGAATAGCAGAGCCAGAGGTGGCTGCCATATCGTGCCCAGCTCCAACCCCACTTTGGGAAAGCTTTTAAAACCCCGCAGTCTGATTATGGTGCTGGAAATACCCCTTAGATCTTCAATGATTCCGAAATACAAACAGCTATTGATTGGAACATAAAGTTGAAGAAAACCTGGGTAAAGTGAATGCCTTTCTTGATGCCTCACACTATTGTTGGTGGAAGCTTTTATTGCTCTTGTGACAAAATTTGTCTCTTTCATCCCATTCCAAGCCCCTTTGCTGTGCCTTGTGCCCAGTGTGGGGGTACAAATCCTTTCTACTTTAAACAACTGGGCTGTGTTTTCCCTGCCTTTAAGACAGCAGTTGTTTTCCCTCACCTAGGGGAGCAATCCCAACCTCTTGAAATCCTTGGAAATCGCCAAACAATCCCTCGTTTTTGATGGTTTTCACTTAGCAGAAACCATTGCTGAAAAACCAGCCTGCTATTGATTGGAAACAACAATTTCCAGCGGTTTTAAGGGGTTATTTATTCCCAAACATCCCCTCCTCGTGCCCCGAAGGCTGTGATGTTCCTGGCCAGCACCGAGCCGTGTTTACATCTCGGGCTGGCACCACATGAAACCGGCTCTGCCTGCGAGCAGCCCGATAGGATCAGGGAGCTGGGGAATGATGGATCACGGATCCCTGCTGCCCTTCCAGGAGGACCTGTGAGTGCCCTGGGAAGGCTCCTCGTGAGCTCCCTGTGTTTGCTTTCCTTGGATCCCGCCCTGCCGGCCGAAGTGATGCTGGATGCTTTTCCTATGTTGACGGTTCCTTGAGTAAACCACGAGTAATTCCTGCCCCTTGGCGCTGCCATCTCGCTGTCCTGCCGTGGAAAAGCAGTGATTTGTAAGTCTGCTCCGCTGGCTCGCCCTGAAGCCCACGGGGGGAAATCAACATCACTCCCTCACCGTTATTAAGTACAAATTCACCACCAAAAAAAAAAAAAATCGACTTCAGAATTTTCCCTTTGTTTCAACCACTCTGGAAATACCTGAGTACCTTGTGGGGGGCTTAGAAAGTCCAGAAGGTTCTTAATGCTCACAGAAAATGAATATTTTGGTGGTGATTGTGGTTATTTGTGTTTATTGCTGGGCTAATTTAGCTGCTTGGAGTGTCCAGGAGAGCAGCACCATCACCAGGCCTGATGGATGTGCTGGAGGATGCAAACCTGGATGAGGATTTTGGCTTGAGGAGAGTTTGTTTTTCCAAAGTGAAGTGATGGATTTATCGCGTTATGTGTGAACAAACCTGTTACAAAGTAAAGGAAAATGAACTAAAATCGAGGCAGAACAAATTTCCATTTTCTAGAAATAAATCCCGGCTTCTTTCATCTGAATGTATTGATCAGATTATTTGAATTAGAAATCAAGGATTGTTGTTCTGTCCAGCTGGAGTCAAAGGAAAGGGACTGTTCTACCAAATAATGATTTATCCCATCCTAAACAAAAGCAGAGGGGGTGAATCAGCCTCTGAGACACCCAGATTTCTCCATTTACTGGGCAGAAAGCTCTGAAATTAAGTGAGATTCATCTGAATACATAAGAAGCCCTCTAGCAAGGCAACATTGCTGACAACAAATTAAAATTTTAAATTAAAATGAGGTTATTGCTCTTTATCTTATCTGTCCACACCATGCTCATTTTGAATTGATCCCAGGCATCCGAGTTTTTCCAGGGAAGACAAAAATTCCCTTTTCCTCCTCAAAACATGACTTGGCTCTGAGTTTTGCTGGACTTTGTTCCTGCTCAAGGAAGAAATTGGAGATTCAGTGGCCACTCCACGAGATGGGGACTGGTCTGAGGCTCAGCAGCTCTTCCAGCCCTTCCCAGCTCATCCCAGTGAATCACTGTTTGTTGTTGTCCATAATGCAGTGTTTGCTTGTTGGCATAGAGATTATCCGTAAAAATCCTGCTTCTCCCACCCACTCTGCAGGCAGGAAAGAGTTTAATGCAAGTGTTGGAAGGGACAGATTGATGACACATTGCTCTTGTCTTCAGCTAGAATCCAAAAAAAAAGGAAAAATTCCCCAGGGGGCCAAAGCAATAAAATAAAAACAGGAAGGAAAAAGAACAAAGGCAATGAGGGATGAGATTCTCCTCCCTCTGTCACTGCCAACCACTCTAGAATAAAAACCATTAAAAACTGGGATAAAATCGTGCTGGGAAGTTGTAGGAACATCAGATTTGTTACTGAATGGGGAGAGGTCACTGCAGGAGGGGCAAATCACTGATGATTTTTTAAATCCATTTCTTGGGGCAATTTGGGCAACTCTGGGGGTTTTCTACAGACAGAAGAGCAACACTCCCCGAGGTATCTGAAAAACCCAAATCCCACCAACTCCTTGAGGAATTTCTGCTCTTTGTTGACTTCTTTGAAGCCCTTCAGCTTCCCCCAGGACAGTGAGCCCTTACTCGGGGGATTTAATCAGTGTTTTAAAATTTGTGGTTATTTTCCTGGGCTGGAATTCCTTGGATTTTACTGGACTGTGCCTCCCGTGGCCCTGTCAGACCACAGGGACTTCTAAACCTACAGGCTAAAACCTCCCACCCCAACCTCCCTCAGAACCAGAGGACAACTCAGGATTTTCAAACACATAAAAACTCCTGTGTGACATTTCAGCTTCACATCCCTCCTTCCCCCCCGAAAAAATGTTCTTTGCGGGGATGCAAATGCATGCAAATGAGCCCCAAATAATCCATCTCCAGGTTTGCTTGGACGAGGCGGGAGAATCTCAACGCCCACGGGGTGTTTGGGTTGAAAGCGATCCCACAGAACGGGAGGCAGAGAGGAAGGTGGGCGACTCGCTTGGACTCCTCGACATTTCTTTTTTATGTATTTCTTTTACGCGGCGCGGATTTAGCTGAGCACACATTTTGCAGGGCTGCTCTGAGGCCGAGGTGCCGAGGGCTCTGCCAAACCCCCGAAATAACTCACCAACGTCATGGGCTGAGGGATGGCTGAGCTGAATGCTAAATTGGAAAGAGGGATTTGGGCCTGGTGAAAGCAGCACTTTTAATGTGGACACACGAGCAGAGCAAGAAATTCAGATTATTTCAGCGGCAGCTGGGCTGGTATTTATGGAAACCCAGCGATGGGCACGGAACAATGAGGACATTCTTGTGGCTGTGAAGATTTCGTGTTTCGTTGTTCCTACTTGTTGTTCTGGGTGAAGAGAAGTGGGAAAAGCCTTTATTTTTAAAAGAACAGATGTGTTTCAGAAGCAGTGGTTTCTTGCTCTCGGCCGTGGGGGAATGAGGAGCTGCCAACTCTTGAGGGTTGGCAGTTCGTGTGTGAACTGTGTTTTCTGTCTTGTTTTATGATTTAAAAGGCAAAAATGGATGGTTTTATCTGCTTTCTTCTCTCCAGGTGCTTGGGTTGCTGCTTGTTTCAGTCTTTCTCACTTAACAAGCCCTAAAGATACCTCCAAGTCTTTTATCACTAAAAAAGCCTTAAAGATATTGTGTTTTCTGTCTTTTTTTATGAATTAAAAGAGAAAAATGGTTGGTTTTACCTGTTTTCTTTTCTCAAGGTGTTTGGGTAGTTGTTTTTCAGTCTTTCTCACTAAAAAAACCCTAAATATACCTGCAAGTCCTTTCTTACTAAATAAGCCTTAAAGATATTGTGTTTTCTGTCTTGTTTTGAGAGATAAAAGGCAAAACCTCATAAATTTTATCTGCTTTCTTCTCTTGAGACATTCGGGTAACTGTCTTTCAGTATTTCTCCCTAAACAAGCCCTAAAGATATCTGCAAGCACTAAAGATACCCTCAAGCCCTTTCTCACTGAACAAATCCTAAAGATCCTGCATTTTCTGTCTTGTTTTATGAGTTAAAAGGCCAAAATGGATGGTTTTATCTGCTTTCTTCTCTCAAGGTGCTTGGGTAGCTGCTTTTTTCAGTCTTTCTCCCTAAACAAGCCCTAAAGATACCTACAAGACCTTTCTCACTAAACAAATCCTAAAGATATTGTGTTTTCTGTCTTGTTTTATGAATTAAAAGAGAAAAATTGATGGTTTTACCTGTTTTCTTCTCTCAAGGTGCTTGGGTAGCTGCTTGTTTTAGTATTTCTCACTAAGCAAGCCCTAAAGATATCTGCAAGTCCTTTCTCACTGAACAAATCCTAAAGATCCTGCATTTTCTGTCTTGTTTTATGAGTTAAAAGGCAAAAATGGATGATTTTATCTGCTTTCTTCTCTCAAGGTGCTTGGGTAGCTGCTTGTTTCAGTCTTTCTCACTACACAAGCCCTAAAGGTGCCTCCAAACCTTTTCTTACTAAGCAAACCCTAAAGATATTGTGTTTTCTGTCTTGTTTTATGAATTAAAAGAGAAAAATGGATGCTTTTACCTGTTTTCTTCTCTCAAGGTGTTTGGGTAGCTGGTTTAGTCTTTCTCCCTGAACAAGCCCTGAAGATCCCTGGCTGAGCGGGAAGCGGGAATAACTCTCGCTATTCCACACGGGAGTTCAGCACGTCCATCTGGCCGATTTGGCCACGTGGATTCCCACAAATCCCACATCCAGGCTGGCCCTGGAGCCCCTGCAGAGCCCAAGTGTCCTTTGCTTGTCCTGCCCATGCTGATCAAAACTCCCACCCATCATCTCGTGCGGGACCCGGCTTGGCCCTGGCAGACTCACGGCTGCAAACCCGGCCAGAACCTGGCAAAGGAACAAACAGAACCTGCTCAGATCCCACCCCGAGCCCCAGGGAGGCTCTGCCCATGGCTGGGTGAGTGTGGATGGGGCGTGAGGTCACTGCCAGGTTGGATTTGAGGACCAGGATGTCTTGGTGGCTCAACCCGTCGGGTTTTGTCTGGAGAAAAAATCCCTGTGGCCAGGGTAACCCTGAGGGTCTGCAGGAGATGAAATGGGGATGGGAATGCCCAGGGTGAGCAGTACAGGGTTCAAATTTAGGTGTCAACACCCGGCATCTGTTCCCAAAGGAAGATTTCAACCATCCTGAACCAAAAAGCTGCAGGGCAAGAGGGTTTCTGTGCTGTGTTTGTGATTGGAATCAAACTGGGCTGTGATTTCTCCTCTGCTGCTCTCTGAGTGACACTGGGCCTGTTTGGAAATAGCTTTGAGAGGTTTCTCACAATAAAAATAAACTGCTGCTCTTTGGTAACAAATCTAAGGGGATCCTGCTTGGAAAGCAGGGTCAATGAGGCTTTTTCTTGTAATTGCTGTTAATTATCACTCAAGTTTGAAAGCAAAAACATGCTCACAGCCCTAAATGAATGTGGCTTTCTGGGTACTTGCAAATGAGTACTGAAGGAAGCACAAGTGACAAATTTGGAAATTTCCTCCAAATATGATTTTGATGAGACAACTTAAAAGCCAGAACCATTTTGCACAAAATATCTCAGTAACTACAATCCCTACAGGAACTTCCAGAAGTTGAGGAACAAGATTTCAAGGACAACTGAGTACATGGTGATCTTGGTTGTTTCCTCCAAGAAACTGCCTCCTCTTTTATTCCTCCTGAAAACAATCAACCACCACAAAAACACAACCCAAAGCTGTGTCCCCCAGCAGCTCCAAATTATGTTTGTTACTGTGATGGACACAAAAACCACCTGAAATCCCTGTTTTCGTGAACATTGAGTACCAGCTCTGGGCAGGGCACCCCAGGAAGACAAAACTCAAGCACACAAATGCACTGTTCTTTATAGATCAGTGGCTGAGGCAGAGAGTGATTTGAGCTGGGTTTATTTTCCTGCACTTTGGCCATCTAAAAATGAAACACCATGTCCAAACCAGTCACCTGAACTCTGTAATTAATGGAGGGGACAAATCCAGCAAACAATCTAGCCCACTCGTGGGTGATCCAGGGTGATTCAGCCTCCCTGGATTATCAGGGGACTCTGCAGAGCTGGGCTGGGCTGGGTCAGAGCCATCCCACAGCACCCCGTGGTGCAGGTAGGAAACCACCCTGGCCTGGTGATTCTTCAGCTTTGCTTCTGCAGTGTTCGATCCAAACCCCACTAAAGTGAGAATCCTTGTGGGCCCGGGGCCAGTTTGGCAGAGCTCACACTCCTTGTCCTTCCTTTGTCCTGGGCTTTGAACCCTGATGGTGAAATAAAGTCCGGAACAACTCACCTGGGCTTTTATTTACTTGGAAAGAAGGCCCCGCATCAGCTGCAGTGCCACAAAATGAAAGATGCCACTTGGGCAAGGAAGTTTGGTGGGGTTGGGTGTCAAACACGAGAGGTGAAATCACCTAACACGAGGATCTGTAGAAATTAATAATTAATCTCTTAATACCAGGCAGCTGCACCTACAGCTCTCCAGAGGCTGCCAAGGAGTGGCATAATCTGGGCAGATTTGTCCTGCGGAGGGGTGGGGCAGTGTCGTTATCGCTGCCTGAAGTGGCTGAGGAATTAAATCTCTGTCGCTTTTGGCGTCAGGACAGTGACCAAGACGTGCCGGGCATTTCCTGGGGGAAAACAACCCCGGGAATTCTGCCTGAGAGGCAGAAATCTCCGAGATCCAGTTTATTTTACAATAAACTCTTTGCTCCCGGCTGCTGTGCCAGGAGCACCAAAAATTCCCCGCAGCACCCAGGCACCCCAGCCAGGGCTGCAGGAGCAGCCAGATGCGGGACAACCTCTCTGCAGGAGAGATTTCAGCTCGCTGGAGTTTGGACTGAGCCCTGCAGAAGCAGAAGGAGCTCAATCGGCCTGAAAGCCTCCCCAGCGTGGCGCTGCCTATCCCCAAGTCCTTGGAAGCCCTCATCCCTCTGGACAGCACGCAGATGCTCGGGAAAGGTGACCTCAGCTCTCTCCGCAGAGAGAAATTTAGGAAACGCAGCCGAGACAGCGCTCAGCCTCCCCCACCGACCCACCCACCCACGCGCTGATACCGTGACAATTCCCAGCTATGCCCGTGGAAAACATCCAGAAAAAAAAAATACCAAAACACCGAAAAACCAAAAACACCAAAAAAAACCCTAACAAAAACAACTGGGAACGCAGTGGGCCGGGAGGGAGGGATGGATTAGGGCAGCACATGACTCCCTTTCCCCCCACGCTTCTCCCACTCGCGGGCGCTGAATGGGATCCCAGTTCCTCGCTCAGCTCTGCTCACTGTCAAGCCCTTGGAAAAAGGGGCTACTGCAGATCTTACATTTCGCAGGCTCCGCTGCCCTGCCAGCTCACACCTTCTAAATCCCGGCTCTATTTCCATCGGGGTGGGGCGCGCAGAGCTGGGCAGGGATTCGGGGTTTTTCTAGCGAAGCTGCCTGCTGCCACCGCTCGATAGCAGCGAGCTTTGCAGGGCTCAGCAAAGCCCGGCTTTGCTCGCTGGTTCTGCAGCGACGTGGAAAATGTTTAATTGTGAGAAAGGAGAGCTCTGCTGCTGCTGAAACGCCCCGAGAATATAAATTCGGATTTGTGTCCACCCTGGAAAAGAAAGACGAGTAAAATATGGCCAGGTTGTAAATGCAGTCCATAAATATCCCATGTACATGCATGTGATGATCAACCTCACCGTTATTTTAATTTGCATTATTCCAGCTCTTTTTCTCTCTCTTTCTCTTTCTTTTTCTTTTTCTTTTTTTTTCTTTTTTTTTTCATTCCAATTATTGACAAAAGTTCTGCACAAGGATGAAAACAGCACTAATTGCTGCAAGAAAATTTAGGAACAGGGGACCACAGAGGTCATGCTATGGGGGTGAGAGGCATTGAAATCAGTGGGCAACTGCTGGGTTGTTTTATTTTAATGTTTTTAGAATTTTTGATGGTGGAACATCCAATGAAGTCCAGAATCATCATCATCATCATCTCAGGATATGAAGGAGTGGAACTGAGCCACTGTGGCTGCTGCATCCCTGGCAGTGCCCGAGGCCAGGTTGGTGGCCCGGTCCATGGAAGGTGTCCCTGCCCACGGCAGGGCTGGGATGAGCTGAGGTTTGAGGTCCTCCCATCCCAACCATTCCATTCCATGGGCTCTGCCTTGCCCCAGACACTCAGCCCAGCCTGGGATGCAGGAACAAAAGAGCTGCTGTGTCCCAAATCCACTCTGGAGCCACCATTCAGCTGCTGGTGCCCCTCAGGCACCAACTCTGCATCCTCAGCTACTTTTTGGACATTTTGTCTGCTCAGCCTGTGCAGAGCCAGCCTGAGGAGCTCTGGGAATCATCTCCCACCATCCTGGAGCTGCCTCTGCAGGATCCAGCTCTGCTCTGAAGGACCTTTCTGTTCCCAGAGCTCTCCATGAGGCTCTGAATCTCAGGCAGCCCCGCTAAGACGATGATCTAAACTGACCTAAATTCCAGGTCAAGCAAAATTTAGGTTAATTTCACTGATGTCATTTTAAAATTTTAATTGGCATAAACCCTCTGGGGCAGGGATTTTTCCAGGGAGTGCGTGTGCAAGTTAAATCCACTGATGGAGGCTCACAGCTGCTGAAATCCTGATTCCCAAACTTTCCATATTTACCTGTTTTCCCTTCCTATCAGGGTGTTTCCTTCCTACAAATTCAGGAGGGAAAAAAAAAGTGAGGCTCCAAAGAGGGGATAGAGGGGGTGATGCTAAAAGAGTCCTGCCAGGAGCAGCCATTCCTGCAGATTGAAAGATCAGGAAAACATAAATGAAAACAGAGAGCCCATTAAACACTGGTGGAAAAATGGAAGCCCTGGAATGTCTCCAATATAACTAAAAAGCAGGCCAGGACTGGAGTGATTCTGTGTTTGTTTTCTGTCCATTTTTCATGGTTTGCTCATTGTCACTTCGAACTCTTCCAATATCATTAATACAGCTGACCAATGTTATTTCTAAGAAAAATATTTTCATAAAAAAAAAAAGAGGACATTTTCCCTAGAATATTTTTTCTGAGCATGGTGATATATTATTGAAATAGTCCTTTTTCTATAAACAATTGACTTTTTTTTTTTAAAGCCATGTTTTATTGAAAAATTTACTGGAAATATTACGGAATCTTCATCAATTAATCACATTTATAATATTTTTATTTCACGAAATCTGTCGGAAAGGAGTGCAAAGCAGGTCCATCTGTGGCAGGATAAATCCAAGCAGTGCAGCTGGTGGGAACACAACAGTTCATGTTTTAAGGGTTTGAGTGGTTCTAACAATCATCCCAAAAATCCCCACTGTTCACGGGATGGGGACCCCAAAAGGGCAACTCTGAATTCCAGTTCTTGGAACTGTTGGGTGGAAGGATTTCTCTTTCCCATCTCTCCATCCCTGTTCCCATCTCCAACAAAAACTGGCATTGAATCTGCCCAAATATCCCAGTTTTCACCCTTTATCCACCATGCTTTTATCTTATGGAAGTTCAGCAGAGCTTTGCTCCAAAAGGGCATCCCGGAGCTCCTGTTCTTGGAGTTGTTGGGTGTACGGACTCTTCTTTCCCATCTCTCCATCCCTGTTCCCGTCTCCAACAAAAACTGCATTGAATATGCCCAAATATTCCTGTTTTCTCTCTTTATCCACCACACTTTTATCTTTTGGATGCCCAATCCACCTCTGGACTTAACTAAACTCCTAAAACTCTCTTCAGATTAATCTCAGGGGAAGGTTAAGAGGAATGGACAGACACTTGGACGGACAGACTGAGTTTCCAAGAACCCCAAAATCTGGACAAGGAGATGGAGAAGAACCTGGTGCCCCCCAGGAGGTGCCAGAGCAGAGCCAGGTGGGACAACCCCAGGTAATGCCAGTCTTAGGTGTGGCCAGGGAGGAAAAAAAACCCTGAGGAGCAGCCAGAAAATGACAAACAGGGGATGAATTGTGCGGGGTTTGGTAGGGAAAGGAGGTTCCTCTGCGTTAAAGAAACACCTTAATCACTGCAACAGCTTAATTTTGTGTGTAATTACAACCGTGCTCCCCCGCCCTGGCAGAGGTTAATTTTGTGTGTGCACATTAAATATTCTCTTGCCAGGGACATGGGGCACTTATTGACACAGATGCAGAGCACTTGAAGCCGGGAGGGGAGAGGGGAGGGCTGGGGGAAGCTCTGGAGCCAGGAGCCAGGGCCCAGCCCCACGGCCATGGTAATTTGTGGTTTTTCCTCCAACGTTTAGTAGCCACAAAGAAGCCTTAGAAATTTCTGGTCAGAACCAGGACTCCCCTGTTCCTCTGCAGACGAAACACTGAGCCCTTACACTCCCAACCCAATAAATATTTCATCTGGGTTGGAGGGAGAAGGGGTGGAGCCGGGCAGAAATTGTGTTTCACGAATGCAAATGACAGCTCAGACCCTCCAAGAGCCAAATCCTGCCTTGCCTCCCCCTCCTGAGCGTGGGCAGGGGCACAGGGCAGCTGTGGGGACAGGGACAGGTGAGGTCCAGGGCATTTGGGCTCCCCTGGAAAGGAACAATACAGCAGAGAACCCACAGGAGGAACTGAACGTGAAAAATGTTACACAGAGGGGAAACTGAGAATCAAACCAGGTCTAGAAACATCCCAAATGTTTTAAGAGACAGAAAGATAAGTTTAAAACACATTTTGCTCTGCCCTCCTAATCAATAATCCGTGGGCAGATTTCTGATAATGCATTTATTTCAGTTTCTCCCATTTTAATCTTTGTTAATCAGGATTTGGTGCCAAGGTGGAGCACTGCCCTTAAATCTGATCCTCCTGAAGGTGCTGCTCTGATTCCAGCAGATCTTGTGATCAGTGATTCATTGACCAAAGAGATGGGGGACAACCTTTGGAAGAGCCTGGACACCATAATTCCTTTGGGAAGTTCTTGGGATGCGAAGCAGGATTCCATCCTGGAGGAGACAATTTAATTTAAATGAAAAATTTAATTTTCTACCTTCACATAGCAACTTGCAAAAATTCCTGAAAAATAAATCATCCATCCAACTATTATGGACAAATCAGCTGTGATGAAGGAAGGGTTTGAAGTCAAGACACAGGGTTCAGCAAAATCCTCGTGAGTTGTTGAACTGGAAGAGAGAAGGAAATTCAGTTTTGCTTCTCCAAAGCTGAAGAGAGATGGACATGGGAATTTGTAGGAGGATTGCGTTCCCATAGCCCATGAGCACTCCAAGGAATAAATCAGGGGCAGAATTTATTTAGGGCAGGGCTCTGATCTCCTGTAAGTGCTTTTAAAGCTGAAGGGAAATGTCCACATCGCTCTCCTGTCGCTGCCCTCCGAGGGATTTATGTCCAGCTTTTAAGAGTTCCTCCTGAGAGGAAGATTTAATTCCTGCCCCAGCCCATCCCAACCCACTGTGATTGATAAAATTCTGGGAGTTTGGAGTTTACAGGAGGCAATCCTGGAGAGCCCATCCCACTCCATGGCTCCATAAACAACTTCCACAACAGGAAAATCAGAAACTCCACAAAATCCAGTAAAAAACAAATATTCAGGAGTAAAAACCAATTCTCTGTGATCAGAGAGGTCTCTCAGTAAAGTTCCCCAAAGAATGAATTCTTTATTTAAACTCCAGCTGGAGTTTAGAATCACGGAAACATCCAGATTAAAAAAAACCTCAAGATCTTTGTGTTCAACTGCAATTGAAAATGAAAACAGAATAAAAAATTCAGCATTTGGTTTGGTTCAATATTGATACCATTCCTGATTTGCCAACTTCTCCATTATTCCTAACAGGAGGCAAAATAAATTAAATTTCTACAAACTGCAAACAAAAAGTGGAAATGGCTCTAAAGAGACCACCAAGTTTCATTACCTGAACTTGTAAAAAAGTCTGAACAAAACGGAAAATGTTTGGAAACCTGAATAAAACTCAGTGGTTCAGCTCAGTGATTTTTAACTGCCTTTGGAAAAAACTTCCAGATTGACAAGGTGACAAGAAAAAACAAATCTTGCCCATATTCCCTCTGTTTGAGGGAGTTAAGAGATATCTAATGGAGCAGGAAAAGTGATTACTATATTTTAAATACTGGATTTTAATACCGATGGGGCGTCTCAAGTGAAATGAAAAGAGAGGCTGGAAATTGGAAATAGACATTACAGCGAAAACTCACGAAAAGCTGCAAGTATCAGCCTGTTTAAAATGATAATAAATCAGCCAAGATCCCGAGGCATATTTATTATGCTTGGAATTAGCAACAATAAAAGCAAAGCTCCTGCGATAGCCACGGCGGAATTGAATGGAAATGGAATGAACTTCGCGGTTGGGTTTTGCGCTTAACCGAAAAAAGATCAGATTTTTGGAGCCAGGGCACTGCTGTAGTTACCTCGACTCGAGGAGCTGCAGGGGGTGGCAGTGGGGGTGTTTTTTTTGTGGGTGGGGGGTGATCCTGGTGGGATCCCGGCGCTCCTGGCGCTCCCTCTGTGTGCTCCCGGCGGAGCGCGACGTGTCCGGTGTGTCCCAAAGCCGAGGTCACCCCGATGCCTCCTCAGCCCTGCATTTTTCAAAGCCAGAGTGGTTTCAGGATCTGTGAATAGCTCTCCAATGAAACAGTTCCAAAAATACACCTAACACTTCCATATGCTGATTTTTAATTTTTTTTTTCTGGTCTAAGTTTATCAACCTCTTTCTCTCTCCCTCTCTCGTTTTTGTTTTGTTTTTTCCTTCATAATGTCTATATTTTGTGATATATTTTTTTAAATGAACTTTCTTCCTTGGTCCTCACACCTCCTGAAATCCCAGAGTATGGTTCTGCAAACCTTCTCGCCCATTTCTAATAAAAAGAAAAAAAAAGAAGAAAAAATTTAGACACAGCTCCTTGAGGGAATCTCTCATTGGGTCAGTCTCAAGCAGGGCCACCACTGCCACCTCCAAGATAAAAAAAAAAGAACCCAAAATATATTTTTGAGGAGACTCATCCAATTCATTTGAAGTCCCATTAGCTGAGAAGAGCTTGTGATTTAAAGCTGAATTTCCATGTTTACCACTTGGCTGGGGCGATCTCCATGACGCCGTTACCAGATGATTCTGACATCATCTGAGGCAGAAAATGGATGAGTAGGAGCCTCTCTGGAGGAAGAAGCATCCTGTTTTTTTTTTCAGGCATCCCAAAGAGTTTCAGCCTCTGTGGTCAGTGGAACGTAAGCAAATAAATAAAATGAAAACAAATCAAAGATTTCCTATAGGGATTCTTTCCTCCCTAAAGGCAGCAGGACTTGGGAAAACATTCAGTAAACAGGAAATGGCAGAAACATCTCCAGAATCCAAATGGATTTTTAATTTGTCTTCTCCACTGCATGCTCAGGGAAATGCTGATATAGAAATACAGGTAATGATTTTAATGAGCATTAATTTTTTCCTCTATTTGTGTTCCAGCTCTGAGTTGGATTTTCCTAATTCACAACACCCCTGCTTGACTCCCTCGCTGGGGTTCACATTCAAACCAGGCTGGACAAGGTTCCATGTGAGTTTTGTCTCACTTAAGGTGGAAAACATGCCCCAAAATCTGGTTTTGATGGGACTGAGCCACTGCAGCTCCAAGTTTGCATTAAGGGTTTCATTAATTAACATGAAATGAGGGGTTGATCACTGGCTGCAGCCTGTGTGAGTTACACAGACCTCTGAGTGTCATTGAGCTCCACTCTCCACACTTTCATGGGGCTTTAATTGGGATTTATTTGATTTATTCATTTATCAAGACGTGATTCTTAATCAAGAATTTATGTACTTATTTTTTTAAAAACATCATGCCCAGTATGAATATGTTTGTATTAATTATTGCCAAGGAGGGCAAAATAAAAGGAGCTTTTAGAAAAAGGGAACAACCCTGAATCCCTGGCTACTCCCAGGCCAGGAACTGACCCCACAGCAGCTCGGGATAGGGACAAAATCCTGAAATGCAGCACTGGGATGGGGAGAGAGAGCAATGAAAGGAAAAACAAGCACTGGTACAGCGGTGCTGGAGTAGAACTCGATGAGCTGCCCATCCTGTGCCTGCCCCAGATCCCCAGAATGTGTTCAACTCTTTCTCCAAGACTCAATTTCATGCTCATTATTTGTCAGATTAATTAACCAGGATTTAACACACTCATTTTCTTCCTTTCCCATCATTACTAATCCAAAATATTGCCAATTTCAGTGGATAATGAACTCATCCTCAGGGATTTTAGGTCCATGCACAGCTGTCCTGCTTTGACATTGCTCCACTGCCCTCTTGAGACCCACACCAGTTTCACCCTGCAGCTCTGGCCTTTTTTAGAGGAAACCTTCAACACGAGGTTGATTAAAATCACCACAAATATCACCCAGAGAGGGACACTCACATCCAACAAGTAAAAACCGGGACGTTTTGGAGTAATTCCAGCCTGGAGTGAGGCCAACATAGAAATGCTGAAGTTTTGCTCTCCAATCTCAGATACAAATTTTATCCAGGGTCGAATATTGACCCAAAGAGATGGATGTGGTGGCAGAGGCAGCCGTGGGATGTGGTGCTGCCAACTCCACTGCCTTCAGCCCAAGTTTAAGGACATTTTTGGAGGTAGGTCCCAACTTTCCATGAAAGGGAAAAGCCATTTGTCTGTCTGTATGGAGAAGCGAGGCATGAAAATACAGCCTTTAAAAAAGCATCATTTCACATCATTTCAGACCATTCTCAGATTTCAGCTGGCTCAGGGAGCCAACGCTGTCCTCGCAGGGAGCCTGCTCTGAGTCTTGTTCCTTGCTGAGTTTGGAGGGCTCTTTCCATGAGGAAACCTCCACATCCAGCATCCACCTCGTGTTCTCCATGTCTTAAAATGCTTTGATGTAAAATCAAAATCCCAAACCTGTCATGGTGACAATTCCCCTCTGAGTGACAAGGCAGACACACAGCTTGAGGCTCCAGGTGTGGAGGGGACATCCAGAAAACAGACAACTGGTGGGAATAATGAACATTTGGCTCCTCACTCCATTTTCATTCCTTTTTCTCTTTCTGGTGGAGTGGTTTCTATAGGTGGAGATCCCTCCTGTGTCTCAGCATTGCCCTGAGGTGCTCCCATCTCCCCACAGCCAACCCAAACCTGCCGTGGTGACAATTCCCCTCTGAGTGACACATGGCATGGTAGACACAGAGCTCATGGCTTTAGGTGTGGAGGGGACATCCAGAAAACAGCCAAGTGGTGGGAATAATGAACATTTGGCTCCTCACTCCACTTTCATTTCTTCTTCTGCTTCCGGAGAAGCCGTGGTTTCCACGGGTGGAGATCCCTCCTGTGTCTCAGCATTGCCCTGAGGTGCTCCCACCTCCCCATGACCAACCCAAACCCACCTGGAGAAGGCACCACTGCCAACCAAACACTCTGAGCCCTGCAGCAGCTCCAGCCATCCTCCCCTGCTTCTTTTTAGGGGAAAAATCTGCAGGTTCAGACTGGTTGTGAGGTCTTTTCTGGATTTTATGGTGGAGCTCTCTTGATTTGCCTTCCTGTGAAGCAAGACCTGGAATTCTGCGCTGAAACCTTCCCCAGTTCCCTTCTCCAACATCTGCCCAGCTCTGGCTGGCTGAACTTGCCCTTGGGCTGAGGTGATTTATGGTTCCCAGTCATCCCAGCTCCCTCTCCGTGCCCTTCCCCACTGCTGGGAACTGCTGGTGCCCCCAGCCCCGTCCATGGCAGCACCTGGGTGGGATGGGAATGACTTTTTCCAAACAATTCCTCCTCCTCAGATACGCTCTGCACATCCGTGTCTGGCCAGGAGCTCAGCCATTTATTTTTCCTCTCCATAGGCGTGTTTGGAGCTGTGGGTGGCCTCTCCTGTTTAAAATAAAGAAGCCAGGGGGAAGCTTTGTTCTTTGCAGGCTGAAAATCAGAGCATCTGTCCTGTTCTGGGTGGGAGGAGGCAGGAGCAGAGCTCAATCCACTGGAAATTTCCCCACCTGGATTTTTGTTTGGCTTGGGTTGAAGGAAACGGGAACGCAAAGCAAAAAGAAGGCAAGGACTTTGCAGAAGCTGCTCCAGGTGATGAAAATGCTGTGAATGTGGACGGTCACAATACTGGAATTCTTGTTTCTACAAATGATCAGGAATTCAAAATATTTGTAATCATCTCACAGCTCCTGAGTGGCCTTGAGCCAGGCTTTGTTGGATTAATATTCCTGGAGCAGTCAGCCCAGTTCAGAGCCATCTGCAGGGTCATTCGAGGCAGAATGAGTTTCATTCTATGGTAATTTTAATATAAAAGAGGTCTCTTTAGAACTCTACTCACAATTTACCTCCACTTTTACTGTTTGAGGCACAAAATAGTCCCTTTAATCAGGGCTTATAGCCCCATTTAAAGCAAAACAAGCAGAGCTGGAAGAGTACTTTTTAATTTAATTATTCTTTATAATATCCCAACTTATTGCAAAACCATCCTGGCAAACTGGGAGACACCAAACTCTCTGAAAAATGACACTGAGCAGCCCAGCCCCACACAAGGCCAGGAAGGACTGAGCCACCTCATCGATCCTCCCAGCCCAGGACAGGCTGGGTTTCTGCCTCCCCTCGCACCTCGGAATCTCCTCGTAAATATTCCCCCTGTGCAGTGGGAATTTGTCCAGGGCAGGGACATTTATGGCTTTTCATGGAATGCTGGACAACACCAACACCCCCTGGGCAGGGAGGGCATCGCAGCCTCTTCCCTCCCCATCTTCCACAAGGAACAACTCCTGGGTGTCTCTGGACCTTCCTGCCACGTCCTGACGAGCTGAGGAACAACCTCCAGTGGCCCTGGCCCTTGATTTACACGGTGCTCACTCTATCACTGCTTAACTCATCCCTGTGCATCCACGTTTTCCTGCCTGGAATTCCATTCCTGGCTCAGGAAAGGCAGGAGACGCTTCATTGTTGCCTGCCTTGCGGCAGGGGAGAAGAACCTATTTTTAAACTGGTGTTTTGCAGGTCATTAATCCCCACCCTGGATGGGAGCCTTTAGCTTTTGACCTCCCCAGTGACCGAGTTATTTACTGCGGACGACAAATGGTTATTTTTCCAGGGTTGTTTTCAAAAGGTTTTTTCCCGTTTTGGAGACTTTGTAGGAGCCCTCCTGGTTCCCCTGTCTCGTATCCTTAATCCACCCTGAAAGATATACAGGGCACTTTAGGAATGACTCATGCCAGGGTAAGGGGATGGTTATGCAATATCCACATTATTCCTATTATTTCTTGGATGCCTCAGTCTCATAACTCTGCCTGGTCTTAATATCGAGGGGGAATTTGAGCTGCAAAACATCCACAGAAAATCTCCAAGAGTTTCGTGATGCTGTTCCCAAATCCAGGCCATGTCTGTGATCGGTGCTAAAAATGGGCAGAACTGGGGCTTTTAGGGTTGAAAATTAGGTATTTATTGTTAATTATTGCACGTATAAGTGCATCCTGCGACAAATGAGCACGGCTTCATTAAATCATGGTTTTAAATGACTCCCTGGCAGGACTGATAATTGATATCAGCAGATAAAGGGGTGAGTTCTGGTCTGTACAGACAATTACTGAGGAGGGTGGGAGCAGTGATCCCACCAGCCCAGGAGCTGCTCCCGCAGAGGGAAGGGGAAAGCAGGAGCAGGAGATAAAGAACAACCAGCCCAAGATTAAATTTCCAGAGGAAGGAACCAGGAGGAGATTTATGTTCACAAATTATCCGTTCTCCCTCATTTTTCACCTCTTTGGTTGTGCCATCCATGTCCATGCCTGGAGGTGTTCCACAGAGCCAGGACAGCTTTCCTGGGGCTGAAACAACCCCTGCACCACACAAAAAACACCTGGCCAAGCTCAGGACAGAATCAATGAAGAGGACAAAGTGACGAACACAAGGTCCCCCCAAATTGATACTCCCAGCTTCAATTTCCATAGCTCAATCCATGTTTTGGCTGGGCAGGGAAGGCCTCCACGGTGGTGTGTTGGTTTAGTGGTCGGAGGATGACATAAAATAAAAGCCCTGAGTTCAAAGGGCCTGGCTGTTTACGGGAATCCCACCCCCGAGCCCTGGCAGGAGCGTCCCAGATTACTCATCCGCGTTAACTCTTTGGATAAACATTTCCCTGTCGAGCCTAAGGTCGAGCTGCACAGTCCCTGACACGAAAAAAAAAACAGAAAAAAATCCATGTTCAAAAATAAACACAACACAGGTCTGAATTAGGGGCTTGTTTCTTACAAAGGAAGGTGTATTTACACAAGGGCAGCTCATCGGGACACGGCTCTCCAAAGGACAGCGGTGTGGAGGGATCTGGGAGGGATCTCAGTATTCCTGAGTGACAGCACTTGAAGAAGAAGGGTTTAAGCCATGCTAGCTGTGCAGGACAGGGGTTTGAGCATGGCTTTGGAGCTCTGAAGAGGTGAAGGATCTGGCAGACGTGGTGGGATTGACTGGGAAAACGTTCTCATGCAGGAACACCTCCAGCTCCCACGTCCACCACCGTGAATCACTGCCATCCATCGGATTTCCATGATGTCAAGCAAGTGTGAAGGAAAATAGGCCGGAGCTAAATGGAGGATGGGAGCATGGAGCAAAAACCTGGTAGATTTGGGGGGTTTTTCTTGGCTTTCTCCAAAGAAGGTGGCAGCGCGTTTAAAAGTAAGGATCGAAACAGGAACTCAGCTGGTGATGATGAATGGTCAGGAATTCTGCTTGAGAGCAGCCCCACCACGTTTAGGAGATGTTACAAATGTCTGCATCCAGCACGGGAGCTGAGAGCAGGGTAAGGGGCATTGGTGGGAAAGAAAATTCCCAGAAAAAGAAGGGTCCTGGTGTTTGTGTTCCAGGTCTGTCCTGCAAACTTCAGCTCATCAACAGGAATTAATTAGGAAGAAATCCTTCCCTGGGAGGGTGGGGAGGTCCTGGGATAGATTCCCAGAGAAGCTGTGGCTGCTCCTGGATCCCTGGAAGTGTCCAAGGCCAAACAGGGATAGTGGAAGGTGTCCCAGGAGTGGCTCTGGATGAGCTTTAAGGTCCCTTCCACCCCATTCCATGATAATTTCAGTAGCAAAAAAGTCTGAAAGAGCAGAGAATTCCATTTGTAGTGCAGCACACTTTGAAACCGTACAGGAACCACACATTTTTAACCTGTTTTATACAGTTCAGCAGCAACCTGACATAATTTTCCATTTTCCCTCTTTGATTTCCCCACAAATTTTTAATTTTTTTCTTTTTCAAAGCTGAAAAATGCTGATACTCTGAAGACAACTTATAGGGTTGTCTTTGACGATTTAGGATATTCCTAAAAATTGGGCAAGACCATTACTAAACCTCTTGGCTCTATCCCCATGCTGGACAGGATTAGCATCTCAAATGCTGCTCACACCATCATCTTCTGGGCATAACAATGACAATAAAACAAGAAATTCCAATAAAACTGGGAAAAAAATCACAGTGCATAAGGATTCTGTCTAACCTTCAGCTGCAAACGAGATGACAAATAGGCCAGCAAGGCCAACTAAGATTTTTTTTTTGAGATATTGATTTAAAGCAGAGAAGCCACAGTTGGTAGTTTATCAATTCCAGTGGAAACCAAGGCTCATGGAACTAAAAAGGTATTAATCACTGCGGATTACAGAACCCAAGGCTTCTATTAATTTCCCTGCCAGCTTCGTTATCTTCTCAGATTTTCCTGTCATTTCTTGAAGGCTTCCCTTGTAAATTCTGCATTTCGAGCTGGAAGAGGCCATTAGAGGATGGCAGGAGTCCTGTGCTTTTCTCGTAATGAATTCTCGGGTTACCCCGGGTTTTCCTGTGCAAACAAACTGAAGCCACACACAATTATCTCTCGGCTGCCCCAGCAGATGTTCTCCAGGAGGATCTCCTATTTTTAATCCAGCCTTTGGAATCAGCTGGGGAAGGCACCCAGGCTTTGCAGCCCCGTGTTGGGGCTAAAAAATAAAACATCGGCTGTGTGAACGCACGTCTGGAGCATCGTCCATACAATTAGTAATTTAGGGATTGGGACAATTTAATAATTGGGATTACAAGAGCTGGGGAACCCTGGAAGTGCTTGCTGAGCATGGATCTGGCCTGTGAGGCAGAAATCTTCCATCTCTACACAAACCACTGGTTTCAATGAAAACTCCTGGGATTTATCTCAGAGCAATGTGAGGTTTCCCCTCCCCACCCTCCCCTGATTAATTCAGTCAACGCAGGTTGTGTTTTCAAGCTTCTTTCTACGACCATCACAACTAAAACTGAAATTCCCATTCCAAAAAACTCTTGAATTGTAGAATTGTGGAATGGTTTGGGTTGGAAAGGACCTTAAAACTCATTTTATTCCATCCCCTGCCACGGGCAGGGACACCTCCCATTATCCCAGGTTGTTCCAAGCCCTGTCCCACCTGGATTTGGACATTTCTAGGGATGTCCATTGATGTCACAAGCTGGGCCTTGGGCTTCCCCTGGCTCTAAATGTTTTCACCCACTTGGATCCAACCCCATCTCTTCCACTCAAAGCAATCCCTGGTTTGCTTTGAGTGTTGCAGAGTGTTGGCCCTGCAGCCCTTTCAATTGAGGAAATGCTCTTTGAAAAACAGGAATTATTGTCGGAGATTTTATTACATTTAACCTTCCGTGCTATTTCCATTTGCAAAGTCACCACGTTTTGTTACCCTTTTTTGGTTATTTTTACTGCAGCTTTACAATTCATCAGCTTCCTCAAGCTCTGCTTGCAGGACAGAGTTCTTTATTCATCAGTGGCAACATTTTCTCTTTGTTTTATTCTCGGGTAGCCAGGAACACAATCCAGTCATGATGTTCAGCATGGTGACAGCACCAATATTTCATGAGAAGTTAAGAAGGATCAAAACTGGTCCCAAACTTTATGTGTGGGGGAGGAGGAGGGGAAAGAAGGAGATGCAGGAAAGTTTTCTTTGGTTTTATGCAGATTTTCTTTGATTTTACACAGAATTTCTCAGATTTTGTGCAGAATTTTGCCGTTTTCCGTAAGAACCTACTCCCCACTACATCCAACAGCCAAAATCATTCAGGAAGAGCTTCTTTGCGTTCCCCAAAACCAATTTTACAACTTTTAACCATTTCCACGCTGCCGTTTGTTTCATTCCGTGCCAAACAACCTCCCCATTTATATGGTTTTTCCCCCAGCCACAAAGTGAGCATATAATATATTACAGCTCGATTTCCTTTGATATCCCCCCTCATTCCCAGCTGGTTTTCCCCACTCCCAAGCCTTGGATTAAGCAGCTCCCAGGCAGCCCACGGAGCTGGGCAGCAGGAGAGCTCTGCAATAAGTCCTAAATTGAAAGCTCTGCTGTGTCTCCCCACTGGGAGAGCCTGCTGGGATAGGCTTCTTTTAATATTGCCTTAATAGGCTCAGTTAATTAAGTTCAGTCTATCTGGAGGGATTTTCATGGCCTGTGGAGCCCCGGCAAATGGGAGCCTATTCCTGCCCCGGTTATTATCAATAGTGGCTCAGGGAAAAGTGATTACAGCACTCGGGAGAGAGAGAGAGAAAAAAAGGGGAATCACCTTCCCTGGTTTTGCTGGCTCTGCACATTTCTGAGGATCCCAACACCCAGCGAGCTGCTGGGGGAAATGGGGCTGGAAAAACGCATCCTTAAAGGCTTGAACTTCGGAGCAGCCCCTGCGCCTCCTCACCCGGCCTTAAAGCATGAGCTGTTGGGGCTGTTAATCACTCAATTAGGCCCTAATTATCAACACCCGCCGCATCAAAAGGCCTCCCGTGGGCAGGGCAGGGTTGCGGCCGCTCTCTGTGACAGGTGATCCCTGCCCACAAAGGGCCCGCTGGAGCCGGGGCTGCCGGGGATCAAAGCGGGCGCGCAGCTGATGCTCCCCGGCTCCCTCCGGCACCCACCGGGGCTTTTATCGATTATTCCCCGAGCCCCGGGGTTTTTATTGATTGTTCACCCAGCCCCCGGGCTCAAATCAAAGCCTGGCCTCGGGCGATGGCGCAGGAGGGACACGGTGGCTGTTGCCGCCACTCAGCAGGAAAAGGCAGAGGTTTTATGGAATCCCTAAGCTGGGAAGGATCCTCAAGGATCATCCAATTCAACTGCTGGCGCTGTAGAGTATTCTAAGAGTCACCAAAGTCCCCCTGGAGCTCTGGCGGGTTTGGTGCTCAGAGCATTCCCTGGGTCCAAACACCTTCTGGGGGAAGAACCTTTTCCATTATCCAACCTCCATCCTCTGGGGGAAGAACTTTTCCCAATATCCAACCTAAACCCTGTGGGGGAAGAACTTTTCCCAATATCCATCCTAAACTCTGTGGGGGAAAATCTTTCTCGATATCCAGCCTACACGTCTGGGGGAAGAACTTTTCCCAATACCCAACCTACTCCTCTGGGAGGAGGAACTTTTCCCACATCCAGCCTAAACCCTTTGGGAGAAGAACCTTTTCCCAATATCCATGGAGAAGTAACCTTTCCCAATATCCAACCTCCACCCTCGGGAGGAAGAACCTTTTCCAATATCCAACTCTGTGGGTAAGGAACCTTTTCCCAATATCCAAACTAACCCTGCCCTGACACAACTTCAGGCCATTCCCTCGGGTCTCCTGTGCCAAAATTCTCAGCCTCCAAAGTGGCTTCTGCAGGCAGATTCCTCTCTAATTATAACAATATCTCTAATATTGAAAGCTGGCATTGAGGTGAGGCTTTTCCAGCAGCTGGGGCTGTGCTGAAGGTGACCCTGTGACCCGGAGGAGCCTTGCAGGAGCTGCTGGATTTTCTGGGGAGGGCAGGGAAAAAAAAAAAGCATATGGAATATTCTGGGCCAGAATTCCCTAATTTGAATAAGACACAAATATAAATACCATCCCTTCCAACACTGCAAGGTAGCTCTGAGGGTTGGGATATCACACATTTTCTTCAAATATATGCAAAATACCTGCTCCCTCCTTAAATAAATTATTTTGCACATCTTCAGGATTTTTTCCATTCTTCCTGAAGTTCCTCAGTGTAAAGATCTTTTACTCTTCCCAGCATATCCTGACAGGGCTAGAAATTCGTATTATCCACTGCTTTGGATTAAATACAGTTCAGTAACACTTGGTCTTTAATGATGGTTTAACTTTTGACCCATTTCTGATATTCAGCACGCAGAGCTTAGATTGAGTTAAGAAGCTGTGCTTTCACAGAGGAGCAAAACTCGTGGGGAAACATCTCAAGAAGAAATGGTCAGGTTGGGGCAAGAATGTTCTGACATCTATTGGGGTGTAAAGAGCCAGCGGAAAACCGAGTCCAGCAATCTGGCACTCGAGGATGTTCCAAGAATACAAGAATTCTCTCACCCTTTCCAGTCCCAGTCTCATTTCCTGGGTTTTACCATGACTCGGGGTTATAGAGGCACGCAGTGAGTCAGCCTGGATCAATTTTCCTAATCCTCACAAAATGTTGATAATTTGTTCAGCTGTTCCCTTTTAACGGAGTGACAGAACAAATGCAGCGGGAGAATTTTAGCTTGGGTTTCTTTCAGCAGCTCCAGCCCGGCATCCAGCTGAAAGCTGGTGATGAAGGACTATAATTCCAGCACTAAAAGTATTTGATGACATTCTTTTTATCCTCAATAACATGATAAAGGTGGAGCTGGAGGGTAAAGGGATGCCCCAGTCACTTTAGGGCTCCCTGGGTTGGAATTCCCAGCATGTGGAGCTGGAGTTACTCAGACAGAGCAGCTTTTGCTGCTTTTCCCCCACTCCTGACACTCCTTTACAGGGATGGGAAATGCTGCAGGATCCAGTTCCTCTGTGCAGGAATTCCCTCTCCCCTCAGTTTTCAGGGAATGAAAATCCTCAGTGGTTCTGAATCCCTCAGCTCTGCACATTTGTCCACCTGCATCATCCTGCACCCCATGCCATCAATCCCTTCTAGGATTTCTTGTCTGGGCCAGCAAACAAATATTTTGTGATGGGGACGGGCTATTTAAAGGTTCCTGAGAGCTCCTGGATATATTTACAAGTTCAATATAGAACGGATTCCTACAGATAAACTCCTAAACTGTAAAGCCTGGATTATTCTTGCCAGGCTGAAAGCAGCACCAGCATTTCTCACAGATGTGTCATCCGCTCCTTCACCACCTGGGATTAACTCTAATCAAAAGTGATGTCCGGGACAATCCTTGTAGCCAGTTATTTGTTTTCTTTGTGCAGGCCAGAAGATTCCTTCTTGCAAAATATTACAAAATATTACCTTGTGTCCTTCCAAAGTCCTGGCATGGCGGGTTTATGGGAAAAAGGAAGGAGTGAGCTGGAGGAGCTCAGGGGGGAACAGGTTTAATGTTTTGAACTTTTTCCTCTAAATATATATGTTCGAAATGTTTGGATCACAAATGACACAAATTTACAAAGGTGGCAAGAGATGGAGAGTTTAATTTCGATAAAAGCAGAACAAAGCACTTGGAAATCAGTAGCATCAAAGCACTTGGAAATCAGTTTGAAGAAATGTTTGACTTGGAAGGAGGTTGGTGTTTATTGAGACTACAGCAACATCCTCCTGCTCCAAAAATGCTCCAAAATGGCAAAGTGCTTCTGTATCCTGGATCCTGTGGATAACCAAATGGTAAAGATGTGGCAGAGGAGGATTCCTGGGACAGCCAAGGCAATCCCTGGGGGTGGGAGAGGGTCACTCCTCCTGGAGGGACTCGAGGGCCAGAGCGAAGAGGAGCTGGACTCCAACCCAAGCTCTGGACTCCCAGCCTGGGCAGGGGGAAAGGTCCTGCGTGGTTTGGGAGTGACTCAGGCTGCTCTCTGCTCTCTGCCGAGCCCTGTGGCTTGGCCAGGCTGCCGAAGGTTTTGTTCTGAGCTGACATTTCTCGCTCTGATTAATCCTTTCCAGCCCCCGGGCTCAGCTGACTCGGCTGAGCCATTGTTCAGCCCTGTGAACTTCGTCTCTTTTCAGGGCTTAGACAGAGGACCCCTCTCCCCTCCCCACCTCATCCTTCTTGCTAAAAGCCTGTTTGTAAGAGCCATAATGAAACTCCAGGTGGCCTGGTGATTCCTGAGTAATCCCCTCAGGGATTTGAAGCACTTGGTTATGCCTCATGCATGGTAACAAGCCATGGATGTGATTTTCCCCTCTTGCTTTCCGCCGGGCTGTGATTTAATAAGTGCAGGGCATTAAATGCTCCAAAAAAAAAAAAAAAAAAAAAAAAAAAAAGAAAAGAAAAAGAAAGAAAAAGTTCAGAATCAAAACAATCCCTGGAAACACAACAAGCTGTGCAGTGTGTGTGCATGGACAGTGTATCCAGCAGCTCCCAGTGAACATTAGATTATCTCCTGAGTTAAGCTCCGCTGAGGAGGACAGCAGATAACTCTGGGACAGGTCCTGATCCCACAGCCAGGCACCTACACTGGTCCCACTTGTCCTTCCCCTCTGTCCCATATGGAAACATCACCCTGGCTGTGCCACCCAGCAGCTTGGAGCTTGGGCAATGGTGACAGGCACAAACATTTCACCCCTCTAAACAAAACAGCACAAGGGGAACAGAGCAAAATACGCTTTCATGGCTGAAAAAAAAGAAATTCAAGGGGTTCAGGGTATTTGATGAGATTTCAGAGTTCTGCTTGTCACGTGTGTAAAGCCAAGTGGAGCAGAATAGGCAGAAAAAAGCTTGGAAAGTGGGATTATTTGGGTGCTACCTGGGCACTCCAGTGATTCCTTTCCTTGCCTGTGTCTGGCACCAGAACCTGCCCAGCTTTGGAGCAGAGGAGAGGAAGGTGAAGGAGCCTTTGCTAAAAGCTCCTGAGATCAATCATTGCATTGGCTGGGACTTCACCTCGGTTAATGGAGTTGTTTTGGGTGTCTCCATGGATTAGTGAGAATTGCTAATACTGTTAATAGAAAAAATAGCAGAACTAAGATCAGGGTGCAGCTAAAGAGGGGCTGAATGACTAATTCTTGATTAGTGACAGCAAACCAGGCCCTCCACTGCCCTGCACCCCAAAATCGAGCCATGTCCCCTCAAACGTGTGTTGCTGCCTGTCAGAGCTGGCTGCTCTGAAGGGATTACAGCTCTCATCCCCTGCAGCCACCCTCACCCTCCTGCCTGGCCAGCAGAGCATTGTGCCCCATTGGTTCCACCGAAAAAGGAATTTCCACGGCGCAGCCAGGACGAATAAATCACCAGCAAATTGCTATTGGCAGGGTGAGGTCGGGAGCAAGCGGGAGAGAAGGACCTGGAGACAGGGAGGGAAGGGCAGAAAGGAAGAAAACAGCTTTGGTGCATGTCGAAATCCTTGCCTAAGTTTGGGCTGAGGCTCCAGCCCGGGCCAGCAGCTGCTGTAGATGATGTATTGCAAACGACTTATTGCTGTAATGCATCATGAAGCTCCACGGCCCTGCTGACAGGTTCCCCTAATACATCATCAGAGCGCTGCCCAGCAGGAACAGGAGTCCTGCAAACCAAACAGCTCCATAAATTTTTGCACAGTCCCACCTCCCCGCTCCCAATTGTGAATTTCTTTTCTGCTCTATTAAAGATTTCGGCTTTGAAAAGTGTGGGCCAGAGCGGGCCCTCATTAAACGGGCTCCGATGGTTTCATAAGTCCCCGAAGTCATTAAAGGTTTTAATATAAGAGATTAACTATTGCTATTGTTGCTCGGCGAGAATAAATTCTCTTTAAATACTTTTTTATGCCCTCCTGGTAGCGAGTGAGGAGCTCGAGCTTGCCTATGAGGAGGATCTTGGCTGTTCAACCTCTTTAAAATAAAATTCAGAGCTTTGAGCAGCCAGGCTGGGTTGCAGTGACCCCGAGGATCCGTGGAGCAGCTGCCACATCTAGAGGGGATTTGTGTGGCTTCAAGATAAGCAGGAGCTCAGGAGGCTCAGCTTTTCTGGAAGCTGAGCCTAAAAGCACACAGGTTTTATTATTATTTTATAATAATAATAGTAATAGTAGTAGTAATAATAATAATAATAGTAATAATAATAGTAATAATAATAATAATAATAAATATGGGGCACATCCAGGAAAGGATTTTGAGCAGCTCAGAGATGAAATCCAGAATTGCAGCCCCAAAAGTTGTGTTTGGGTCTGGCTCACCCTAAAATGTGACAATCCTTAGGGGTCTCTCAGGGGTCTCTGCAGCTCTGCTGGGGTGCAGGACACCAGGGCCAGGTGAGCACCCCAAGTCAAGGGCACAGAGAGCTGGGAAGGGAGGCTGCACTGGGGTCTCTCCCCACTCCTGGGACCCCAGGGACTGCTCCAGGCATGGTGATCCTGCAGAGAATCCACAGGGAATGCAGCTCCCTGAAGGGCACAGATGTCACTGGTACATCCTCAATACTCCCTGAGATCACTGAAGGGCAGGTGCAAAGGGAAGGGAAGAGCTGGAAATCAGGGCTTGCATTTTCCCAGTTCATGTCAAGGCATGTGAATGTTCCTAAGACATCCTGGTGTTAAAATTAGGGATGGCTCCTCCTTGGATTTATGAGAGAAAAACGAGGACTTTTCCGTGCAGACAGCAGAACGCATCGGTTCACTAACAATAATTAATTTAAAAAGAATTTTAAAAAAGCAAAGAAAAGGGGAAAACAGGAAAAGAGCAGGGGAATTTTACCTGTATTTGGGTTATAGGACAAACACAACCCTTTGCGCAAACTCTGGAAAGTTCTGGGTGGCACCAGGGGTGACCCCGAGGAGGTGCCCACTGAGAGGGGCCGTTCACAAGGCGCTGCTGGAAACTCCAGCAGGGAATTGCCAGCAGTTTCTCAGAAAAGCATTTCACAGGAGGGTATCAGAGCTGGATTTGCCTTGGAAATGCCCCTGGGCTGGGCGGTGCTGCTGCCATTCCAGAGCTATTTTGGACCCAAGATTAAGTGTCTTTTTATTTCGTTGAAATGGGTTTTAATTGAAGGCGCTGCTCTGCTCCAGGAGCACCAAACGAACGTGGTTTGGTGTTTTTCTTTCCCAAATCCTGAGGGGACGTGCCCCTAGACCAACATTCGACTGTTTTGTTTTTGGGGTTTTTTTTTTCTTTCCCCCTCGGTCAAAAGATCCAGTGTGTGCTAATTCTGTCGGGCTCCCTCTCACTCAATCACTCATATTCAGTGCCCCCTAAAGAAACATTGCAGAAGCCAGAAGGGTAAGAAATTACCCAAATGAGCTGCCTGTGCTTCTCCCTCACACATCACACGCGGAATTGTTGCCACCTTGCTGGGAAAATTAGCCCTGGCTTGGCTTTGCTTATCAAATAACAGAGGAGGTGCTGTGCTGGGTCAGGGCAGGGACTGGTCAGAATCGGGGCTGAGAGGGAGAGGATCCTGCAGAATTTTGGAAACTGATCTTGTACATCAATTGTGCGGAGATTTCGTGCTGAGATTTGGTACATTCCCCATACAGAAAAGATGTGTGTTTTCCTTATTTAATCTGGGAATGCGCTTAATTTAATCTGTGAATGCCATATTTATTCTGTATTTGTCCCTTATTTAATCTGAATATGTACCTTATTTATTCTGTATATGTGCCTCATTTAATCTGTGAATGTGCCATATTTATTCTGTATTTGTCCCTTATTTAATCTGAATATGTGCCTTATTTATTCTGTATATGTGCCTCATTTAATCTGTGAATGTGCCATATTTATTCTGTATTTGTCCCTTATTTATTCTGTATATGTGCCTTATTTATTTTGTATATGTACCTCATTTAATCTCTATATTTGCCTTATTTAATCTGGGAATGTGCCTTAATTAATCTGTATATGTGCTGAATTTAATCTGTGAATGTGCTTAATTGAAAGATAATAAGTACTTCTAAGTTAGACAGACATTATCACTTCACAAACTCCTGTTTTTGCCGAGTTCTGCTGATGTCTTAAGCAGAAATGGCCTCAAGTAATGTTTGACTTCATCCCAAAAATGCGATTCTGCAGCAACCCTTCTTCATCTGAATGAGGTTTTATCAGAAACTTTGTGGTTTTTCATTTTGCAAAACTTTGTTTCAAAATTCACTTCAATTTGAAAACATCAGCGGAAAAATAAAGGCTAAAGCAGAGAAAAATAAAGGATTTTCTTCCTGCATCCTGTTTCTATTTCTTATTTCTGAGGAATCCAAAGATTTTGTTTCAGTTTGACCCAAGACTCGATAATAACAAAACAATCAGTTCAGCCAAGGAGCCAAAAAATCAAATTTTCATACAAATTTATGTGTAAAAAACCCCATTTCTTCTGGCCCATTCACTGACAGATGATGGTGGCTGTGTCTTTAATTAGGGTACAAATTAAATTAATTACTTATTTCATTTTCAGCAGAAGGTGAAGGGGAAGCTGTTGGGATTATGGAAATGGTGGAGGGGTATGTTTGATATCCAATGATCACAAGGACATCCTTTGGAATGGGATGGCACCAGGAATTCCATTTGGGAACACACCTCATAAACCCAAACCCAAATTTTTCTCCAAGGACACCTTTGTTTTCCTTAATTTACAAAGCCCCACCACAGCAAATCCAACTCCTGTGAGTAACAGGAGATTTAAATTGTAACAAAAGCACAATAATAGAACCAAAATCTGTCATAATTCTGAATTTCAGGAATAAAACAGGGATTCTGCTGCCTGCGCCTCTGAGTTCCTGATGCCTGCTCTCTCCGACCAGGATTCACCTTGTGCCCCACCTCATCCTCTGTTTTTTATCACTTATCTGTGGTTGTAATCTGAGGCTCAATTTGAAACTTCTTTATTTTGAAAGTTGTGTTAATTACCCAACGTGAGATTACACACAGAAAATCCGATGCACTGAGGCTGCATTTCAGCAATGTCTCAACCAAAGCAGCCCTAAAATCCAAACAGAGCAGCAAAAGCTTCAGCATCCCATCCAGACACCCACCCTGCCTCAAATCTGACACATCTTTCAGCAAATCTCGTCTCTTTTCTCGGAGTTAGCTCTGCATCATGGAATTTTGGAGTCTGAACCCCAACAACAACAAAACCAAGCGAGGTGCTGAAGGCATCCCATGGATAAGGAGAGTGGGAGTTCCCAGGGTACACAAGTAGAGGCTCTGAGGCTCAGCAAGAGCAAAGACCTAACCATCCTCATCCAGCACAGCCCAAAATCCCAGGATTGAGATTTTGGGAGCTTTTCCTGACTGTCCAGCTCTGTCCTGGGGTCTCCTGAGCAGGAGCCTCCTTACGTCACCAAGGAGAGAAAAACCCCCAACCCTTGCAGCTCCCCAGCCTTCTGCAGCCCAATTTATGTCCAATTTGCAGACTTTCAACATAGCAGCCTCACAGTTCATAAAATCAAACTCAGCCAGGGCTAAGTCTCTGGGTAATGGATTTAGGATCACTCGAGGTGTTACTGGCAGTTCATGATGGGTAACTTTCTTGTTAACTAAAGTCCCTTTTGCTAAATGAGTTCCAGGTTTAACTCCCCTCCAGTCCCAGCCTTCTCTCTCCCCTTTCCCCCCCCCCTTTTTTTTCTTTTTCCCCCCCATTTTTTGGCAGTGCTGTTCTGGATGGGAAGGGAGGGGGAGAGGAGGAGGTGGCCCAGGACTTTTTATTGGGCTGCGCGTGGAGGGCTTTTCATGGCCGGGGCTAAGGGGAGCAGAGACAGAGGGAGAGAGAGGGGGGAGAAAGGTGGGATAAGTCAGTCTTTGTGTGAGGGGAAGGTGCTGAAAGGAGGGCTGTGTGCTGGGGCTGGGGAGCAGCCCTCTGGCTCCGCTCGTCTGCACGGGGCTCTGGAGCCAGCCCGGGGCTTTTCGGCTTCCGCAGGTACCTCCAGGCACCGTGGGGAGCAGGGCCAGGCAGGAAGGCATGGCAGGGAAAGCATGGCCTGGACATGGCAGGGAAAGCATGGCCTGGACATGGCAGGGAAACCATGGC
>JAHLSL010000068.1:487152-497934 GCA_025920805.1 Petroica traversi
TCCTTTTCCTTTTCCTTTTCCTTTTCCTTTTCCTTTTCCTTTTCCTTCTCCTTCTCCTTCTCCTTCTCCTTCTCCTTCTCCTTCTCCTTCTCTTTCTCTTTCTCTTTCTCCTTCTCCTCTCCCTTTCCCTTTCCCTTTCCCTTTCTCTTTCTCTTTCTCTTTCTCCTCTCCCTTTCCCTTTCCCTTTCCCTTTCCCTTTCCCTTTCCCTTTCCCTTTCCCTTTCCCTTTCCCTTTCCCTTTCCCTTTCCCTTTCCCTTTCCCTTTCCCTTTCCCTTTCCCTTTCCCTTTCTCTTTTCCCTCATACCTTTTAATTTTCCTCCTTCCTTTTCCCTCTTATTTTCAGCCCTGAATTCTTGCAGGGCAGTGCCTTTTGGAAAATATATTTTACAAGCAAAAAAAAAAATTGCAAAGATCATTATTACAGATAATAAAAGTTTCCCTCCGCTTTCCAGAGAGATTGCAGTGTGTCGAATTTGGAGAATTACAGCAGAAAATCTATTTTAATTTGTGATTTGAATGTACTCATCTATTAATGAAATATTTAAAAGCAAAGAACATTAAAATTTTGCTATTTATCTTTAATATGACTTGATAAATCATATTTTTTCACCACTGAAAACAGCTTTTTCAGTGTCACTTTTTTCCCCTCAGACTGTTTATTAGAAAGTTCATTAGTATTTTTTTCACAGAACATCAGTTTTATGGGAAGAGCCATCCAAGAGCTCAGAGCTGCCAGATCCTCAGATGGATAAATCTTGACAGAGTTTTCTCCTGACTGTTCTGGAGCTGGGCTTTGTATCAATTTAATCCTCACAACTCAATCCGTGCCAATATATTGGGGGGGAAAAATCCTGGGGTGGTTTTATTTCCTCTGCCTGGGGGGACAATTTACAGTGTGAAATTCCCAATTTTTCCTTTAAATTTGCCTTGCACCTTTCAAATATCACAAACTTTTATTAGCTTTAAATCATGAAGCTGCCTATAATCATTATCATCCTTTTCTGGCTTGCCTTCTTTCCTCTTTTCATTTTAGAGGGAACCATATTTTACTGGATTTTTGGGTTTGATGTCCCAAGAAGTTGATATCTCTGGATGGGTTTTCTCGTGCTGTATTTCTTTTTATGGAATATCTAGAAGTCAAACCAGGCTCAAACCCTGCTATTCCACAGTAAATTTGGTGGGAATAGCCATAGTTTAGTCAATGAAGTTTAGCAGAAATCAGGAGCAAGGAAGGCACTTTGGGGTGGATGGTCCATGCTGGAGAGAATTCCCCCCATCCAGCCCTGAAGGTGACACCACTTTAAAGAATCCCACAGGGATAAATCGCCAGGCAAATCCATAAATCATTTTATTTAGAACACCTTTCATTCTCCTCCAGAAACTATTTCAACTTTCTGTCTGAGCAACCTCTGGGCACCTTACAGGAGATTCAGGAATATTCTCAATATCCAGACTCCTTTTTTTTTTTTTTTCAGCTGCTCTGCTGCAAAGCCGATGGGATTTATATTTAGTCTGTGTTCCTGTCCCTATTTTATAAACACAGGAATTCTGAGACAAAATAATAATAGTGGGAGAATGGACCAACCGCAGTGACGGCAAAGGCAGGGATGGACTTTGGAGTTTACAGTTACCCAGCAAATGTTTGGCTCGAGCGGTGGGTCCCTCGTGTAAGATTCACTTTTAATTACCCACTACACTCATATTTGAGTCAAACAAAATAAACAGAGATAGAGAGAAGGATACCAAAGGCAGTGGGCATGAAATCATGGAGTGGAAAGCTGAAATGATGCCCTTGCTTAATTTAACCGAGGCAACTCAGCCACGGCTCTGCAGTGCCAGTGTGGGCAGCTGGGGATTTGAGCTTTTATCTGCCCAGAGAAGATTTCGTGCCCGTGGTTTATTTGTGTGACTCTGCTCCATTTCTAACTGCAGCAGCAAATGCTGTTTTACCCTTTTGAAAAAGGCTGGCAAAATTTGTAGCCATCGCGTGAGCGCCTAGGACATAAGAAAAATAAAAATATTTCCTTTTCCGAGCCCAGTAAATAAAAAATATTTTTGATTTCATCCTTTAGCTGTTCGTTTGACTTTTGCAGTTGGAAACATTGCTGCTGTACAAGCCAGGAGTCACTCTAGGAAAGGAGTAGATGTTAAATTACATTTTCAGCTATCTTGACAAGCCGTACTTGGCACAGTTCTCTCAGGGAACAAGCTGGTCTATAGATTTCTGAGAAATTAAAACCATATGGCAACACCTTGGAGAAAAAAAGCAGCCCTTCTCTGGAAGCATCCTTGGAGTTTTTGAAATGTATGCGAATTAAATATAGTCCTATTTATTTAGAAAGGATCCGCTCGGATTAGAGCTGGACCCCTCATTCCTGTTCCAAGAATTGAACTGCCAATAAAGCCACAATGGGAGAGAACCTTGATTGCATTTCTGTTAAGAAATTCATGGTGAATTTTGGGTTAATTTTGGGTTAATTTTGGCTAAACTCAGCTTTTCTGCAGTCGTTTAAATTAGGGTGTCAATTAGAGGACGAGTGTTTTCCTCTGCCAGCCTGAAAATTGTCAGTGGGAGGAGATTCCACTCCTGACTGGCATTGCAAAGGCTACAGAAGGTGTCAGGTAAAATTTAAAATTCCTGACAGAGATAAACTGGAGCTCTGCAGAGCAGCTCTGACCTGGCTCTGAGGACAGCCTGGGGACAGGAGGGCTCACAGACCTTCAGAACACAAAGATCCTTCCAAAAAAGAAGGGCCAGGTGAGGTGAATCCCAAGAATGCAGCTGGACACCAACATATTCTGTAGTAAATTGATCAGGGATTGATTATTATTAAAATTTAGAGTCTCATTTCTGCAGGGCAGTGAGGAGGAGCTGCCTCATGGTTCCTTCTCCTCCCAGATGGAGAAAGGTGCTGGAAAAAAAAGCCCCTGTGCTCCTGAATGATCTGGTGACATTACAAGCTTTGACAAGAAGAGAAATCTCCTCCAACTCCTCCCCGGCCCAATATGTGGTCAAATATATGACTTCAGCGGAAAGCATTTGATTAGATGGATGTAGGGGATATAAAACCCTTCAATTGGGGACAGATCTTTTCATATAGGAAACATATTTTCGACGCTGGATTTTACGGTGGCGAGGAAGCGCGTAAAAAACTTTGCGGCAACATAATACCCGCAAAAAAAAAAAAAAGCAAAAAAAAAAAAAAGCTGAAAGCCCTCAATTTTCCCCTGCCTCTGCTGCTGTAGACTTCTTGTATATTTGCACATTTGGATATGATGACAATTAGTTCTGTGCTGCGGGACTGGATTGATTTCGCTGCCTGGGCCCCGTCCAGCTCAAACCTCGCAGGTTCAAATACAGAAGCTTTTGGTTAATGAACTCCAGAAAGTGTAAAATCCTGAGGCCCTGCAGTTACACGATCGCCCTTCCCAACAGCAGCACTAATATCTAACAAGGCCAGCTACTGTTCTACCCCTTTAGAAGAAGCTCATAAAAAGGAGGTTTAATTTGTCTGGGAAAAATAGACTTTAAAATAAAAAATTAAAAAAAAAAAAGAAAGAAAAAAAGGGCTGTGAGCGCCCTGGTGGAAAAACATGCCTTGTATTATGGAGCCTTCCCCATGAAATGTCTTGGAAATTAGGCAAAGTTAACATGTCCAGTTGGAGCCGAGCCAGGAAATGAACAGTGGATGTTCTCTTGTAAAAACCCTGAAAGCTGCGAGGAACCCATAAACAGTTTGCAGAGTGAGGCAAAATGGAGCATTTTATGTCCCTTAATGGAAATTCAGCTTATTTGTACATGGATTCAAAGGGACAACGTGATGTCATCGCATGATTTAAGGTCAGCAGCACGGCGAGAGTCAATACACAGCCGTGGATGGAAACATCCCATTCTTCCTGAGGTATTTCAGAGGAGCCACCAACACTGGGGTTTGTCTTGGCCCTCTGGAGCTCTCAGGAAAACCTCAGCAGCTCTATTCCTGGAATTGCAAGGTGGGAAGTTTACTGTTCCCATCAGTGCAAGGAGGGCTCGCAGGAGCATTGGGGAAAAATTCGCCTTGGGTTCGGCAAACGGAGACGTTTCCTGAAGAAACCTTTGGGTGGTGGGGCTGAAGGAACGTGTGGGCAGGGTTATCTCCAGGACTAACAGGGCCAGGGGTTCCGGGGCACAGATTGCCTATGGAATTTCCCAACAGATTTCCTGCAGAAAAAGGGCACAACTGAGGAAGTGTCCCTGAAGGACCAAAGCTCCTCCTGAGGAGAGGGCGCTGGGTTGTCCCTCAACCTTTGACTTGCAGCCAGAGGCCCTTTCCTCATGTCCTGAAATGTGAGATTCGAGCCCTTCTTTCACAGTACGACTTCGGTTTGGAAAGTGGTGTTGAGGCTGTGGTAGAAAAGCTGAGTTGCGGAGCCTTGTCCAGCTCTGATAGAGTTTTCCCAAAATTCCAGGACCAGCTGAGGCAGGAACGGCCCTTCTGTGTCCTGTCCAAAGGCAGAGGAGAGCAGAGCAGTGGGAGGTGCAAAGAGGGGCTTGCAAACAGATGAAGATAAAAATCTTTGCCCAGGTAATATAATTCCTATAAATTATTGAAAGCAGCAAAAATTAGTTCCTCAGAAGTTTCCTGAACATCCTCAAAGCTCAAGTTTCACTAAATAATAATTTTTTTATCCCTCTGAAACTCTTCATGAAAGGACACTTCCTCCTAAGCTTTTCCAGCTGAGTTTGAGAGTGACTTTTGAGTCATTTCTGTTCCTTATCTCAGTAATTTTGCTCGTTACTGTAATTTCAATTGTATGAAAACATCCACATCATTTTGATAAGGGATGTCCTGCACTGCACTCAGTTCTGAGCATTCCCATCCATTTAAAAATGGAATAAAACCTGGTCCAACTCAATTTCTAGAGAGAAAGAACCAGTTCAGAATTAATCTCTAATTCAGGATGAGTTTGCAAATCTAAAGTGGTGATAGAACTCCACTTTAGATTTGCAACATAGAACATCCTGGACTCAGAAGGAATATGAAAAACCTCATCAGGAATGGTCTGGCTGAGAAGAGGGAATAAAGGAATAATAGAAATAATGAATATAAAAGACTCAAAAATTAAAAAAAAAAAGACACATAGAAGGAGCACAGAGCTCACCCAGGAACCTCTCCAGGTGTGGTGTTGCTCTGTGCAGGCACAACTGGATTTCCTTTCCAGATGTTTTCTTGCTGGGTTTTTGGAAGGGATCAGGATTATCCTGATTTTTACAGAAACTCACAGGCACAGCAACACAACGTGAGATTACTGGGGTCGGCTGGAGGCAAACAGCAGAATACAGGAGATTTTGATTCCCTGACTTCCAACTCCCAAACATTTTCTTATTCCATGGTTTATGATCCATTCTCTCTAAGAAAATTTCTGCAATAAGGTGAGAGCTCGCACTCTGAAAAAGATGGGAAAACAGCAAATCTTCAACCAATTCCTAAGAAATTAATGCTCACTTCTTAAAAATTAAAGCTCTGATTCTCAGTTTCTTCCTCTTGAAGGAAACTTCTCCATCGGCCTAGATTCCTTCTAGCACTCATTGGTCTCCCACCTTGGCATGAGGTGAGCGCAGATTCGGTGGAACAAGACCCCGTTTCATCCCCTTGCTGGATTTCGTGGCCAATTTGGAGGTGGGGGAGATGGGCCAGGACCAGGTGGAGGGCTCCAAAAGCAGGTAATTTAGGAGTGACATTTATTGGCGTAAAAAAATAGTGCCTTCCCTTCCCTACCTGTCAGGCGGGGCCCTTTTCACGACTCGTGCCCGAGTTTGCAAGAAAAGCAAATTGGAGTCAAAGGAGATGCCAAGAACAGCACTTGCTGGTGGGGAACATTTGCTGGTTTATTATAGGAAAATACCTGTATCACACTCGTAAAGGAACTGTTAAAAATGGAGGTGGGCTCCCCCTTTCTGCCTCCTGCCACCTCCCCACACCTCCAACAAACCCTGCCTTTCTTCCCAGCCCCGATTCCAGCCAATTTCATTCCCTGAGCATCAAGTAAATCCCAGACAAAGTGCTGTTGGAGCAGGGGGAATCTCTCTTTTCGCTGTGATCCTAGAAGATTTCAACCCAGTTTGAGATCGAGTAAAAAACTAATTTTTTTTGAGTCTGACAGAAAGAACCAGTTCAGAATTAATCTCTAATTAAGGATGAGTTTGCAAATCTAAAGTGGTGATAGAACTCCCTGTCCTGGACTCAGGAGGAATATGAAAAATCTCATCAGGAATGGTCTGGCTGAGAAGAGGGAATAAAGGAATAATAGAAATAATAAATATAAAAGATTTAAATAATGAAATTCAAATTTTCCCTGGAGCTGCAATCCCAGCAGCACAGGTAGGTTTGTGTCCCTTGTCCATATCCTGCCACAGGCAGATTGGATTCTGGAAGATTTCATTGGATGCACCCCCAGATATTACTGGGAAGAGGAATTGAGGGGGATAATGAACAGATCTTCCCTCCTTGGCATTCCTGTGGAGCTGCTGGGGGTTGGAACTGAGCAGACCCCACTGAAAAAAGCACAGAATTTGAATGTTATTTTCTTGTGAAGCAACTGAAACCAAACCTTGATAAGAGAGTCCTTGTGGGAGCCCAGCCAAGCCTTGCACACATCCCCCAGGTAGGAAACTGCTGAGCAGCGTCTCAAAGCCCAGGCCCTCCCAGATTTTCCTAAAAGAGCTCTTTGGTGGCTCCCTGGGCTGTGGTTTCTGAGGCTCCCGGGCTGGACACGGCGGTGGAGCCTCTCGGGGAGGGACTTTCCCTGCTGGACAGATCCATATCCCCACCCTGTGGCATGACCTGGAGCCCACAGAGCTTCAGGACACCCTCCTGCCTCCGAACTTGGGAAAAACAGGAGCAGGATGGATCAGAGGGGTGGCAAAAAGAGAGAGACTCCGAGCTGCTGGAGGACAGCAAAGGCCAGAGCTCTGTGCACAGCAAAAAAATCAAAATCAAATTCACCGTATCGAGAAAGACCCTCTGGCTTCTCCATCCGTAGGGACAGAGGAATTTAGCACCTGGAACGCAGCCAAAGGCTGAAAGATCTCATAACTTTAATGTCTGCACCAGACTGTTTCATTGCACTAAAACATTTTTATTCCCCACAACATTTTCATTCCCAATCAGAACATCCACCCTCAAACCCCTCTGTCTAAACCTTCCCTCCAGCCGGCCCTGACAGGGGGAAGCACAGCAGTTTTTGGGAATTATTATGGCTTCAGACAACCAGGGGTTCTCCACACCCCAATTTTCTGTTATGCCACTGTAAATCTGCAGAAACTCCAGTTATTCCACTGGACTTGGGCTCGGGGGAAGCCAAAGTAAACACAAAGGGTTGTCAGAGGAGTTATATCACATTGGCACTGCCACAAGTGAAAGCATAATTTGCACTATTTTTTAATAAAATGGTGTCTTAGATCATTAGGAATGAGGTCCTGCAAGCACAGCCAGGAGGAACTTTCTTCATAGGGGCAGCTCCTGTGCTGGACATTCCCATGAGGAGTGAGAATGTGCCAGATGTTGGGATTTGAGCCCAATCCACCCTGGCTGGCAGCAGCTGCAGCTCTGGTTTGCTGTGCTCAGGCAGAAAAATATCTGCTGGATCAGGCCCTGCTGATAACAGCACCAGGGGATGATAAAAATAACAGCTGGGAGACCTTGGAACAGGTTTTTGGTGGGTTCTGTAAAGAAAATCTTGAATCTTCGGGGTAGTAGGGCCTGTAAAAGGTGTAAAAATCAGCCTGGCTTTGAGTGACAGCCTCAGAGGATGTGGGAGATGAAACTTTTGGCTTTCCTGAGTTATTTGGATTTAAAATCATGAGGAAGATGGGAAGGAAGTTACAATTCCGAAATAAATCCCTCGTGTTGGGATCCCATCCCTCAGTGCTGCCTGTGAACCAGCAAATAAAGACAATTCCTGTCACAGCCATGGCTTGAGAGGCCAGGATTTTTCCAGTCATCACCACAATGATATCCCAGGAAAATCAAGGGCAGCTCTTAACTCCAGAGCCACTGGGAATGCGGGAATAAAGGGAGGGAAAGGAAAAGAGGAATGGGAAGGGCAGATCCTGCTCCCACTGAACTCAGGGGCAACACCCACAGACCTCTGGGTTGTTCTGGTTTTGCCCCAAATGAGGTCCTGGTGACAATTCTCCACTCTGGGGGAGGTTTAGGTTGGATTTCAGGAGAAGATTCCTCATCCAGAGGGTGCTGGGCACTGCCCAGGGAAAGGGCACAGCCCCAAAGTTTGGACAACAGTCCCAGGGATTTTGGGATTTTGGGGTGCCTGGGCAGGACCAGGGGTTGGATCCCTGATCCTTGTGAGTCCCTTCCAGGTCAGGATGTTCCATAATTCTCTGATTCCAGGAACAAAAACAAATTCCATGAAATTCCATGAACATTTCAGCCATCTCCTTCAAGGTAAAGGATTTCTGGGGGGGTCTAGGAGTGAGAACTGGAGCTTTTTGAGGGGGCTTGTTTTCAATGGAAACTTATTCCAGTATTCCTTTAAAAAAATACATTCCAGGGAAAACACAAGGAAATTTAGTTCCCTATTTCCCTCTCCCTCAGCCCAGATCCATTCGGAGACATAAAACAACACCTTGAGATTTCTTTTTGAAGGCTCCTTTCTTCAGCTTTTTCGAGACAAATCTTACCTTGCTTAGAGTTGTAAATAATAATAATAAAAAGAAAAAAAAAAAGACCAAAATCAATTAACCACGGGTTTTTACAGAATGTGGAGGAAGGGAACGCAGCCCATTGGTTATAAATTGATTTTTGGGAGGCACAAGGAGCACTAAAAGTCCTTTTCCCCAGTGTGGAGCTCCCTGCAGGTCCTTGGGGTCCACAATTTGCACCAGAGGCCCCTCATTGCCGAGGGAGCTGAGATGTTTTCCTTGGCTGGAAGGACCTTAGGAAATAAATTATTCTGCAGCCAGAGCTGGGGTAGAGAGAGCTGGACACCTTCCCAGCGCCTCTCGCCCAAATTCGCTCTGGATTCGTGGATTTGCAGGAGGCAGATGGGGATTAATTCCCAATTAATTCCCAATTTGGGTTTATCTCATCACGTCACCGAGGGACAAAGTGGTGCCTCAGCAAATCTCCCTCAGCAGGGCCTGACATTTTTTTGTGAGAAATGAAAATTGGCCCCATCTTTGCATTTTTGGTGTTCAAACCTTGTGTTTTATCAGCTCTTTCACAGCTGGACAGGGCGACTCTCGGGTAAACTCATTTCTGTGTGACTCCATCAAAACCATGTGCGAAGGTCTCCTAAAATTATGTGTTATTGTGAACCTCGTGGCAATGGCAGTTATCTAAAAAAGGGGGGAAAGCCTCAGAAAAATGTTCCTTTTGCCATAAAATCCGTTTCCATTTGGGGTAAAGAAACCCAAAACTCTCAGTTTTTGCTTTAAGTTATCAAAGGTCAGGTTAAAAATGGCATTTTCGACAATCACCTGTGGAATTCAAGGGCACCCAATGGAAAAAAAAAAACAACCCAAACAAACAGCAAGATGACCTTAAATGTGATTTTCTTTCAAAAATAAAGTTGGGTGATCAGGTAAATAAATATTATGTTCTTATCTGGCTCTAGTCAAGTCCTTAGGATTTCCCTCCCTCAGACCCATGCGTCTCCAAAATCTTTACATTTTTAATGTTTTTAAGCAAGGGAAACAAGGCAGGACTTTAAAACCCTCCCTGTCCCCCAGAGCTCCTGATGGGATTTCAGGGAAGCCACAGCAGCAGCTGATTTTTGTGTTGAGGAGGCAGCCTGGGAGCTCCCTTTCTCGGAGCTGTTCTGCACATTTACTGCAAAAGGAACGAGGAAAGTGCTCTCAGATGGGCAAAAATCACTTCCAGAAGCTGTTCCTGCAGCAGGTCACACAGTAGCTGCTGGGAAGCCCAGCCCAAATCAGGGCAATGCGCGGTGGCAGCTCCAGGCTGACATTTGGCTGCTTTGCTCACTGACATTTTCCTCCTGCCAATGTTTTACAACGACCCAATCCCAGTTTTTACCTGAAAAAGTGGGGAATTTACTCCTTCCCAGCTTTCCATTTCCCCCGTCTGAGGAGTCCTCCAGCAGAAATCCATCCCATGTGTGATAAGGCAAATCCTGCATTATTAAAAGCGAGAGAAAGGGAATTCTTTGGTGAATATTTGAGTGTTGTGGTTTTTTTTTTTCCTTTTTCAGGATGTCTGGCTGTTATTTCATCTCACCCATCCACACAAAATAATGGGGAAGTCAAAGCACAGCAAATATCTCCTGGTGCTCCTTGGGCAGGACTGGGGCGTTATTGGGGAGTTAAGTGGATAATGGTGTGAAATAAGCCTGTAAAAACCAACACACTTCAGAGTTAATATTTTTGCAGGGTGCAGTTAAGTTACTGTGACACATCTGTCATAACTCTTCTGGGGAGCTCCAGGACGGGTCTGATCTTTCCCCCTCGGAGCTGAAATGGATCTGCTGAGCTCCAGGAAACCCAATCCCCACAGGTCACTGGCAATAAGCTCTGGAGTGTCAATACAGGCTGTGGTTACAGCAAGAATCCACGGCCTCGTCCTGGCCTGAGGAATCTTCTTTTCCACCTGTGCACCCCCTCTGCAATTCCTTTTCCAGGGTTTGGGTGGGATATTCCAACACCCACATCCTGCTGGAAGTTCCTGGATCAACCCTTCTAAAATCTGTCCAAAAAGCCCTGGTGAATTTGCTTCACCAAACCTTCTAAAACATCTCTGAAAAGTCCTGGTGAAATTTGCTTC
>JAHLSL010000068.1:497944-518197 GCA_025920805.1 Petroica traversi
CCAAACCTTCTAAAACATCTCTGAAAAGTCCTGGTGAAATTTGCTTCCCCAAACCTTCTAAAATCTCTCCAAAAAGTCCTGGTGAAATTTGCTTCACCAAACCTTCTAAAATCTTTCTGAAAAGGCCTGGTTAAATTTACTTCCCCAAACCTTCTAAAACATCTCTGAAAAGTCCTGATAAAATTTGTTTCCTCAAGCCTTCTAAAATCTCTCTGAAAACTTCTGGGTGAGGAGAATCAGCCTCAGAATCCAGTGAAGTCAATGGTTCTGGGATAGACACTCAGATAAAAATCAATTCTCCCTCCTTCATCCATTACATTTGGGTTTTAATGCTTCATTAGGAAAAGCATTTGGTACTAAGGGTTTCTTCCCAGCTGAAAATAAATTTGAAAATTAAATTTGATTATAAACTAACAGAGGCTCTAAAAATAGTTGAGTAAAAGGACCCACACATCAAAAATAAAAGTCATTGCAAGGCCAATATTGCAGGGTGTTTGGAAAGCTGGAGCTCCTGGGCTGTTTTTCAGAGCAGTGGTGATAAATTCCTCTAGGAGAAATCACTTTCCTCTTTATCACCCAGCTCTTCCTAGAGTTTGTCTGAGCTAATACAACTGAAAAGCAGCCTCAGTCCAGGTTTGGGAGGGGCAGTTTCCTGTCCCAGGTGCTGCCTCTGCTCCCAAACCGAGCAGCAGAAGCAGAGATTCCAGTGACAAGATCAGCTCTGTGCCCCAGACCCCAAATCTTTGGGATTTCTGTCCAACATAATTTGGAAATCTCAATTCTCACTCTGGGTCCAAGCTGGCTTTGCTGTTTTGATCCACGTTAAAGGAGAATAATGGAAAATAATTGAAATTCTTCATGGATAAAATGGGAATGTGTTGGATTCCTACTCCCTTCAAGGAGCATTTCTGGGTACCTGGGATTAAATCCTGCACTTTTAGGCTGAGCTCACACAGACCCCCAACCTCTGCTTCGTGTTAAGCGCTGATTTCCAGGATTTTGCCTGAGCTCAGCCAGGAGATTCATTTCCAAAGGGACAGACCTAGTCCTGGGTTCTGCTTTCAAAGAAACCTGAGGGTGTCTGGGCTCAGAAAACATCTTCAAACCCAAACCATCCTCCCTGGCTTGGCCAAAACCCAAAACCCGACTGCAGCTCGCTCCTTTTGCAGGACAGAGGGCAAGAAACCGAGCGGAATCTCAGTTTCCAGCTTTGAAACATCTGCAGACTTTGCCTTTTAATGGGGATATTTAATGTCATTGAATGGTTGGAGGGGGATGAAATGAAGAGCAGATATTCAATCCCATGGCTACGGGGCAGTTTTTCAGCTCTGATATTGAGCACCCTCTCTCTGCACTAAACCAGGCAGCTCCAGGGCAGAGAAATGTTCTACAGAGCCCCAAATTTAGAGCTAAAGGGGTTAAGGGTTTAAAATGAACCAAAAATGGAGCGAAACCAAATCAAATGCTCCGTTTTGTGCTGATGCAGTGGTGCTAAAAGGTTAACTCCCCAAATGGGCCCGCTCTGGAGCCGATCCTGTGGTGGCTCTGTGGTTTCCGCCTATATAAATTTGATAATATTTTACAAATGCAGTATATGAAATATATTCTTAACATGTGTTTAATACATTTACAATCTATTAAAATGAAAAGCAGAATACGCTTCAAATGCTGCCGGGGCATTTGCCTAATGCACGATGTCTGGAACATGTTAAACATTATTTTAGAGGTAATTGAAACATTTCACACACGCTCGCCCTGCGTGTGTGCACTGCATGCACACAGGATGGGCATCCAGGCTGATTTTGGAGAGGTTCTGGCAGCACAAATTTCCCCAGGAGCACAAATTCCCTGCTCCTTCACCTCTCTCTGCACCTCTGAGCTTTTTAAAATCCGAATTTACCGCTGGGCAGGCAGCTCTGGAGCTGCAGGGTGTTATTGCAGCTCGTTTGAGCACAGGGCCTGTCAAAGCAGCCCTTAAAACCCCTCTCAAATGAATATTTCTGTAAATACACAGAATATTCCTGCCTGAGTGTTTGCTCAGTTTCACAACACGTTCCTCTGGCTCGTGCCAATGTTCCCAAAAAGTGAACACGGGGTGGGGGCAATGATGGAGTGGAGACCTCGTTGCTGCCCAAATAAATGGCCACAAAGGCTTGATTATGGTCTTTTTCTGTTAATTACAGGGTTTTCCTCATTATCTCTGTGGCAGCTGGACGAGGCAGGGTGATTGATAAATTAAATATCCCTTGTTAAGGTGACAGAGTGGCTATCACTGCTGTTGGAGAACAGTGAAAAATGGGCTTTATTTCCACGTGTTCCACACCTCCTGCATTTCCCTCCTCTGCTTTTGGGATGAGGAACCCACACTTCACTTGTGGAGCTTTATTCTCCCATTTTTTCCCATCAAAAGCACCACGTTGTGCCACAAATCCTGAGGGAGATGGGATTTGCTGTCAGGAGAGCTGCACCTTGTGCTGAGAGATTTGCAGCTTGGAAAGAGCCCATTTGTGTCCCTTTTCAACTCCTACAGCTGAAAAAAATCTGACTTTTCTTTGCTCACTCGTTTTGTTTCATGTTTGAGATCCAAACTTCTTTTTTTTTTGGAGATAGGAAAGCAAATTTATCCGGGGAAAAAAATAACAAAAAACAACAGCAGGGATGGAAAGGAAGAACTTTGTGATCCTGAAAATGAGATAAGAGCAGTGCTTGGAAGTTTCTGTCTCAGACAGGACAATGTGGACCTTGATGTCTCAACTCCCCATTCCCAGCGGGTCCTTTCCTCCATCCCAACTTTTTAAATCCTTCCAAAATCCTCTCCCTCTGCCAAAAAATATGGGCAGAAATAAATTTGCCCTGGTGGAGGCAAACAATTTCTCATTTCAGTGTTGGTTCAGACACCCCTTTGAGCTGGGAGCCATTAGAAGCAAAAATACAATTAATCAAAACTTAAAATAGACTGAATTAAGTCTCATTAGAGGGGTTTGGGGGGTGTTAATAATTTCTGTATCGTCCTTTCTCTGTAGCTGCTCCAGTGAGTTATCTCAGCATGCACCCTCAGGTAAAATGGGATTATTTTGGAATTATTTGAGGGAGATATTTGAGAGAGAAGGTCAATCATTTTTCCAAGGACAGCTCCAGAAAAAAATCTTAATTTAAATGTATCTCTTTACTGTCCCTCTCCACATTTCATCTGGATCTCAGGAAAAAGGAGAGACTGTACTTTATATTCCACTTGTTTCAATAGAAATCACCGTATTTCCCAATGCGAGCACAGCCTGTGGGATTATTTTTAAAAATAAGAATGATCCCCCATTTTTTTATTTATAATAATTATAAATATAAAAAAAATTATTTATGGATTTTTAAGAAGTCTCCTTTTTCAGTTGTATTAATGTGCTCTGTTCCTGCAGATTCTTTAAGGCATCTTGAAGACAAATAAGAAAAACTATGGGAGGGTTTTGCTAAAAATGAAGTGTTAATTTTAAGCATAAATGTTCCGTGTTCCTCCCCAAGACCACGTCTGAACAACCCCTTAAAGCTCTTATTTAAAGATCTTTTTAAAGTTCATGGCAGATCTTGAATGCAAATGTAAATATGTAAATGTCAACTTAAATATGTAAATGTAAATATAAATATGTAAATTTAAATGTAAATTTACAGTGATTGTCTCTGTATTTTGTACTGATTTGAGCTGATTTGTGTCTATATTTTGTACTTATTCTGTGATATCCAGCACAGCAATTTGGTTTCTGAACTGAACATTTTTGGGAAGGCAGGTTTGATTCCTCTCTTCTTCCCTTTCCTTTCATCTCCTCCTCCTCCTCCTCCTCCTCCTCCTCCTCCTCCTCCTCCTCCGTCCCACCCCATCCAAACCCAAGGTGCCCTTTCCAGCCCAAAGGAAAGTTTGGAGATTACAAATTGGAATAAACTTCATTTCAACAGTAAACAAGCAAAGAAATGACCACATTGGTGTCAGGTTCTTGATAAATATTAGGCCTGACGTAGGTTGGGGTTTTTCCTTGGATTTCTGCTGCCTCTTGGCATTCCAGGAATCCTTTTTTCTTTTTTTTTCTTTTTTGTAGTACATATTTTTCTTTTCCTCTTTATTATTTTTTTTAATGAGCTGAAGTAGTTTTCCAGCCCATGACCATGGAGTGCATTGTATTCATTATTCAGTGACACGGTGACAAGCAGAAAATGGTCTGAAATCGTGTCCTGAACAGACAAATTTAGCTGCAGATATTTATTTTTCATGATATAAGAAGAGGTGTTAACCAAGGGCCGTGTTTGGTGGGTCACAGTGGCAGCTAATTTTACAGAGAAGAATCCGCACGATCATTAATTCAATTTAACCTAATCTAATTTCATTTGATTCCATTTTATTTGACTTTTTCAACACTTGTCCCGTGGAGTCCTCAAACCCTCAACTTTGCACCCGAATAAAAAACCCCCAGGCACCGACTTTGCAAAGCAATGAGGAAATTTCCACATGAAAAGTCCTGAAAGCTGCCAGGGCAGGAATTCTGTGGCTCAAGCACAACTTATTAACCACAAGACATTGCTGAAATATCAACCAGATGCTCTGCCCCATCCCAGGCTGAGCTTTAACTCCGTGTTTGAATCAGCTCGGGCAACTTTTTAATCAGAGAATGGCAAAAGAGGGGAGTCATCGTGTGATAAAAATGGGGAAAAAATTGATTTTATATAAAATAAGGGACTCTGAGAAAGTGAGAGCTCTTCAAAAAGGAGTGAGATGATGGCAAATTGAGCTTTCCAGGTCTAAGAAGCCTCAAGGTTTGGTTATTTTTTTATTCAGAGCAATGTTTCAAATATAGGAGTGGCTGAACCGCAGAGAAATTCGACTGCCCACATTTTCCAGTGAGTGTCCCTTGGCAAAAAGGTGACTTTGCTGGTGTGGAATGAGAGGGCTGAAAAATCTGTGCAGTGGGTGAATCTAAAATACAGTTTGATCAGGACATGGCAGCCCTGAGTGCCTCCCTCTGCTCAAAGATTTGGAATTTCAGTGAATTTCAGCAGACCCCGAATAGAATGGTGATGGCAGAAACCAGATAAATTAGGATTTATGAGGGGAACTCTCCACATCCCAATATTTCCTTTGGCCAGTGGTCCCATCCACTGGAGAGATTCTGCCTCATGGATTTGCCAGAGCTCACTCAAAAGTAGAAAATATTTTTAACTTGGTGGGCACAGGATCCACATGGAGAGGGATTAAAACCCCTGAAAGGAGTGAAAGAAGATCTGGGAATTCTCTGTTTTGTGGGACCAACTGAAGCCACTGTGTGGAATTTGAGGGATTTGGCAATGCAGCCCTGAGGAGAAACAGCCACCTCCTCCACCCTGACACAGCATCCTTCCACATTTTAACTGGCTTATTTAGAAAATATGGGGCAATTACTGGGAAAGATGTGGCTTTTCAGTTGGATTTTAAGGATCACAGAGTGCCCAACAGTGATAAAGCTGATGGTGTTGCTCCCACAGCACTCCTGTGTGGTTTGTGGATGTTCTGACAATATCCAGGAGCTGAATTCCTGATGGTGCCCAGATTCCTGCTCTGATAAATTCAGGTTGGATGAGCAAATGCCTTCATTCCGTCCCTGGCCAGGAAAACCAAACAATTCCCAGTGTTAAACACCCTTAATTAACTCATCAAAAATAACGTGGGCTTACTGCGGGATTTACTCCTCCAATTAATCCGGAATATCTGCCTGGTGTTCTCAATTCCCTGTCCCTTGCCAGCTGTATCTCCAAACCCTGCAGCTGCCCCACCTCAGCCCGTGGCCTGGGCTGGGCTGGGTTTGTTTATTTGTACTCAGGCTGGAAACCTCCAAAAATAAAAGCAGGATCAGGTGTGGAGCAGCGATGTTGGGTGACTCAGAGGTGGCATCGGGCCCAGGAGCCACCACTGCACCCATGGCCTGTGTGAGGACACAACAGCTGAGCAAGACCAGGCCTAAACCTTCCATTTGCTCGTTTTTGATACAAAATCTTGTTTTTTCCACTTCTCTTTGGTTGCACCTGTGAAAATGGCACCAAAAAATCCTGAGTTGCCCTTCACTGTGAGTTACTCAGAGTTTTGTCAGAGAGCCCAAGGATGGGGAAGTGCTGGGACATCTCCTGGGTGTCACCTACACCCAGACAGCCTCAAATCTTGGATTTTTAAGCCTGGAGTGGTTTTTCCCTGATGAATATCAGCAGGAATGAGTTCTCATGGAGCATCCCAGACCTTGCTGGTGGAAGGATCAGGAATCCCAGATGTTCTGCAGCTCCCAGGATGAATCACGGCACCTCCCCGGGTGTTTTTCCTACAAATATTCCTCAGACAAAACAAACAAAACAATTGGTGTCCTCTGGGTTGGTGGCCAAGGGGTGGCCTCAGGTGAGACTGGGACAGGACCAGGCTCTGTGTGGGGTCAGGCTGGCACTGGGTCCATCCAAACCCCAAAGGAATGTGGGGTGCAAAAGGGCACAGCAGCTTTGGCACTGACCTCTCCAGGGCCTCAGGGACACGATGACTCTCATGGGCTGTCCCTGCTGTGTCCCCAACACCCCCACAGGGGCAGATCCTGTGTCACACCTCTCTGAAGCCACAGGTGTGACCTTGCCCTGACAGAATTCCCAGCACAAACCCTCCTGTGCTCATAGACCCAGTTTGGTTGCCAGGATCCTCATCTTTCCCAAGTTCCACAGTGAGTTAGGCCCATGTTCCTTCCTAAAACACTCCTATCTTTGCACTTTTACAAAATATACACTGCTCCTAAAGTTTCCAGCATTTTCCAAATGACTCTCCTATTTTTCTTGGTTTCTTTTCGTTATTTCTTTTTTTTCCCCTGTAAGAAAGTGAAATCTGTGTGCTTCCTTATTAAGCCACTTTATTCTTGGCAGGCTTTGAAAAAAAGCCCTACTTCAGCAATTTAAGCTTTTCTTCCTGGAGGCACAATAACTCAGACACGAGGAAAAGTAAGTCGAGAAGACAAAATAAACATATTTTTTTTTCAGGAAGACTCGAAGCCAAGTGGAGCTTTCAATGAATGATTTGAGAGAGTTGCTGCTTTTGATATGCACAAATACATCCCAGCACTGCAGGCACACATCAGCCACATCCCTGGACTCTGCAGAGCTGGACAGGGAGAGGAGGAGAAATTAAAATAGGTTTGTGCCTCACAATGGCTTTGAAATGCAAGCATAGCTCAGGAGAGGTTGTGTGAGTTCATGAATGATGAATTCATGCTGCCCAGACTAAAAGGAGGAAGAGGAAGATCCTCCATTTTTCATTCCATAAACTATTCCAGAATATCCAGGGATCTAGAATACAATTCCGTAAAACTTGCATTTGCTTTCTACTCTACATTTATTTGCTTGAAATGTAAGCACAGCTCAGGAGAGATTGTGAGAGTTCATGAATGATGAATTCATGCTGCCCAAACTAAAAGGAGGAAGGGGGAAATCCTCCATTTTTCATTCCATAAAATATTCCAGAATATTCAGAGATCTAGAATACAATATCCTAAATCTTGGACTGGCTTCCACTTTACATTTATTTGCTTGAAATGCAAGCACAGCTTGGGAGAGGTTGTGCGAGCTCATGAATGGTGAATTCATGTTGCCCAAACTAAAAGGAAAAACAGGAAAATCCTCAATTTTCCATTCCATAAAATATTCCAGAATATCCAGGGATCTAGGATACAATATCCTAAATCTTGAAATTGCTTTCCACTCTGCATTTATTTGCTTAAATAAGAGGCGATAAGGATGACTGGATTTATATTTTGGTCTTATTCATACCAAATTTATTTAAAATTATAGCAGATTCATTGCTGGGATGAATTTCCATTCTCCCAGGAGGTTAAAGGTACAACCAGATCCATAACATCCTGGGCAATAATTAGGGTTTCATCTTTAACTTTTATTTTCAGGATCTTCAGTAGCACATTTTACCCTCTACATTTTACTTTCCTCAAACAGAAGCATTTTCATCCAGCAAAAAGAACACAAATGCTTCCTATTGGGGAGGACTGGGTGGACAAAAAATGGTGGGAAATCAGTGGGGAAGTGATTCCCACAAATAAATACAGAAAATAAAATAACAAATCCTGCCAGAGAGTTCTGGCCATGTCAGAAATTGCTGCCCTGAAATGTCCTTGGATGCCTTGAGCTGAGGACACTCAAATCTGTCACCTGTCCTGAAGCTGGTGCAAAAAGGACTCAGGAATTTTCTCATGGAGCTTCTTGCTCCTCATTCCTTCTTTTCTTGAGGACAAAGAGGCAAAACCTCCCACAAATGGAGGGGAAAATGGATTTCACCCACAGCTCTGCCTGGCTGGATGAGGTTTGTGGATCTGCCAGGACTTCAGGGCAAATCATGGAGGACACGCTGGAAAATGGGAATTCTGGGCCCTCTCCAGGCAACTTCAGCCTGATTTTGTTCACAGTAGTGAAGAAAAACAGGGGATTAAATGAATTCCAAAGTCCTGGAGCCTTCAGGATCAGCTCGATGCCAGCAGTGCTTCCTCATTGCCCCAGTCTTTGTCACAGCAGAACCACTTGGGCAAGGACACACAGGTAGAATGGAACCTTAGGCCACCAGTGCTGATTTGATTGCAAATATCCCCTCAAATCTCACCTTCTGTGTGTTTAATACCCTTGAAACTGATTCCACCATCAAGGGTTTAATATGATTCAGAAAAACCCAGTTCAAGCCCAGTTCAACTCAGCCCATGACAACTTTTTCGCTCAGATGGCCTCAGAAATGAACAGAGAAAAAGCAAATGAACAGAGAAAAGGCACTGCATGGCTTGTGCTCCACTCCAGCTGAAATTGGATTTGAAATTCAGGTTATGCAACAACATGGCATTGTCTCCTTTCATTAAGGCCACCAGCTCCTGGAGGTCCTGGGCGTGTTATTGTTCTCAATTAACACAGTTCTCCCCTTTCTCCTGGAATCCTTCCTGCTGGTTTGCATTGTAACAATACCTCCAACCCGTGGGCTCCAAGCTGGATTTCAATTTGTGAGGCCACTTTCACTCCATAACCCACCGCAGAACATTCAGTCTCCATTCCAACACGCTGCATTAATTAAATTCCCCGAAACAAACAAACAAACAAACAACAATTTCTTGGCTTTTTTTCCTCATTAAGTTGCTTTTGTGTGAGGAATAAATCTTTACATTGAGGAAAAAAAAACCCTCAGCAAAGGGAGCCAGACAGTAGCTGTGTCTTTTGGCAAGGAGAATAATCTAATAAAACATCACCTTTCAAAGACAAAAAAAAAAGTTCCTCTGGACACTCAGCAACGTCACCTCGGCACGAAATATATTCCGCTCTTGGTTTGTGTTTTTTGGACCAACGCAGCTTAGGATGGTTGTTATCCCAAGCCCATGCCACCAGAGTCGGAATTAATAATATAAACGGCGAGCCCAAGGCCTGATTGACAGCCCTGATTCTGTTAATACCTCCTCGTTGGGCTTCCACCACGGTCAGGAGTTAAAATTTATTTTGACAAGCTTTCTGCTGGTTTTGGAAGCCGGGAGCTTTATACTGGGGTATCCAGTGATTAAATATCTGGCATAGATTATCAAAAACCAGAGGGGGAAGGCAGGGAAGGCCTCTTGATGACGAGCTGGATCCCGCGGCGCGGCCGACTTGGTTTTAATTAAGTTATTACCGCCCTTAATGGGAAGGGGCTGTTGCTTTGTTCTTCGGCAGGGCAGCAGACAGGGACTGAGAGGGGAATGTCAGCAACTCAATTAAGGCAGGGCTGCCTCGAGGATGCTCCCAGGGACACCGAGGTGGCCCCGGGAAGGAGCTGCTGGCATTCCCAGGAGACCGGGCACCAACCCCAGCAGGGTCAGCAGGAGCAGTTTGGGATTAAGGGGAGAGCTCCTGGCCTTAATCAGTGGGTTCAGGGTAATTAAAGGCAGGATTGCTGGGGGGCAGCCCCTTTGTTTCCCAGGGCTGGGGCAGGGTTGGCCCCGTGGTTTGTTTTTCCTCAATGTGTTGGGTATTTCAAAGATGATTTGCAAAATCATATTTTTATTGTCTTTTTGTTCACCTGCACCAAACCCCTTCAATATCAAAAATTGAGAAGGCCAGAGAAGCCTGGTTTGGTTTATTTTATTTAAAAACAGCCTTGTTTTTATTTTATTTAAAAACCCCCAAAATATCATGACTGGCTCCAACTGAGGTTTCGGTGACAGCAATTTCAGCTCAGAGAAGTCTGGCAACCCCAGCATGAAGAGGAAAACCAGGCCAATTAAATCTCAGCCTTAATTTTCTAAAAGTTACTGTTTTACAAGGAAATATCTGAGGTGCTGCAATGCAGGCCCATCTTACAGAGGAATGCCTGAAAAAAAATCCATTTTTTTTTTACTCTTCTGGAACACATAAACCAAGAATTAAATATTCTCTGTGGACTCATCCAGCCTCACCTTATGGAGCAGCATGACTTGGTGTGGGGTGAGATTAGAAAACCCACAGAATACCCTACAAAAAACCCGTGTAGAAAACCAAGCAGCAGCGAGGACCAGCCCGGACCCCGCTGGGCTGGGTTTGTGTGAAGAGCAGTCAAGCACGGATGCTCCATATGGTCACGAGAATCCCTGGGATAGAGGGAGTAGCCACCCAAAACCGAGCTCAGACTATACACTTTACAAAGAGGCAATCCCCGTGAAGGGTTTAGGAGGGGAAAAAGAGACAGAGTTAAAAAAAAAATAGGGGAAAAAAAGTGATTTTCAAAGTGTAAACTTTGCTGGTCGGGGGTACATGTGGAGCTGTGGGTTGTTGTCGCTGTGTGGGTGTGAAAGTCCAACTGTTGCAATGTTTAAACTGGGGATATTTGTTGTTTTTAATGGTAAAATTCACAGGGATGGCAAAGGGACGGTGGAGAATTGCACATTTCCCCCTGTGCACACACAGATGATAAAGAGCTGACGTCTCCTCTCAGATAAGAACTGCAAAGACTTCAGGGTGTCCAAAAGATATCCCAGAAAAAAATGGGGAAATGACTAGAAGGCCACGAGGAGGGAAAATTACACATTTTAATTGCTGAGAGGTAATGAGGATAATAATAATTAAATAATAATGGGGGATAATTATTACATTAAAACTGAAAAAACCAAAATTAAACTACTAAATTAACTAAACTGCATTAAAGCTAAAATTTAAATAAAAGGCTATTGCAGCCATAATAACAATAATTATTATTATATCCCATTTTAACAGCACTAATCACTGCTAGAGCTGATATAGGCAAGATGAGCAAAATGCAAATATTTTACTGTGCACAAACCACTCAGAAGAAAGATATTCTGAAATCAGTTGATTTTAATCGGTACATGAAGAATGAGGATTTGGTTTTTTTCAGTGAAATTGCCACAATTTTGGGGACCTGAACTGTTCAGCCCGAAATATTTTCAGCCTGGAATAAAATAAATATTTAGGAGCAATGAGTGGCTCAGAAAATCAGATCAGAGGGAGAGGATTTTGGGGAAGCATCTGCAGGGTTGGGGCACCCATGGAATGCTTTAGTCAATAAAAGAGAAAGGATTCAAAGCCATGAATGAAGAAGGGTCCCAAATTGAGATATGGGAGATGTGATTGCATAAAACATGGGCTGCACGTAAATCAGGGATGCACCTGGGAGGGAAATTATCAAATATCAATGGACATATCAAACATCACTGGAGAAACAGCTGATTTTGTGTTGGGGGATGAACAGTCTGTGGCACCAACCAGAAATGGCCCAGAATATTTCACATTTTCATTGCCATTTTTTTGTTGGTTCAGTAGAAACTCTCCAACTTCTGAGAGTCAGTGCTCCAGAAAAATCTATCCTCACCAGCAGCTCCTTTGGAAGGGCTCCCAATCAGCATCACTCTGCACTGGATGTGTGGAATTAATCCTGGAATCACAAAAGACCAGGAGAACCCTGGGACAGGACTCATGTCCAGCAGGACCTTCCCAGAGGAACCTTCTTGCATGCTCAAATTCACCAAATCAGAATTTCTCAGCATGCTTTCTTGTCCTCACTGCTCTGGTTTATCCTCAGATTCCCACAAATCTTTTGGGTTTTACAAACCACATCCATGGAGAGAAGCCTTTCATTGTCCAGCTATGGAACTCTCAGTGAAGGTCTCATCAAGTGAAATTCTTATTTTTTTCCCCTTTTTCAGACAATGCATTTGATGCCTCCCTTGGGGCTGGTTCAGATCCAGATACAGAATTGCCAGGGCAGGTAACAAAAAGTGAAATTCTTATTTTTTCCCCACTTTTTCAGACACTGCACTTGACGTTTCACTTGGGGCTTGTTCAGAACTCCAAGTGCAGGTAACACAAAGTGAAATTCTTATTTTTCCTCCCTTTTTCAGACACCGCACTTGATGTTTCACTTGGAGCTGGTTCAGATCCAGGCATCCTTTGGACAATTATGGAGCTTTTGTATAGGAAATGAACACCTAATCCCCAGATCCCACGAGACTCTGCACCCTTCTGGAGGGAATACGCTCTTTAAGAAAATCCTTTGCCCTTTGCTTGGAGAAAATCCTCTGCCCTAAATCTCATAAAACAAAGCAGCTTAGGGATCCTTGCAATAGCAGAGCTGAACTAAACACGCTTTAACAAAGTTTCCCTTTGTCAACAGCATCTCGGTGAGCTCCCTCCTGCGGGATGAGTGTCAGGCTTCAGGCTAATCTCGGTAATTCTTTAACCAGAGATTTGCACGTTATTAAGCGGTCGTTTCTCGGTGGGTGGAAAGCGATCAGGCAGGGAAAGGATCCTCCCGACGTGGAGCTCAAACGCTCCATTCTTCCCTGAAAAGCCCAGCGAGGTGTGTCCGGCCTGAGGGGTGAGCAAAATCGGAATAAAATGCCTCTTGAGGGTTATTCACCAGCTCTGCCCGCAAGCAGAGCTTTCTGGGCGGCCCCAAGGTCTTTGCTAAGCCTGGCTTAGTCTCTGCAGGTAATTGCAGATGCCAGAACTGGGTGATGTCACCAGGCAGGGACACTCCAGGTGACCCTGGAGGACCTGGCCAACGTCAGAGCCTCTCTACCCTCAGCATCCTCAACAAAGCCTCTCTCTTGCTGTCATTTCAGCTGAATCCTGGTCCTTCTCTGCTGGGAGACATCGCACAGCCTTTAAAATCTAGTAAATATAAAATAAAAATACAGCCAAAGTGATTACACAGAGCTCTCTGAGGGTTGGTAATTATGCCCTGTTGGAGCGAGTGACACAAATGAATTTGCTTTTTGCTGGGGGTACCAAACACTTCCAGGAGCAATCCCAGGTGAGAACAGGTCTGGACATGGCCAGCACTGCCCAGGACACTCAGGGAGGGTTGGACTGGATCATCTCCAGAGCTCCTTTCCAACCCTATGAATTCCATGATTCTGTGATTCCGTGATGAGTGACAAACTCATGGAATGGCACATGAAGCAGTATGAAAACTCCCAAGGTGGGAAATCAGAAGAAAGTTGGAAAATGTATTTCTCCATGACTTTCTGGAGTTATTTTGGTGAATGACCAAAATAACCTGGTTTCAGCAAACCGGGGGGACTCCTCAGTAACAACCCACCCCACTGCCATTTATTTCCAGGATCGCTTCCACACCCAACTCCCACCTTAACAAACACTCAGGGCCCAACTCCCCCGAGGCTCCCCAGGGGCTTTGCAGGGTCCTTGTGCAGGCAAAGCCCTGTTGGCACCGGGGGTACCAAACACTCCCAGGAGCAATCCCAGGTGAGAACAATCCCTCCCTACAGCAAACCAGGTCTGGGCACGGCCAGCGCTGCCCAGGACACTCAGGGAGGGTTGGACTGGGTCATCTCCGTAGGTCCTGTCCAACCCACAGATTCCATGATTCTGTGATTCCGTGATGAGTGACAAACACAAGGAATAGCACATGAAGCCCTGTGAGAATTCCCAAGGTTGGAGGTCAGAAGGAAGTTGGAAAACGTATTTCTCCATGACTTTCTGGAGTTATTTTGGTGAATGACCAAAATAACCCAGTTTCAGCAAACAGGGGGGACTCTTCAACAACAACCCACCCCACAGTCATTTATTTGCAGGATCGCTTCCACACCCAACTCCCACCTTAACAAACACACAGGGCCCAACTCCCCCGAGGTTCCCCAGGGGCTTTGCAGGGTCCCTGTTGGCACTGGGATCTGCTCCTGGAGCTTCATCTCGAGCCCATTTGCGTGTGGCATTTGCGTGCTGCCGTCTGTGCCGCCCCGACGGTTCGATTTCAAAGCACATCTCCTTCCCTTTTATCTCCAGCTCAATGAGATGTCTCAATAAGCGCCAGATAAAGACGGAAGTCTTTTGTCTGGGCTCAGCCAGGCAGGGCCAGCTGTGAGCAGAACTGGCTGAGGTTTCACAGGCGGCCTCCAAAAGTGGGGCTCCAGCTCCTTTCAGGCTGCAGGAGCAGGGCAGGGGGAAGAGGCCTGGCTTGCACACATGGCTGAGCGTCTTCCAGTGTTTATTTTTCCTTCCCCAAGTTATTTTTGATAAAGGAGTTGCGAGAAGCGAGAAAGAAGAGATCAAGAGGGAAGCGAGAAAAGAAGAAAAGGAGGGTGGATGCAGTTAAAGCTCTGATTTGCATCCAATGGGTTTTTGGATGGTAGAGCAGCTTTATGTCAGGGTAGACCTTGGCATCGGAGCCTCTGGGCCGGACATTGTTCAGTTGTTGAACAGTGGGAGACCCCTGAGAAAGTGCTTGGCTTGGATTTTAAAGGGACTTGCTTTTGTGTTCTTGGGTTCGGTGACCTGCTGGATAAAAACCAGCCTGGCACTGAAAAATAAAGGCTGGTTTTCCAGCCAGAGAATAGTGAACAAAATTTTGTCTGTCTTAAAAAAAGTCAGTCTTAAAAGTCGTCAGTCTTAAAAAATTATCAGTCTTTAAAAACTGTCAGCCTTAAAAAACACTGTCCATCTTAAAAGGTTGTCAATGTTAAAAAACTCTCAGTCTTAAAACAATTGTCAGTCTTATATTGTCAGTTTTTAAAACTGTCTGCCTTAGAATTGTCTGCCTTAAAAAATTATCCATCTTAAAACTTATCCATCTTAAAAAATCACCCAACTTTAAAAAATTGCCAGCAGGCCTACAAGATGTGGTAATGAAGGAAGGGTTATGACAAAATCAAGGAGTAATCAGCAAGTAGATAATTTTGAATAACACCTTTCAGGGCTTTTAAGAGCTCTGCCAAGGATGAAACCTGGTCACATTCCCCAACCAGATTTGCGCATGATATGCTCCCCAAAAATTCCAGCTGGGTTTGTTCCTAAACTGCCCTGCCCTGCAGGTAAAACGAGCTTGCAGATTTTCATGGAATTATTGGAATCATGTTGAGTTTAAGCTCTGGAGCTCTCAGGAGAGTTTAAAACCAGCAAGGCCATGATGTTGTCAGGATTAAAAACGACTGAGCTCAGGAGCAGCTGCTGATTTTGGTCCCAAACCAGCCCTGAGTGAGGTTTGTGCAGAGCTTGGCTCTCCATAAAATGAGGACTTAGAACCACCAGCACATCCCTGACCACATTTCCCACCAAGACTTGGGTGTCACCTGCCCTCCAACAACCCTGCCCGGCCACCGCGGGGCTTCCAGGACACGACAAGGAACTGCAAGGGGTTAAACTCTCAGGGAGAAAGGGGAGGCAGATGGGGGAGTCTCAACCAAGCCCGTCTGGGAAATGTCAAGTGTTCTCACAATGTTTTTCAGGGTTTGTAATGTGGCTGCTCGCTCGCATGCATGAAAACAGCGTGGGAATGCAATATTTCCTCCTCCATGTGTGGTGGAGGCCTCCAGTCCAGCTGTATTTTGCTTGTCATGTTCCTGAATTCTGACACCGTCTCCAGCACGCTGGTTCCTACCGGAGAAAATGCGTTTTAGTTCTGTTCCCTGGGTGAGAAGCACATTAAGGGCAGAAGAGAAAAGCCAGCAGATCCTGGAGCTATCGGCGAGGCCTCCCTTATTTATTTAATTTTAAAGAACATCTCATTTCATCGAGGGGGGGAGGGGGGGAGGGGGGGCTTGCGTGGGTGGGGGTAAAACTGAGCTTGAAACCATCCCAAAAATGAGAGTGTGGAAGCCTGGGCTTGATGCCACGGAGGAAGAGAGCGAACGATGACAACATTACTGTCACTGCATTACCACAGGCTGTAAATTAAAGCGGTGGTGAGCACTTTAAGCACTATTCCTGTCTGATTCATTACAAAAATACAGTAGCTCTGTGGGCACACCAGTCTGGCTCTCCGAAGGGCTGATATATGATTGGAAAGTTGCATTTTGGGCTGCCTGAGCCGTGTGTTTGCAGTGTCCCCAGCGGGGCAGCAGCTGTGTGGCCGAGGCCAGGCCCCCGTGCCTGATGTGCCGGCTCTGTCTGAGCAGAATTGTCGCTGAAATGTGGGAGCCAGATCCTCCCGAGGTGTAAACTGGCAAATCCCTATTAAAGGTAATGATTTACTGGTGCAGCCCAGCTGAGGTCTGGAAGCTGGGGCGGGCGGGTGTCAAGAAGAGGAACTATTTATTCCTCGGTGAGCCATTAACTCTGGGTCCTTTCTGTTCATCTCTGCAGCTCAAATTCCTCCCGAGCTCCTTCCAAAGGAAAAGGGGTGATCCATACATGACTCACATGTGCACACCCCACCAGCACAGGCTGTAATTAGCACTGCTCAGCAGAGCCATAAGTAACTGGATTTTCCTTTCTCCGCCAAGCCAAGCACAGACCTTCTGCGTGGGCTCATTACCGAGCTATTTGCATGTGAATCGATACAGCAAAAAGTCCTTCTTGGGGATAAAACAATGCTCAGCATTTCAGGCTTGCTCAGCTGTATTTTAAAGAGAATTCCGAGAAGCTTTGGGAAGCACGGGGTTACGTCAGGGAGCAAAACCAAAGTGTTCAACCTGAATATCAAAGCTAAGTTTTTGGAGTATTCCCACATTTCTAGCAAGACAGTGATTAATTAATCAGACTTGAGGCGAGTCTGTAATCAAGAAAAATCTCTCAACCTCACTTTTTCCAGCAAAATAAGTTTGATCAGACCAATTTCCCCAATTCTACTCTTTTCTGCTGTAAGCTCTAGGAGGAAGCCTTCCCTTTGCAGGATAACTTTGTCTGCAGTGGGGGTGCTCGTGTTCCATCCATCTCCATCCAGCAGGGCTGGATTTACAGGGGAGGAAGGAAATCCAGGTCTGCTCATGGTCACAAGGGCTACTTTTTTGGGGTGGGGTGGGTTGTCCACCCACGCAGGTGGAGGGATGGATGCTCTGCTCTCCCTGCATGCAGCAGGACGTTGCCTGAGCCTCTGACTCCAGGTTTTCCTGCTGTTCCCCTAAATCTAAACCTGCCCTGTGTCCGTGTGCCTGCAGGCCAGCGAAGAAATGGAGCTGTTGAAAGGCAAAGAGTAACAGAGCTGAGAGCTGCTGGCTCAGCCCTGCTGCTGCTGCTGCTGGAATTTACGGTGCTGCTCCACTTTTACCACGTGTGGAGCAAAGATAAAGGGCTGGAAAAGGGAAACAAACCGTGGAAAATGCAGTGATTTTGCTCCTTGGCTGATAAGAACCCCCCTATGTTTGGTGGCCACTTTAATATTTCTTGTTCTGCTCGGAGGAGAAATCTCAGGTTGGCTTTGCTCCCCAAGGGAGAAACTGCAACTTCATGGAAGAAAAATGGCCAAAACCCAGGAAAAATCCCTATTTTTTTAATGAAACACACCGACTTATGAGCCTTGGTGAGACGATGAAAGAGCAGGTTTGTCCCAGAGCAGATAATGAGCTCAGAATTCTTCTCGCTGCCCTTTTTTGTGGCTGAGATGGGCAATTAAAATTCCCCCACACACAACACATTCCCTGCCAGCTTCACCCCCAACCCCTGCTCTGAGCACCACGGTGGCTCAGACAGAACAAATCCAGGCTAAAGCAGCACCTCTTACTAATCCCACCACGGATTTGTGCAATCAGGCACTTCCAAGAAACGGGACCACGTTTTCCTGAAGTGTCTCGCAGTTATCGCGGAGATTTTCCAGCTCTGGCTGGGAGTTTGTTCCCGGTGACTTCCAGTTCTTGGTGAGTCAGCCCTGAACAATCACGTCAGAACAATGGGGTTGGAACAGAGCTCAGTGGGACAACTTTTTTTTAGGGGTTTTTGATTTAATCCGAGAAGGTTTCTTTATGGAGAGAAGGCTTTGCTGCTGGTTCCAGTGACAGGGAAGAAAATAAAAGTCTTTGCTCTTACCTTCATCAGTCCTAATGATCCAAGAACATCTGCTGGCCTGAGACAATATTGTTACTTTTAGAACCTTTCTCCAAAAAAGTATCATTTTAAGTCAGCCTTGGAGCAAATCAGAAAGATAAAACATAACCAAAAGCTATTTTTTTTTGTCTCAATGCTTAAAAATAAAATGAGCTTGAAAAGGTTAGGAAAAACAGAGAATATTTTTTCCCTGGGCAATGGAGCGCCTCCTGTTTCAGTTTGGTGCATTTACTGCCTCGGTGCTCAGGAGCAGAACAGATTGAGCTGTAAAACAACCTCTGCACAAACTGGGAAACCTCCCCTCGCTTCGCATCCATTTCGACATTTCCAAACGTCAGAGAGGTTTCAACTGCGCCAAAACAAAAGGGAAATGGGAATTATGAAAATGATTGTTCTTTATTTCTGCTGAGCTACTGCCTCTCTGCTGTGCTGGGGATGAATTTTATCCAGAGAAAACAAAGCCACTGCCACCAGATCTGATCTGTCCCCCCTTTAATGGGTGAGGACAACGATCCATGTCCTTGCACACCACAAACCCAACCCGGTGGCACAGGATGGAGCAGCAGCTTGCAGCAGAACATTCTGGCTGGGTTAAAATTAGAAAACGATTATCCAAACCCTGAGCGAGTTCCAGCGTTTAAACCTGATTCTCCCCAGAACGGCGCTGCTAGGCCAGGATTAATAAATCAGCTATTTTTTTCCCCGGGATTTGATCCCACCCGAAGCCTGTGGAATGTTTAACATGACATTGCTCTTATCTGGCTGCCCAGCGTGGGGCTGCTCTCGGCAAGGCTCGGATCCATTTATTAAACCCCGCAGAAGGTCGGGGCGGGCTGCGAGGCAAGGTCAGCCCTAATAACGTTTGTATTTAGATGGATGAACTGCTCGGGGCTGCCCCACCTGCTGAAGGCTCTAACGAGCCAGCTGAGAGTTCCTGTCAGAGCAAACATGCCCCGCTCACTCCAACCTGCGCAGGGCTGAGAGCTGCAGGAGCCGGCGTTTGATGGCGATGAAAGAAATAAAAACAGGCCCAGAGAGAACATTGAGAGGAAAAAAAATCTGCCTATGGAGAAAGATGTAACGCCCTGAACTTATTTGTGCCCGGCTTAAAGCAGGCTGGTACTGAACGAGATGTGTTTTATCTCCAGGAATGGGTGCTGAAACAGCCCCAGGTGTGGACAGGGCCCTGTAAAACCTTCCACACCCTCCTCCTCCTCCTCTTCATCCTCCCAGCATCCATTGCCTCCTGAGAGATGGGTACAGGACTCAGGGAAGGATTCTGCTGCTCTTCCCGGGGAGAGGAGCCGAAATTCATGGAATTGTGGAGTGGTTTGTGTTGGAAGAGGCCTTAAAGACCGTCTCGTTCCAACCTCCCTGCGTGTTCTCAGTACAGAACACGTGGGATGTCCAGAATTCCCTGTGGAACATGGGAACTGCCAGTCCAGCTGTTCCACAGAAGTTGTCTGTCTTTAGCAGGGTGATTTTGGGGGAGGATGTCCAGGATCCAGCCCTGTGATCCATGAGGAGGGCATGGCTGCAGCCAGAGGAGCTGTGTCACCTCCAGCAATCCCAACACCTTTCCCTGTCCCTCAGGGATCCCAGGTCACAGTGACAACTCCGGCGGGGAAATTCAGGCACAGCCTTTTCTAAAAGCAGAAGATCGGTGACAGACGAGAGCCTCGGCTACCGGGCTGTGTTGGGTCAGGGCGATGCCTGACAGCGCTGATTCTCCCCCTACCCCTCTCCCCTTCCCTAAGGACACCATTCCCGGCTGCCCGGAGCCCGCTGCCCTCAAATCGATGAAAATCGTTGCAAATTGAGCGAAAAAACTTTTTTTATTTATGCGGAGAAAAGCGAGCGCGGGAACGGCCCCACGCTGCCACCTGCCGGGCACGGCGGGGAACGCAGAAGGGACGGGATTTGGGATGGGATTTGGGATGGGATTTGGGATGGGATGGGATGGGATGGGATGGGATGGGATGGGATGGGATG
>JAHLSL010000068.1:527189-577564 GCA_025920805.1 Petroica traversi
TGGGATGGGATGGGATGGGATGGGATGGGATGGGATGGGATGGGATGGGATGGGATGGGATGGGATGGGATGGGATGGGATGGGATGGGATGAGATGGGGAGGAAATGAGGGAAAAGCAAATTGTTTGAGGTTGGGTCCTGAAATGGCTGGAGATGACTTTAAAGCTTTTTTTTGGTTCTGACTATTTTGAGGGTGCCCGTGCAGTTATTCAGAGGTATTCATGACAGGACTTGGGGAATCAAAAGTTGTTTTAATTTTTTCCTGAGGTTTCCAGGACATCAGTGGTGAAGGCAGGGTTATTCCCAGAGCTTGGAATCCTTTGTAACAAAACTGCTCTGGATACCCCTGACAAGTCTGACACAAGGAACTTCCTGAAGAACCTTTTGGAATTCCCTGAATTACTGATACCACAGGTTTGGGTTGGAAAGGTCCTTAAAACTCATCTCATCCCTTCCTCTATCCCAGGTTACTCCAAACCCATCCAACCTGGCCTGAGACAGTTCCAGGGATGGGACAACCACAATGTCTGAGGAAAAAAAAATCTAAATAAAAAATATTACTACTTTACATATTTAAATCCTTCTGCACAACCCACAAGCACTACTGCTTAAGTGGAAGTGAAACATCACCTCAGTCTGGATTTTCCTCCAACTCGTACTAAAAATCTCTCCCCATTTCCCCCAACTTAGCAACTCCTTGAATGTATTTGATTTAATTTAAGCAAAATTGGCAATGTAGAGCCCCGGGAGAGTCTTTAATGGGCCACTTGTCCATCAGGGTCCTGGGCCAGGGGCTGCCTGGCCTTTGGGGGCTCTTTGAGCTCACACGAGGTCCCTCAGCTCTCCCCAGAGCTGCTGGGGAATGGCCAATGTTTTCCAAGGATATCTTCGGATTTCACTGCAGCCTGGCTGTCAAACTCTGTGTATTTTTCCAACGTCAAACAGGTTTTGAGATGGAGGGAGGAGATAATGTGATGATAAAAAGGCTCGAGCAATTTCAAGGTAGCTTTTAAAACATTATACACGGCACCGGAGAATTGACTTCTTTTCCCCCTCAAATTTTTGGCAGAACACGTGTCCAGAGTGGGCCAGGAGCAGATTTTCATAAAGAAAATATATGTGAGCATGTCCCTACTCCACATGAACAACACCCACCCCACCATGTCGTGCTGCATTTTTGTTGGTTTTATTTTTATTTTTTTTCCCTCTCCAAGGCACATTTTCAACTTTCTTTTCTATCAGCTTATAAAACATGATTTTTATTCTTCCTTTAATGGCCTGGGCTAATTACTCCCAGTGACCTTTGACCTTCAAGTGCCTTCATTTATGGTAGCACATTCCTTTCAACAGAAACATATTGGGTTTTTTTACAGGGTGCTGATGCCTGGCCTGGCAGCCCAAAGCTCCAAATCCAACAGGATCCACAGAACAGCCTCGTCTGGGAGCCAAAAGCATCGTCCAGCTTTCTCCTAAACACTGGGAAAGTTTCACCTTGGCAGAAACACCCAGATTTTTTCCATGTTAAGGTTCTGACACTGATTTGTCCAGGGAAATGGAAATATTTGGGAAATTGTGGAGGCATGGCAATGGAGCAAAGATTAACTGCGCTGGTAAAAAGATCCCTGAAGGTCCAAGGCCAGCTTGGAGCAACCTCGGATAATGGAAGGTGTCCTTGACCATGACAGGGGATGGGAAAAAAAATGAAATTTAAAGTCCGTTCCAGTCCAAATCATTCCATGATTCCCACGGTTTAATGCATCCAATTTCTGATCAGGGTTTCTCTGTTGGTTCAGTGACACAACACATTCTAATCTCATTTAATCAGGTATCCCTACATTATTTCCACTCATTTTCACACAACAGGGAAGATTTTTAATGCTCATCCCTTCCCCAGACAGAATTCTGTTCCCCAGGATTTAAAATCAAGGCAGAAAAAAAAAATAAATTCCAGGCACATCCCAAGGTTTATTCCAAAACTAGAATTCAGCAGGAATGTTCTGTTGGAAACATCACAAAAGGGTTCAACAAATAGACAGAAATGAAAAAAAAAAATTAAAAATCCAGAATACTGAAGGATTGTGTACAAATGAAGAATTAGGGCTGGGGAAATTGATTGGGTTGAAAGTTGTTCCTTCTGTCTTAATCTGTCCCTGATCTTGGACAAATTGCTCAAAATTTGCAGCTGGAAACTGCGGAACCTTCTGGCCTAATTCAGAAAATCACAGGAGCCCCATATCCACAGAAAATTTAACCCTGTTCAGAAAGACTCTTAAGGCCATGTCAGAGCTCTCCAGCAGAGAGGAACAGCTCAATTGGGGTTTCTGACCCAGATTTTTTTATATGAAAACCTCGTGTGAGGAGATGCAGGAACATTAAACTCATCAAAGCTGCTCCAACAGGAGGAAAACCCAGTCAGGCACTTTCTAAGTGGATATGATGCAGTGCAAAGAAGAAAATTATTCTTTGTCAATTACTATTTACCCTAAAACAGCCAAGAAAATCCCAAAAAATTGGGGTTTTTTTTTTTTTTGGAGATTCCCTCAACTGAGCACTGGGGAGAGAAAAGGAAGAATCTCCCATAAAATGAATGTGCTCAGAGGTGTTCTGCAGTAGTTACATCGTTTTTCTGATAAGCCTTTAAGCTTTGGGGTTATTTTTCTTGGGTCTTTTTGGGTTTTCCCCCCCCCCCTTCCGCCTCCCCTGTGCTAATAGAGCCTCTCAGAGCGAGCCCATTTACCCGCTGCGTTGTCAACGCATCTGGACATCTTGTCAAAACAATATAATTTTACTTTGTAACTTTCTGACACGGGTATTTATTGCACCTGTCTCTGCTCATGATTTATGACTTGTCTGGCGAGTATTACTCCTCGGCCCCGAGTTTACAATAGCAGATAAGTGAAGCATTTGAAGTCCCGCGTGGGCTGCAGATTTCGAGATGGAGATTTGTCTCCCCTCCTCCTCCTCCTCCAAAAAAAAAGGGAAATTGAGATGAGCGTTTTCGCCCGTTTTTTTCTGGGTGGTAGAAGTCAAGAGCAGCAAAAGTTCTTTGAAAAGGGGAAGGAAAAAAACAAAAAAAGAAGTGAATAATGGTGTTGTGTCTATTAGGAGTGAAATGATCTTTGCTTCACAGAGGAGGGGGTTGCTTTAATTAATCAATACCTGATTATCTGGGCAGCATTTTAACAGCCAGGACATTTTGCAAATTGCAGCATTCAGAAGTCTCTGACAGTCTGATATTCTGAATTATCATTTGTAACACAATTTTGGGGATAAAATCCACTCCGACTGAGCACTGAAACATTGGGGCCAAATATATAAAATCTAAACTTCGCCTGCCTGAGCAACCCCACAAACAACTGGGTTTATTCACTCACAGGTGAGTGAAGGAGAAGCTGTTGTAGATATGAGTTTAAACATTTGATAAAAGCCAGAATTTTACCTTGTAAATAACTCCATTTTCCTTTTCTTCTTTCTTTTTAGAAAACCTAAATTTGGGGCCTAAATAACTTGACAGTATCCCTAAAATCCATGGCATTTTGCAAGGAATTTGTTATTTTACTGCTGTTAAAGCAGAATTTTCGTATTTGCCAGACTTTAAAACAAATCTGGGCTCCCTCCCTAATCCAGGTGCTTTTCCAACCTGATCCCATTGCAGAAGGAACACAAAACCCTTGGCACTGTTTGGTGCTTCCATTGAATTCATGGAAGGATCCTTCCCATTAATCTCATCCCAGCCAAAGCAACCTGTAAAGGTGGGAACTGATTTGTAAACATTTTCATTTGCCAAAATTTCCTCAGATTCAAAAGGTGCTGGATGGAGTTTGTTATTCCAGAGCCCTTGGAGTTTATGTCAGTGAGATTCCTGTGGATAGGAACTGGGTGGAAATCAGGAATTGTAAGCTCTGGAAGGAAAACTTGGGATTTCAATCAGTGGGATTCCCTGCATGGATCCTTTGGTGGGAATTGGGTGGAAATCAGAGGCTTTAGGCTCTGGAAGGAAAACTTGGGATTTCTCTCAGTGGGATTCCCTGCACTGATCCTTTGATAGGAATTGGATGGAAATCAGGAATTGTAAGCTCTGGGAAGAAAACTTGGGATTTCTCTCAGTTGGATTCCCTGCACTGATCCTTTGATGGGAATTGGATGGAAATCAGGGGCTTTAACCTCTGGGCATCTCCAGAATCAGAACCCAAGATTTTTCTTTTCTGAGCATTTTTCATTGTTCAAATTAAAGAAAACAGTAAATCCCTCACTTTTTTCCCAGGATTAATGGCAAGCACCATTCTGTTCCTCCTGCCAGCTGGAACATCAGGGAAAAGAGAGAAAATCCTCACTGCCCACGGCTGATACTTCCCAAATCCAAACTCCCCGGACCCATGGCAGCCTCTCCAGCCCCAAACCTCGCACATTCCCAACTCCTTTGATGGATTGCCAAGGAAAACACCGGGCAGGCATCAACTGTGCTGTTTCCATGGCGATGGAGCAAGCGGGGCAGCGGGAGCAGAGATTTCTATCAACAGGACTTTAACAAAAGCCTTGATTCAGTGGCCAGCCCGGGGCTTGGGTGCTCCTGGGCTTTAGCAGGAGCTCAGAAATGGGGAATTCACTCCTGAGCTGGCGGAGAAATTCCAAATCTTGATTCCTTCAGGGGAGAAGGCGCAGCCCTGCTTCTTTTTTCTGGTCCAAGAGTGACCTTTTTAATTCTTGCCCTCTAAAATGGGACATAACAAGGTTGGCTCTCAGAGTCAGCTGTAATTAATGTAATTAATTTGGAGACATCTCCATTATAGATTTCTGAATGAAGCATCAGGGAATCTGTTTGGATTCTCACCTTGCCAAAACTGCTGCTTTAAAACACTGCAAAATCCCTCCCATTTTCTGATATTTATCCTCTCAGAGGACCAAATCTGTCTGTGTATAAAACTGATTAACTTCATATCTGTTAAATTAAATTATGCATTTTTACCACCCGAGAGCCTTTTTATGTGCTTAAAAAGGCTGATATACAGAAGATTTTGACAGAGCGAACAGAAAAGGGAGATGTTTCCAAAATCTCCCCATTCTGGCAGTTGCACACAGAATTTTGCCTTCATTTCTGTTTGAATTTTGAGCAATTTGACTCAGTCTTAAATTGAGTCAAATTCCATGATTTCTGAGTCAACCTATCCAAAAACACTTTCAGATTTGTTTTTTTCCCACTCACAATCAGTGTTTTGTGGGAATTTAATGAGTTTGAGCTGATGTGGCGCTGTCCTTTCAAGTCAGAAGTGGCTGCTTCAGGTTTAAAAGCTGAACTTTGGAATTTCATGGCTGAATTTTCCTTTCAAGCTATGGGCACGGGACTACTGCAGTTAGAAAGAAAAACTAACATTTGATTATCTTACAAAGCCCTCAAGGCAGAAGGAAAATGATGTTAAAATAAGAAACTTCCCGATTGTTTACAGATTTCCATCCAACTAGAAATGCATTTTCAGTCACTTAGAGCAATTAAATTACACATCCTGATAAACAAGCAGGAATTAGGTGAAATTTTATACAAAGTTTAAATGAAACTCAGATCTCTTCAAGCCTGACTTGGGAGACTTTGTGAAACACCACCCACTAATGGTTCTTTATGTGCTGAAAATTAAAAAGTTCTCTCCCAGAAGTCACAAAGAAGTTGGGTTTCTGTTTCATTGTGGCAAAGATGGGACGAAAATACTGAATTTTTGTTCATTGTTGTTTGTCCAAGCCCAGGTGGGTGATGGGAGGCACCAACCCTGATTTTGGGAAGGAAAAAACAATTTCCAGCAGGTCAAGGGAACAACCAACAGTTGGAAGGGACAGAAAACTTCATCCTTCAGTCCTTAAGAGAGGTTGAACTGCTCCATGAACAGGTTATTCCAAGATTCTGCACCCTCTGGAAGGCCTTTATCCTTCCTTGAAACCAATCCCAAAGGATATTGATAAAACTCCTGGCAGAAAAGCTTTGCTCGAACTGCCCCATTTTATCACTGGGATGGGGAAAGAATTCCAGCCCAGAATGCCCATGGCATCGAAAATAAATGGAATTTTGCTGTTATCCTCAGCAGGGCTGGACCTGATCCAGCATATGAGGCCTGGTGAAGCTTTCATTGGAATTAAAGCAGAGCACCCAGGCCCCCATCTGGAACTGGCAGCTGCTCCTGGACACATCTGGCTGCTCTGAAACTCCTCACCAGGCGGGCCAGTTAAATCCAGCTGGTTCGAAGGCCTGGGAGTTCAGGATGGGATCCAGGAGGGAGAACATTGGGCAAGTCCGAGACATTTTGCCTCTGGGTTCCTGATGAGGCGGCTCTCCGTGGATTCTGGCTCCATTCACACCCTCTTCCAGGTAGGATAAATTATTCAAGCCCACATCCCTTCCACTTCTCCTGGAGATAATGAGCACGAGTCAATTCTTTCCATAAAAACCGGGGGGGAAATCACATTGCTGCTCGTGCTTAACCAACCTAAGCTCTGGGTTGCCAAGGCCGTGACATCATCACTGGCAACATCCAAGGCTCCAGATTAGAAGTAGCCCAATGACATCACCCAGCCCGTGTCTATCTAACAGATGGTTTCTGTATATTGTGTAATTTTAGATCATTATTCATGCTTTGGGTCGGTATAATTCAGGAAGTGCAAAAATTGCCAAGAAAAATTGACCTGGAGCTAGTTCAAAGCGACTCAATAATTTTATTGATTAGGCTCCTTAGCTTTCATTCTGCAGCAGGGCCATCATGAATCATCGATACACAACAATATCTGAGTCACTTCTCCTCGTGCTCCAAAACAAGGTAGGCTTTGAAGGCCTTCGAGCTGTTGGAAAACAAGATAGCCCAGATGATTTGCTGGCCAGCCCTGAAAAGGGGCCAGGAGCTATTTACTGAGGTGAGTGGTTTGTTTGAACTGGGGTTTTATTTATTTTCATATTTTACTTGTTGACTTCATCTCCGCCTTCAGCTCAAAGGCTCGGCAAGGACGTGTTTGAACCAATGGGAACCCGGGCCAGAAAGAGCCTTCTGAGAGGCCTCAGCAGGCACAGCCCCAGCTCTGAGATAAAACCCCTAAAAGCCTGGTGGAGGAAGGGGAAAAAAGAAAAGGAAAAAGGGGTAAAAAATGCCCAGGAGGCTTTTTTATTCCAGAGGTTTATGGGGAAGGGCAGCGGTGAGGGAAGAGCCACGTGAGGAATCCGTGGAGGGCAGTGGGAGGGAAGCTCTGCATGGCTGGGCTTGGATAAACTCATCTGCCAGGAGCTCCTGAGCACTCGGGGTCACCTTTGGGATGTGTCACATGGCAAAGGTTCCTTTGTGGTCCACCCCAAAATCAGCTGGAATCAGGGATTTGAGGAAATCTTAAAAATTGAGGTTTTTCTCAAGAGAAAACCGGAAAAAAGCACAATTTTCTTTTGAATTACTCCAACAACAACTCCCAGGGATCTTCTGCATCTGAAACATGTCCTGAGGATGGCTGTGGGGTAACTGGAGCAGTTTCCCTGCAGTGAATCCCTAAATGCATCTTTAGGAATGTGCCAATCCCATATTCCTGGTGTTAAACAGGACTAAAGCAGAACACGAGGATTTTGGGTGAGAGATCAAGTCTGGATCACAGACTGGGATCTGCTCAGTCCCTTCCTGGTTGTTAGAGCACAACCAGATCCTGGACAAATCTCAGCCTTGCAGGAACACCTGAAGAAAATACCCCAGACTTGGCAGCGATTTCCTGTCATGGATGTGCTGATCCCGATTAACTGGGTCTGGGAAAGTGTCCTGGGAGGGAACCCCCGGAATTTACAGAAACCAGAATTACAGAATTTGGTCCTGCAGCTTCCAGATCCATCCATGGGCTGTCCCATGGCTTGGCCCAGCAGAAGGAAAGCAGATTTGGGGCCTTCTTTTTGAGAAAAACAAAAAAAATCAGAGACTTTCTGAGCCAGGGATTTCTTGGTTCCTCTGGGATCTCTCTTGGGATCTGGCACAGCTTGCACTGGGTATCCTGGTGGAGATGGAAAGTGGACAATCAAATAATTGAAATAAAAAGATTGGAGTTCAGCTTTTAGACTTTATTCCCCATCATAAGCAACCCTTGAATAATGATCCTGTACAAGCACGAAGTCCTTTGGGAAGGGAAAAAATGACAACAAACACCAGGTTTGTGATTTATCTCCCTAGAGTTTTCCTTTCCATTGCACAGGATAAACCATTGGCTTGTAAACAAGGTACCTTAACTGGCCTGTTTTCAAAATAAAATATTCAAAATCTTTGCTGATGGCAAGCCCTTCCATAAACTGGAGGTATTTGTGCCTTAGATTTTTAGGAACACCAGGAAAACCTCTTGCCCTGACCAAAAATCTTTTACCTGCCCAATAACCGAAATTTAATGCCCCTGATGATCTCATTTCATCATTTACTTGATGTCCTCTTACTGAATTAGTCTGACTTGCAATTCTGAATATTTAGGGAAATTTAATTTGAATCTTCCTGGGGGAAAAAATCTGGCCTTGCCTTTCCAGGCAGAGCGGGCTTTTCCAGCCTCAAGGATTCTACAATTCCAAATTCATCCTTCTTTATTCCTTCATTTTATGCTGGTTTTAAAACACAGAAGCTCATTTGTAGACAATATTAAGCTTATAAGCTCAAACTTATTCTCCTGGTGATTTTATTATCCAAATCTCTATGAAGATTAATCATAATAGCCATAAATGTGTCCTGAGAAAACATCCCCTCTCCTTCTGTCTCCAACAGGAGAAATAGAGGAAAGATTCTCTAAAATTAATATTTTTATTAAGAGTTAATATATGTCACTGAGAAAAAGTTGTAGTGTTCTGGTTATTTTGGTTATCTGGTTATTTATTTTCTGTTATTTTTGCCAACTGCTCCCAAATGAGAAAACTCCTTTCCTCCTTCCTGATTTCAGCAGCCAAACAACAAATCCGCGGCGATCACGCTGTAATTCTGTTTTCTTTCAAAGCTCGAGCATTAAGTACTTTCCCTCAAGCACTTCCAGGCTGGATCACATCCCTGTCTGAACATCCCACTTCAGGAAGGGGGGAAAAGCTCGCTGACATTTTTCTTATCAGTTCTGAGAGGATTTTTGCAGTCTTTAACGTGGTGCATGGAGGAGACAGCCGGGATTTGGAGGAGGATGGCCACAGATAAGGAGCTTCCCTCAGCTCTTTGCCAAACCTCAGAACACCCTGAGGATTATTTGCTTTATTTAATGATCTCTCTTCATTCTCCAGCTCTTAAAGGAGAAAATCTTGAAAAAACTCAGAGGTGGTGTTATAGATGCTTTACATATCCCTAAATTTGCTATTCCTAGGGAATCTGGGGAAGCTTTGGCCAGCTGGAAGATGCTGCTGCCCAGTTCTCCAGCACTGACCCTTGCACTGGAGCAGAGATAGATTGGCTGGAGCCAGGAGGGAGCACTTTGTCTCCCAAATCCCTGGGTGGAAGTTGATTTTTCCTGCCAGCCTGCGATTGATTGAGCCATCACAGGTCAGTGATGGCCAGGGATAAAATATTTCCTTGGGAGACGTCAGCCTTTGGACAACAGCACAATAAATCCCAACCCTTTGGGATTTTTTAGCAGGGCCTCACCAGGCCCAGCTGGGGTGAGAGGTTTTGTGGCACCCAGAGTGACCCCAAAACTTGGAGACAAAAGCAAAATGCATCAGATTAATTTTCAAATTTTTGTCTCGTTTAGAATTCTGGTTTATTTTTTCCCCTGGGGTTTCCTTATCCCCACAAACTTCTCCTCAATGCCTGAAACATTCCAGATTCACATTTTCAGGAGGGTCAAGACCACCAACTTTGTACCTGGATTAATGCAGGGAAGAAAAGATGGTCCCCAACCCTTGGCAATGACCTGCACCCTCATCCTCATGCCTAATTAAAGGATTTGAACATCCAGAGGAATTTTCTGCAGCATTCCCAGGAAAAATCCTACTGATTCCACAAAAAAAAAAAATCCAATTGCCAGGGAAATGTACAATCTATTAATCATGACTAAAGGAAATATTCTTGTGGAGGGAGTTGTCATTCATAGCTGAGCAGGAAGAAGGTTTGGAAGACGATTCTCCTGTTAATTCCTCTAATTAACCCCAATATTTGCTATCAAGCCTGGTTATGGAGGTAAAAAATAAGATGAAATGTTGTTTTTCCAGACCTATTTATTTTGCTGGTTAATGGATTGAAATAGTTGCCAGCTGTGCAAAGTTCTCATTATGTTCATTACTCATAATGCTCCTCACAATGAGATGATTAATTCCACACACTTGCCAGCCCTTCAGTGAATGCTGTTGATTAAGCAATTATGTTAATCCACTCGTGTTTGTTTTCCCACTGCTCTGCTGATGGTTGGGCCCAATTTCTTTGCTGAATTATTCCGTGTAGGCCCTCAAAGCTTCGCTGCAATTTGGAAAGGCCAAATCCACTCTCCGCCAACGATGTGAAGGTGAAAATTGCAGATTATTTGTCGCTGGTTCAGTTTGGGCTGCTGAGAAAAAGTGCAGGACTTTTTGATGCCTCCTGGTTTTGGGCAATTCCTGGGCAGGAAGAAAATCAATTTTCTGTCTGCTTTAACCCTGGGAAATTCATGTCTGAGAGAATTAAATCTCTCCATTTAAATTGTGTTTTCTTGCATTCAGTAGCTGATTCAACCTTTTCTTTCCATGAGATTGGTAAGAAAATGAGTTTTGGAAGTGTTGAAAGATGGATATTCAAATATTGGGCCATTCAGAGCCAAAAACCTGACATTTGCAGGACAAACAACAGCACCTCAACATGAAAAATGGACAATTGTTGCTCTGATTTTAGGTCTAATTCCTAATTTGATACAAAGCAGCAGCTGATTAGACAAGGGAAGGACATTCTGCTGCTTTTGGATGAAATATTTTAATCAGCAGAAAAACAGGGAAATCCTGTGGTGGGAGAATCATGAAGTGAATTACACGAGTCTTCGCTTAATGGGTCAGTGGCTCTCCCAGTCTATTTGTGCTTTACCAACAGAATAAATTTCCGAGGGGCCAGAAATATTTGCAAGGAGCCAGAAACCTCCTGGCCAGCCCGCTGAGCTCCCTGGGTGTCCGAGGAAGCAGCAGCATCGTTGGAATCCTCGTTTATGGTTCTGCCAGTGCAGCGGAACGGGAGGGGAAGGGGAAGGAAGGAAAGGGGAGGAAGGACGGATCCCAGTCCTACCCCAACAGACTAAACACAACCCCACGGCTCTGCCCAGCTCCGGGCTGGCCCAATCCCTGCCAAAACCCAGGAATAAAACACATGGCAAACACCAACAGACCCAGCAGAGCAGCCAAACTCAAAGTGCAAAATATTTATGAAGCCAAACCTGCCAAAAAGTCGCTGTTCCGAGAGATCTCTGATGGGTTTTGAGTCCCTCATTAATCAAAATTATGATAAAGCAGCCTATTAATACAAAGAAATTATGTTTAATGTTATCCTCCCAAAACCTTCCTTCTTTAACCACTTCTCACAGAATCCCAGAATAATCTGAGCTGATCCAAGTCCCGATCCTGGCCCTGGACAGATTTTCATCCTCAACTTCTGTGCTTGAAGTGCACATTCACAACAGCCTCCCTGATATTCTCTGAGCAAGGACAAAAGTCACTGTCCCAAAAGATCTCTGATGAATTTTGAGTCCCTCCTTAATAAAAACTATGATAAAGGAGCTCAGAAATACAAAGAAATTATGCTTAATGATATCCTGCCAAAACCTTCCTACTTTTACCATTTTTCACAGAATCCCAGAATTTTCTGAGCTAATCCAAGTCCAAATCCACACCCTGGACAGATTTTTACCCTAAACTTCTGTATTTAAAGTGCATGTTCTCAACAGTCTCCCTGATACTCTCTGAGCATGGACCATCACTGACCACAGCTTTTCTTTTGGGAGGTCCATTTTGGCAGCAACAGCTCATAAAAGCCCCCAAATAAAGCTCAGCTCTCTGCAGCCTGGGTCAATATTTCATGTATCGGTCACTGCGCCGTGCTGACGGCTCGCCTGCAATGTGGCCTCTGTCTTTTTTATGATGTACATTCCTGGTGAGTGTTGGGCAGATTGATCCCATTCTGGGCTCCAGATTGGAAAACAGATGTGTGGGGAAAAAAAAGAAACAAAAACCAAAAACAAACCTGCAGGAAAAAGGTGCAAAAAAATCCAGAGACCCTGAGAAAGAGCCTTGGAGAGGGACCTGTGTAGGTTTGTCAGAAATGGCACAAAAACACCACCAAAATATCTCTAAAAAGGAGAGCAGCAGTTGCTGAATGAGACCAAACCCAGGAGGGAAATATCAGGGAGATGAACAAATTCTTAAGGAAGCCAAAAGTTCTCAAGTCCTCGTTGCCCTCAAGTCAAGAGCAGCTGTTTCAGCTAAATAGAGATTATTTCTCTTGGAAAGAGGTTATAAAGTGGACTTTAATCTTCTTTGTGTCAAACTACACAACCAAGCATCACCCTCTAGATTCAAATCTATCTATAAATACATCTAAATAGATTTTATCTTCATCTATCAAGAAAGTGACTCTGGGTAGTTTCACTAAAAAGGAGCAGCCTTTCAATGTTATTTCATTAAGAAGAAGAAATATCTTTCTTATTTTCATAAATATTCCTGTTAGAAACTTAAAAACATAAATTCCAATAAATGCTGAAGGATGGTTGGCAGCCAGAGGAAAATCTGAAATTTTACTCTCTCCAGTTTATCCTAAAAGTGGCATTTTCTGGCCCTTTCCAGTGGCATCACCACTTAAAGGTAAAGAACAGACCAGAATCACTTCCTTGGCATCCAATGCCTTGATCTCTTTCTTCTTTCTCCCCTCTCCATGGGATGAGGATCCAGGACTTGGGATTACTTTGGGTTTTTTACAACTCCTTCAAGGAGCTGAAGGCACCGAGTCCTTTACGAGGCAGTTAAGCAGAGTGTGGATTTTACCCTTAACATTCATCCTCAGGTTCGATGAATTCCCATATTTGAGTTCAATCCCAGATTTTAAAACCAGGCTTATTTTAATTCATTCATGTCTTAAACTCAGCACCCATTTCCACATCCTCTTCTTTTGGGAAGGCAGAGTTGAATCTCTTAGAAGAGACGAAAACGGCTCAGAATCCCCTTTTTTTTCCCCTACCAAAAATCCGTGCTGAAATTCTGTTCCTGCCAGCCCAAGCTGCCATCAAGTTCAAGGAGGAGGGGAGATTGCTGCAATGAAACCGAAGAAATCCTGCAAATCCCGGCGGGCACCCCAAGGTGTTGAAGGGGGGTCAGGGAGCACGGGAGACATGAAAAGGCTTTTTTTTTTTTTTTTTTTTTTTTGCAGCTGGTTCCTCTCTCCTATCGACTGTACAAAGGCAGAGGGAAGGGAGGGAGAGGGGCTGGATTATGAAAGGGCCACGCTTTCCATCCCTGTCCAGGAAACCAGGGAGACAAAAGGCACCCAGCAGCAGCCACATGGCGAGGGGGCTTCGGAAAACAGCCCCTTCCTCTGCTGCTTCCTCAGGAGCCCGGGATCCATCGCCCCGTTTGTTTTTCCAAGGAAATAATTTAAGATGTGGATAAAAAAAAAAAAAATAAAAATGAACTGAACAAAAGGCTGACCCTTCCTTCGTTTTTTTGGTTTTTAACCCCTTTTATTTTTTTTTAATCTCCTTGCCTGCCCACAGCAAGGGAAATCATTTTCATCCCCCTCCTCCTTCCGCTCCGGGCGCGCGACGCCGGGAGCAGGGATTGCTTTACATCCCAGTAGAAGGGAATACTTTAGGAAACCTCTGGCAGAATTATGGATGGAAGTGCAAGGAGATGGTTTTATCAGGAGGCTTCAAGGCTATTATTGTCCAAATAAACACTTGCTTTGCCAGACACGATCTCCAGCTGCTGCACGGAGACCCCCGGCTTCCATCTGAATTTCAATCTCCCTGCCTCCATCTCCTTTTGGCCTTTCCCACTTTTTTTTGCAGCCCTGAATAGCCCACTGTGCTGGATTACTTCACTTTTTCCATCTTAATAGGCTTCACCAGGCTCCTGACTTCCTGCCCACCACCCTGCTCCCCACCTCGACAGCGTTGAGGAAGCTTTAACACCTTTGGGGGTTTGGATTTTTTTTTTTTCCACTTCCAGGGACAGGATGTTCTCCCAGATTTCCCTATCAGGATGCAGGATGTCACTGCTACCCCATGGGATGCACGTCTCATCTCCCTGGACAGGCAAATTGACTAAAGGAAGAAGCAACTCAGACAAACTTTTTGGAAAGTTGTTAAATCTTTATCATTTTTTGCTTTCCTACGCCCACATCGTTCTCCAGCCTCACAAACAGCTCCACAAGGGACAAAGTACAGGAAATATTCCAGCAGCATCACTCCAGGGTCGATTAAAAAATGTGGACTGACCAATTCTGAGGACTTTTAAGGACAGAATTGCAGGAGAGCAGCAAGAAGAAGCATTTCTAGATAGTTTTAGGTGATATTTTTTCTCTAGAAAGAATATTTAATGCAGAAAACCAACCAGGATGATAAAACTCTTCGTACAACATCATAGGAAATTAACTTCTCTCTACTCCTTTTGATTTTCTGTTCCTTCTCTTGCTGCTTCTTCCCCTCAGTCTTGGTCTAAAAGCTTTCCAAGCTTTAGACATCCGAACTGCACCCATGGCTTTGGACACTCACAGGAAACCTCCTCACCACCAAGGCCTCTGAAAATCTGTGTTTCAATAGGAAATTTAATCCAGAATTTACCCGAAATCTCCCCGCTCAAGTGCCAAAACGTCCTAGGGACAAACTCTCCTCAGGCTTGGCCAGACGAGGCCTAACTCGGCCTCAGGGCTGAGTAGGAGCTCACCAGGAGCAGTTCCCAAGGAATCAGAACCAGAACCCTCCCTGAGCAGGGTTTTACGGGGGATTCCCTTTGGAGCACCATCCTAAAAACCTCAGGTTTGACCCAAAAACCTCAGGTTTGACCTGAAAACCTCAGGTTTGACCCAAAACCCGCAGTGAGCTCCATCTGATAAGGAGTCCCTGTGTCCCTGTGTGGTCTGGTGGCACAGGAACAGCTTGGAAATGGCAAATCAGATGGAATTACACGATCCTTATCTCTTTCCCCTACAGAGGGCACGAGCTGCTGACTTGGACCTCGCTTGGAGTGCAGGGAAATGGGGAAAAAAGTGATTTTTCGGCGAGTGTTCAGGAGCTGGAGGAGATATTAGCAAGGGGCCCTAACCTGGTTATTAGCTATGCACAACTATTGTTTATTTTTGCACAGGAACTAAAGGAGAAGCCGTCTCCGCTTATTTTTCTTCACTTAACTAAAGAAACGGTAGAGCTTTTGGAAAGGGTTAAATAATTTCCTCCTTGCCTGCGCTCCTCGGGCTCCCCTCGGCCGCGTGGGAGCGTGCAGGAGGTTCCCCACTAACCACAGCTCTCTTTTCCAAAAGGAAATTAAAGTGAAATACATCAGCCAGGCTGGGACTTCACACTTCAGGGGCTTGTAAAGAACATCAGCTGCTGAAATTGATGGTCACTTTAACTGCCCTCGCCTTCTCCTCCAGACAGCAGCTTAAGGTTTTACTGGGCTTAATGGGACAATATCTCCCTCCCAATGACTTCATTTAGGCCGTGCTGAAATTCCTATTAAAGCAGGGCCATTAATATTTCATTAAAATGGCTCTGATGGCAGGTCCTGCTAATCTACAGGAGCACCATCTCCTTCCCATGGGGTGGATCCCACGTGGGATGGGGGAAAAAAATGTGTGAAGAATTCCGTGTTCTCCTCAGTGCTGAGTCCTTTTTATCTCTTTGAAGGGTGAAAGTTTTCGTGATGGTTCATTGTTTTTTGAACAATATTTGTTTTCAGGATAACAGCCCACAGGGCATGGAAGAGCTGGGAACTCCAGTGTTTTAAATATTGAAAATATTGTAAATATTGCAAAAGAAAATGTGTTTCGGCCAGAGCAGGGGATGTAAATATGGACATTTCTACAGAGGATTTCCAGTTCCTTCTGGAATGCAGGAGGGAAAAGGGCAGGGAAATGTGAATCATTTTATCCCAGAGTGGTTCAGGTTGGAAAAGATCTCTAAGATGATTAACTCCAACCACCAACCCATCACCACCACATTTACCACTGAGCCCTGTCCCCAGGTGCCACATTCACCCATTTTTTGATCACTTCCAGGGATGGTGACTTCACACCACCCTGGGCTGCCTTTTCCAGGCTTGACATCCTTTTCCATGAAGGAATTTTCCCTGATCTCCAGTCTAACCCCTCCTGGAACACCCTGGGACAGTTTCCTCTCATGCTGCCCCTGCCGAAGGTCTGGAACCAGGGACAGGAGTGACTTTAGCAGATAAACAATTCCAGTGTGTGACCATTCCACAGCACATCCCCAGCCAGGAGGAGCCTCTGGAATTCCCTGATTGCCAAACCCAAGGAGTTCTGACATTGCCCAGCACCAGAGCTTGGGTTTCCAGCGTTGATCTTTGAAATCAGGGCACTCTCCTGGGTAAAAGGAGAGCTCCAATTATGAGCTTAGCAAATTAAACTGTTTGTGTCTGCAGAAGAAAACAGCCCGAAGCCCGAGTGCCTGGTGGCTGATCAGGTTCCACAGGGCTCTGGCACAGCAGCAATCCATGGGATCAGAGCATAATTTAGGTTGGAAAAGACCTCTAAAGGTCAGCGAGTGCAACCATAAACCAAACATTGCTGAATGCCACCAAACCATGGCCCTGCTGTCACAGGAACCTGACCCAGGCTGCAAACCAATGGCTCCTGACTCCCAGGAACAAGATTTCTTTAAAAATCCTGTCTCATTCATGGAAAAATGGAGGATGGATAGACTTAAAAATATCTGTAAATAAATTTTTAAATGTTCATGGAATGCACTCAGCAGTCAAGTAGATCCAGGTGGGAATGGGATGGGTTGAAGAAGTGCCACATCCACGATGAGATGAGGGCTGGGATGCTCCTCACACACCACCCTTGGGGAAATAAAAATAATTTAAAATAAAAGTTTATGGGAGATCCAGGTGGGAATGGGATGAGTTTAGGAGATGCCACATCCACAGTGAGATGAGGGCTGGGATGCTCCTCACACACCACCCTTGGGGAAATAAAACTCTTTTCAAATAAAAGTTGGATGTGAGACACTCCAGGGACTTCCGAACCTGCCCAGGAGCCTCAGGCAGCCCCAGCAGTTGGAGTTGTGTTTTTGTGGAAGGAAATTTCCCAACCTTGGGGTTGTCAGCTCTCATTTCTGCTCCTGCCCTTGACGCACAGGTTGTCTCAGGAATTTATTTGACTGACAGATGTCCAACCCAAAGGAAGCCCCATGGATCTCCCCAGCTGTGAGATTGTGAGTTCCTTGCAGGACTGAACAGCAAAAATTCCATAATAAAATTAAATGAGCGAATTCCTTTCAGAAAAAAAATCGGAGCGTGCATTCCCCCTGTTTTAACACGAAATATTTCATCCTTTCAAACCTGTTTCTGTTCTTATTAAGTCTAACTTTTGGGTCTAAACTTGTTTTCATTGCAGTATTAAATATAAACCAGTTAGCTCCCTTTTTTCCATAGAAATATCTGCCTTTTTATTATTAGAAATGGCAATAATGATAATGTTAATAATAACAACAACAACAATAATAATAATGATAATTCTCTGCAATATTGTATTTTTTTTTTTAATCTCAGCATCTCCTTCATAAGATTGGAAGTGCAGTTGGAGTTTCTGAGTCAAGGGCAGAGGGGAGGATTAAATTCAGAAATTAATTCAGAGTTAATTCAGAAATTCAGACCAGGTTATGGGGGAAGAGATTTCTGAGCTTTGAGCTTTACAAAATAGAAAATTCTACATAAAATATATATATTTTTATATCTATGTCCTTGGATGTGTAATTAAATATATTCAAGGAGATTCCAGAAGAAAAAATACAATGTCCATTGAAATATCAGGGGTAAACACAGAATATTTATTTACATCCAGCAAAAGGGAAATTTTCCATTTGAAAGGAAGATGTGGTTCCCGTGTTACTTAATTGCCATGGTCATTCTTCACTTTTCCTGGATAATCCAGACAGAAATCCAACGCCAGGGGCTGTTGCCAGTGATGGTGTTGGCACTTTGTCCTTGAAATCCCTGCTCTGTGCCAGCAAAACATGAAGGGAATCAACTGGAATAATGGGATAAGCGGGAAGGATTGATCCCAACAGGAAACACTTGTTTTCCCCTCATGTGGCTGCTCATCTCATCCATCCCCAGCACATGCAGCAGCTCTGCCCTGCTCAATCCCTGCTCTCCAGGTTATTTTTGGACAAAATTTCCCATTTTTTGCCTCATGTTTTCATGGGGAAGGAGCTCTAAACACCCTCTGACAAAGATGTGGTGGGCTGGGACAGGGAAAACGGGATTTTTTTGGGAGAATCTAGCATAAAAATCAGATTTTAATCCTTCACCACTTGCAGGTTGTGTGTCCAGAGCTGGCAGAGCATTTGTGTGGTTGTGAGCAGACAAATTCTGAGCAGCTCCGTGGGGACTGTAAGGGTGCAGATCTGTGGGAATGGATGGGATCCTATTTCCTTCCCACCCCGCTGAAAGCAGCAAAAATAACTCCAGGATTATCTGTTCCTGCTCCTCGTGGCAGCTGAGGAAATGTCAAAGTTTGGAAGTGTGGCAGAAATAGGAGAAAATTCAAATTCAGGAGGTGAATGAGAACAATCTTGGGATTTTATTCAAGACAGGCATAATATTGAAATGAAATTATTGAGATCAAGCAACTTCCAAAGGCAATCTCCCGAGTGAGGGGATCCATCCTCCTGGATTCGGAATATTTTCCCAGTGAAATACTTGATTTAGATTTGAAATTCAGCATGGAATGATTTTGGTTGGAAGGGACTTTAAAGATCATGTCATCCCATGAGATGCACGGACACCTCCCGCTGTCCCAGGGTGCTCCAGGGATGGAGGAGCCACAATTCTGTGGGAATTCCATCCCAGTCCCTCCTCACCCTCCCAGGGAAAAATTCCTTCCCAAAATCCCATCCCTGCCCTCTGTGAGTGGGAATCCATTTCACGTGTTGTGTCCCTCCACCCCTTGGGAAAAATCCCTCTCCATGATTTTTGTCAGCTCCTCCAGCTTTTGGAACCATCCCAAAGCTTCTCCTCTCCAGGCTGAACAATCCCAGTTCTCTCACCCTTCCAGCGTTTTCCCATTCCCACCCTGGCTCTGGGCTTGGCTGTTGGAACATCCATGGAGCCACCAGGTGCCCTGGCACGGCTTCTGCCGTGTCCCAGCGGCCGAACCCCAGAGGTGGCACCGGTCCCTTCCAAGCTGGGAAAATCCACGGATCAGGAATCACCCCTGGAGATGAAACATTCAACAGGGAGTGCTGAAATGCGGATGAAACTGCCCCATGTCAGCACTGAACATTGGATTTTCCAACACTGCACACCTGAAAATGGAAACCTCAGAGCACTGTTTTTTCTGATTTTTCTTGTAGCCAAACATGAATTTCTTTTTTTTTCTTCCTTCTTTTTTTTCCTCCCTTTACTTTTTCTTTCCTTCTTTTTTTTCTTCCTTTTTTCTTCCCTTCTTTTCCCCCTTCTTTTTACTTTCCTTGATTTTACCCCTTCTTTTCTCTTCCCTTCTTCTTTTCTTTCCTTCTTTTTCTCTTTCCTTCTTCTACTCTTTCCTCCTTTTTCTCCTTCCTTCTTTTTCCCTTTCCTTTTTTATTTCCTTCTTTTTTCTGCCTCTTTTCTTTCCCTTCTTTTGTTTCTTCCCTTCTTTTGTTTCTTCCCTTCTTTTTCCCCGCTTTTTTCACCCCTTCTTTTTTCTTTCCTTCTTTTTCCCTTCCTTTTTTTTCTTTCCTTCTTTTTCCTTCCTTCCTTTTTTCCCCTTCTTTTTTTTTTTCTTTTTCCTCTCTTTTTTTTCTCCTTTTCCCCCCATTTTCCCCCCTTTTTTCCTTCTCTTTTTTCAAAAAAAGCAGGATAAAATCCCAGCCTGCACCGTAGGCCTGGCTGCTATATTTAACTCCGACAAACACGTAACAAATCACGATTCTGCAGAAAGAAGGCACACCTCAGAGCCTGCATTTTTTTTTTCTCTCCCCCCTCTTTTTTTTTTTTTCTTCTCTCCTCAGACCTGGACGTGGAGACCACAACCCTCTAAATAATCCTCCAGAAATAAACCAATGAAATGTTCCCTCTGACAACAGACACGGCATTATACCTGCAGCTGGCAAATGTTTCCACAGTCCAACCACCTTTCCTTCTCGTTTCCAGTAAAAATTTGCTCCCAGGGGGGAATGGAGGCAGCAGTTGGATTTTAATTACTTTTCTGCAATAATGTGGAATTGCAATTTATTTCATTTTATTTTGTTTTTTAATGCTGCTGATGGATTCTTTTTTTTCCCCCCCACTCTTTTTGGAAGGGAAGGACAGAGGAGGGTTGGCAGTAAAGGGAGATGCCCTGTGGAGACCCATCTCTCTCAATCCCTCATTTTTTGCCATTCCCTGGAATCCCCAGACAGGGAATACTGGGAATTCAGTGAAGATTCCAGGGAATGTTGCAGCACTGCTGGCTCAGCCCTTCAGACCATCCCCAGAACTCAAACACCAGGAGCCAGGAAAGCTGGGAATGCTTCCCCCACCCCTGGAATTGTCCAAGGCCAGGTTGGATGAGGCTTGGAGAACCTGGGACAGTAGAAGGTGTCCTTGCCCATGACAGGGATGGGATGGGATGAAATTTAATGTCCTTTCCCACCCAAACAGTTCCAGGTTTGTTTGTGATTCCATGATTCAAACTGATCTCCAAGGTCTCTTCCAACCCAACCCAAACCATTCCATGATTCGAACAGGGGCATGGAATTGATCTCTGAGCTCTCCCAACCCAAACCATTCTGTGATTCCATGGTTTGAACAATGGAATGGAATTGATCTCCAAGGTCTCTTCCAACCCAAGCCAACCCAAGCCAACCCAACCCAACCCAACCCAACCAACCCAACCCAGCCCAACCCAACCCAACCCAACCCATCCCAACCCAACCCGACCCAACCCATGACTTTGTGATTCCATGATTTGAACAGGGACATGGAACTGATCTCCAAGGCCTATTCCAACCCATCCCATTCCGTGATTCCACGTGTGGAAAGCTTCCCAGCCCTGAGATGGATTTGAGGTGTAACCGGTGGGTGCTGTAGAGACAAATTCAATTTATGAGGGAAAATAACAGTTTTGTATCCTTGAACCCACCTGGATTTCAAGGATGAAAATGCATCTCCATGGATTTAATGGAAAAAAATGCAGGGACACAACCAACGTTGGTTTTTCCTGACAGAAGATCCTGTCCCAGCCCTGGTGCTGCTGCCTGAAGGTGACAGCAGAAATCCCGATTTCTTGGGGGAAAGAAATCCCAGCTGTTGTATTGTCCTGGTATTTGAAGGTGTTTTTTGAGAATGAAACAACTTCAAAACTCAAAATTTGGGGCATTTCCTTCGATCCTTTTCCCCCTCCTTGAACAGCAGCTCCAAGTGGTCACTGCAGGAGCCCCTGGTGGTGACCCCAAATCTCCCTGGAAACATCCCCTTAATTGCAGGATCTCTGAAGGACACCCAGCACAGAAATTTATTTTATATTTTCAACAAGTCTGATTTGGCTCCAGAGCCTTTTCCTGAAGGAATTAGAGTTTGTATCATTCCATCCCCTCACTCCTGGCATTTCAAGGGTTCTTTTTATGTATAACTCTCATTATCAGCATTTACATCCTCGTTTTATGGGATAAAATACATTAAAAAGAAAAAACCCTGCTGGTTTGGGCAGGAGGATATTTGTTTAAGCAAGCTGAGTTCCATATTTTGGTTGAATAATTACAACTTTTTTCACTTGCATCCATTTACTGAACCCTGTTATTTTCTGCCACTGAAGCCCAAAAAAGGTATTTACACAGCTCAGTGCTCCTCAGGCTAAACACGGATGGGATGCTCACTCATGGGAATCAGTGCAAAAATCCTTGATTTTTCCTTTTCTCAATGATTTTTGAGTCAAGGCTCAATAGAGTTGGGAGGGCTGAGGGAAGAAGAGAGGTGTTTCTTGTCCTTAATGTGCAGAAGGTTTGGATCTCTCCCTTAATCCAGGGGAAAGGACCAGGAGTAGGAACATACTTTGGTTTGCAGTTTATTTTTCTCTGCTTTCCCTTCCCTAATTCAAACAAACCCAACCTTTCCTTTGCTTGGTGCTGTTCCACCCAGGGATGGGATTTCTCTGGAATCTCCCTGCTGCTCCTGCTGGGCTGGATGTGGGTGGTTCCCAGAAAAAAAAAAAAATCAGGAGATGCTGGAAGGATCCCAAATCCTGGGCTGCTCATTTCTTAATCAGGCTTCTTAAACCAATAAAGCACTGGGGCTGAAAAGTGAGAATTTAATTATCTGCTCATTTCTGAAGCTGCTGTTGAGTCACGAGCTCCAAAAATGGGGGGAGGAAATAATACAACTAAATGTAAAAATGTGAGATATTGGTTTTGGAAGGAGGATGCTTTGCTGTGGTTTGAATCTGTGAACCCAGAGATATCCTGGTTTAATCTGGATACTGAACCAGAATTAGGATCATTTCCCTCCTGCACTTTCTGGTTGTTTTCCGTAGGTTCTGCCTGGTTCTGTTTGGGAAATTCAGGGCGATCCCTGGCTTGAATTTCACCTGATGAACTCTAAACACTTCTGTTCTGTGTTAAAATGGGATTTTTTAAGATTTTGATTGCCTTGATTACACCCTTCTGATTGTGCTGACAAGAACCGAGCGTTGCTGCTGCTAAAACTCTTCAAACCCTCCAAAATTTAAAGTATCTTCCAGAAATAAAACTTTTCTTTAAATTTTTTTTCCTTTTTTAACTTTTCCTGTGTCTTTCCTGAATCCCTTAACCAGGGATCAGAGGTGCCCTCACATGGTGCTCTCTGTGCTCCTCTGGAATTATAATCCCAAATAAACACAATTATCTGCCACTGCTTTCCACGAAGTCACTGATACCTATTTCTTTAAGTTTTTTTCACTAATATAGATCATTTATCAATGCAAATTTTAGGTTAAAGCACTGACAAAACCTCCAGAGGAGGCTGTCAAATGGATTCTAATTCCAAAGCTTGAGAATGAAACATCAATTAAATATTTCACTGTATCTTTCACTATATTTCACGATATATTTTTTTTTAAAAAAAGAATTTCAGTATTTTAAAAAATATTTCAATATTTTCCCTCTGCCTCTCATTAACACCCAGCCACAAGAGGTGTTTTCCACCCAATTTCTGCCCAGCGAATACAGGATGTGTCAGGAGCTCCCTTGAGATGTGGGAAAGGCCAGCAGGAAATTTGCATCCTTGGATTCTTTTCCTCTGATTCTTCTTTTTCCCTGTTTTTGCACCTGACTGATCAACCTGGGCTATGGAATGTTCTTGCCAGGGCAGGGGATGGAATTAAATGGGCTTAAATGTCCTGTCCAGCCCAAACCATCCCAGAATTTTGGGATTCTGTGTATCCAGTCCATGGGTCCAAGCCCTTTCTAGCTGAAAAACACCAAAATTCAGATTTTCAGGGCACCACTGGGAGCCATCATTTCCTTTTCTTACTGATAATTTTGATCCCAATGCCAAAAGGATCCAAAACATTTGTGGCTCTATTTCAAAAATAGTTCGCTTCATATTTTAATTCAAAATTGAATTATTTCTGGAGGAGTGGGAGGGACTCATAATTAGGAGCTTTTTTTCATCGGTGCTTTTCATGGAATGATGGATTACTTTGGGTTGGAAGGGACTTCAACGATCATCTCATCCCATGGGATGCAGGGACACCTCCCACTGTCCCAGGGTGCTCCAAGCTGGCCTTGGACACTTCAGGGATGGAGCAGCCACAGCTCCTCTGGGAATTCCATCCCAGCCCTCCCCACACTCCCAGGGAAGGATTTCTCCCCAAAGTCCCATTTCCCCCCACCCTCTGTGAGTGGGAATCCATTGCATCATCCACACTTGATGGAATTCTGGATTGCTTTGGGTTGGAAGGGACTTTAATGATTATCTCCTCCCATGAGATGCAGGGACACATCCCATTATCCCGGGGTGCTCCAAGCTGGCCTTGGGCACTTCCAGGGATGGAGCAGTCACAGGTCCTCTGGGAATTCCATCCCAGCCCCTCCCCACCCTCCCAGGGAATGATTTCTCCCCAAAAATCCCCTGTTCCCCTACTCTCTGTGAGTGGGAATCCATCCTCGTGTCCTGCTGTGTCCCACATTCCCATTCCCACATATCCATGCACACATAAATAAACATTGGCTTTGCCCAGCTCTTAAAAATGTTCTGCATCTGCTGCAAGAAGCCACATTTGCCACCAGCTGGAGGGAAAACATTTTAATACCAGATCAAATATTTGGCTTGTCCAGTGCAAGATGTAATTACATTTGCTCAGATGCTCTTGCACCCGGGAAAGAAACCAGAATTAGGAGGGGGAAAAATAATTTTTCAAAGGTGTTTTCATGTCTATCCTGGGAGGGGGAAAAAGTGTGTGCATGTTGAGGGGGGTGGGATTTTCCCTAAATAGAATGATCTGCTTCTTTTTACGAAATAGATCTGAAATTTCGGATGCCACAGCTCAAATCCTGTAATTATGGAGTTTGTAAAGGAGTTTTTCACCTCGTTAGCACATGTTGGGTTGGTGGAGCTGCTTTTTCGTTCAGGATTGAAAAACTTTTTTAGGGAAAACACCCAAAAATAGAGGAGTGAAGGTTCTGGCTGCTCTGTGATCCCTGGCAGACCCCACCTCAGGGTTGGGCTTGTTCCTAAATCCATTTAACCCCATGGGGATAAACCTTGATCCTTGTTGAGGACAGGGTGGGAGGTTTTTCCTGGGATTCCTGCCCCTGGAATTCTCAGGATGGTTGCACAGGAGTTGCTGAAGTGCCCAACCCATGAAATGAGAGCTGATCACAGCCAAAAACTGCTCGGAGGGAACTCAGCCCTGAATAAAATTGGTAAAAATTGCCATTATTGTTTTTTTTGGGAGCCCAGTCTCCAAATCTACTTAAACTCAAGTTTAGTCTGAGCACCTGTGTGGGTTTTTAGTGGTGATAAAATTTCCAGCTTGCCAAAAATTAAGCTGATGGAATTCCCAACTTTCCAAAAATTAAGCCCAGGTTTAATGGCCTTCCTGGGCTGAAGCTGAGACAAGAGACATGAAAACAGGAAATACAGATACAGCAATAAAGATACATTAGAAAAACCAAGAATTTTTCATTCTGATTGATTTATTCCCTTCAATCTCCTTCCCTCAGACCTCAGCCTTCCAGTTTCATCTCTGCTTCCCATAATCTCTGCTATCAAGCAGCAACAGGAAAGATTTGGATTTTCCAATTTTTTTTTTTTTTGGTCCAAATTTTGCCACTTTAAAATCAACGACTTCATCCTTGGTGTAACTTTTTTCAAAACAAAGCAGATTCAGATTTGCCCTAAAGATTCAGATAAATTTCAAATAAATTTCAAACAAGCCTTGGAGATGTGTAACTCAATCTTTTGAAAAATGAATAATCTATTATTTTTTTAAATGATTTTAAAGCTTATATAAATGATTAGACTTCCAGAATTATTCTGTTATTTTTTGCATGTCTGATCTGCCCGAGTGGAAACTCCAGGATTCCAATAGGAAGGGAAATAAAGCCTGAGAATTGTCTGATTTTTAATTTATTTTGTTTGTTTTACAGTTAAATCCAGTTAAAACCAGTCCTAAATGGGACTAAACTCCTCTGTACACAATTCAAGTGTTGTTTGCTGACATTGTATAAAATTATTTAGAAATTATTATATAAAATGAATTTAGGGTGATTTTCAGTTTTGGGTGCCACTGATGGACAATTAACAGCTGCACGGCTGGAATTCTTGAATTGTCTAATTAAAAAGAACTTAATTGCTCAGTCCTGTCACTGCAGATTTGGAGTCTAAAAGCAGGACTTCCAAGATTCCCTTGGGATGTGCCCTCTCTTCTGATCGGGGCAATTTCTGCCACTCAAAGTGAAATTCAGCCTGGATCTGGGGGGTTTATTGGGATTTTTGGTGGTGGCTTTTTGGTTTTCTTGGGTTTGGTTTGGGCTTTTCTTGGTTTTTTTGTTTTGTTTTTTTTTGTGTTTAGGTTTGGTTTTGGGGGTGTTTTTGTTAATTTGTTTTGGGATTAGGGGTTTTTTTTTGTTCTTTTTTTGTTTGTTCGTTTTGTCTTATTTTGTAGTTTTGGTTTGGTTTGGTTTGGGGTTTGTTGGGGTTTTTTGGTCAGTTTTGGGGTAAGGATTGTTTTGTTCTCTTTTGTTTGTTTGGTGGTTGTTGTTCTCAGACCATGATGAGGTGGAAGACTTTGCTGTTGCCATCATTCACCTGCAGGCTCTTGGTGCTAAAACCAGCCCCAGACTGGTTTTATTTTGTTTTTCCCCATTTATCTTTTGGGTTTCGGGGTTTTTTTGTCCATATCCACCTCCAGCACTGAAGGCACTTTCCCCCTTGCCATTCTTTGCTAAAGTCAGTCCCAACTTCCAATTCCTCCTCCTTGTTTTCTTTGCTTTTGGGAATGAGCCAAATTCCCAGAAAAGCCACCCAAACCTGTGCCCTGGTCCCCCTGAGCTGGCCCAGCTCAGGCACCTCGGGCTCAGACTCTGCCCAGGTTTAATTTTAAACCAGAACTGTCTGAGACAGCCTTGGAAAATACCAAAACCCCACGGAGGACACGGTTCCAAACCCTACAGAAATAATTGCAGCTCCTTGAAAACACTAAAAAAGTGGTTTCCAAAGGGAATCTGCGTGGTTGGAGATGGGACAGTCTATAATCAAGCAATGATTCAATGAAATTTGACCTCAGCCTAATATATTTTGTTGACATTTTTAGTTTTTAAGCCGTGCCTGTGGCTCTTTTTTGCTGTCCAAAACACCAAAATACCCCATGAGGGTGGTGGTTCCTGACAGCTCCAGGGCTCTGAGGGGAGGCCTGGCCCTGCTGCCTGGATTTTCTGTGGATTCCCATTCCTTGGGATGTGCAGTTGGATTTTTTGTGTTGATTTTGTGTTTTTGGGAATTGTTTGGAGAGGGAATCTCCTCCCCTGGCTGAGAAGGCCCCAGAATTTCACACCCTGGGGCCTGAATTTGGGTTTAGCCAACATCCATGGGCTGAGACGGGGCTTAAATCAGATCAGCGATGAAGAATCCATTGAAAAAGTCAATTCTCCCATTTTTATCTTCACTTTGGCTCTAATTAATTTGTTTTAGGCCTTCCTTAAATTCATTAAAAAGCTGCTTTTGGGGATATATCATTGCCTTTCTGTGTGATGGCTGCATGAGTGGCCTCACCTGCAGTGACTTTAATCTCTCCAAAGAACTTAAAACCAGGTTTAAACTCTCTAGAGAACTGAAAAATCAGATTTAAACTCTCTAAAGAACTTAAAATCAGATTTAAACTCTTTCCCGCTGTCCAAAACACCAAAATGCCCCATGAGAGTGGTGGTTCCTGACAGCTCCGTGGCTCTGAGGGGAGGCCTGGTCCTGCTGCCTGGATTTTCTGTGGATTCCCATTCCTTGCGATGGATTTATTTTGTGTTGAATTTTTGTTTCTGGGAATTGTTTGGAGAGGGAATCACCTCCCCTGGCTGTGAAAGCCCCAGAATTTCACACCTTGGGGCCTGTAATGAGAATTTTACACCCTGGGGCCTGTAACAAGGCCTAGGAGTTGGGTTTAGCCAAAATCCATGGGCTGAGACGGGGCTTAAATGGGATCAGAGAGGAAGAATCCATGGAAAAAGTCAATATTCCCATTTTTATCTTAATTTTGGCTTTAATTCATTTGTTTCAGGCCTTTCTCCAGTGGACTGGAAAGCTTCTTTCAGGGGATATGTCATTCCCCTTGTGTATGATGGCAGCACGAATGGCCTCAGTTGCACTGGATTTAATCTCTCTACTCTGGTTAAAATGATAAATCAAAAAACTCCTACTGATTTTAACAACCTTTATCCCCCTCACATTAAATTTTAAAGCCTGACATTATTGTGATATAATCAAGCTTCTGCTTGGCAATTTACAGAAATGCAACAGCTGAAATTTTCTGCTCAGAACTTTTTCTTTCCCAGGTTTAAAATCTTCTGATGCCTTTTTAATCCTCCTTTAACTTCTCAGCTTTAAGAACATTCGATATTCCAATGAGTGCATCCTTGGTGGGTTTTAGAGATTTCTAAATCTCTATTACGCCCTGCAAACATGTTATTAATTAAAAAAAAAAACAAAAAAAACCCCAAAACAAAACCAACACTTTAAACAAGAAGGGACAACAAAATATTTGGGTTTGGCAGGGTGTTTGTGATGCTCACCAATTCCAGATTAGAAATTCAGGAAGGTTTCTTGATTTCCCTTTAATTGTACCCTGATTAAAATTTCCATTTTTCATCTTTTTTTTTTTTTTTTTTTTTTCCTAATGATGAGAGAAACTCATCTCTTTCTCAAGGAGAGAAAATCTGGATTCTTACTTTGGGATGTTGCTAAAACACTTAGACAGAAAGTGTTTGACCTTTAGAGATGATGAAATTAAGACAGCTCTGCCTGCAAACTCTCTGTTCAGATTTTCTCTCTTGATTCATTCATAGATAAATTGACTTTAAACACTTCTTGGTTTTCCTCCCTCCCCCCCAGCTCTGCAAGGTTTCACTCATTCATTTTGAAATGAATTTATTCAGAGGAGCCAGGCTCTCTTTTCACTCCGAGCTGGCCTTTTGCTCATTTTCTCACTTGCTAATTTTTGCAGTCCTAACGCGAGGTACATTTTTATAGCAGAATCTCTTCATTCCCCGAAGCTCCATCTGCCTTCCCAGGCTCTCCAGATTTTCCTTCTGCCCTCGAGATAAAATGTTCATTTATTTTCTTTCCAAGCTCCTGTTCTCATGCCTCTCTTGGGGAATTCTTTGCCTTCTCCATTGTTGGATTTTTGGCCCGATCCAGTCTCTCCAGAGGTTCTGCCCTTGGGGCTCTCCCTGTCCCTGCCCCATCTCCAAGTTTTTCCAATTTTCTGCAATCCTTCCAACAATTCCTGAACTTCTGTGGGACTTTTACACAGACTTTTTAGATGGGAATTTTTATTTTTTAAACCATATAACTTTTTTAGATATATAACTCTACATATTTCTTGAGTTTTCTTGTGTCTCAAGCTGAGATGTGTCCAGACCCCTGAAAAATCTCCAACTTCAGATTTCCAGGGCTGGTAACACCTGCAGGCCAAAATTCTTTGTTTGCTTTTTGCCTCTTCCTTATTTGACTTCTCTGACTTTTCCTTCCGTGCTCCCATTAAAATTTAAAATACATGGGGCCCAAACCACTCCAGAACATCAGCTGGAATTTTGGGTAACCCTTCACTCAGCCAAATCCCTCATTTCCCCTTCACTTTGAGTCTAAGGATGGGGAAAATGCTCTTTATAGGAGATCACCCACCCTCAATGAATACAAATAAAATGTGTCCTGCTCCCTGAGGAATTGCAGAGGAACACAAGGCACAAATTAAATTGGAATATTCACTCCCTGGAGTACAACAGCACAGCCCCTTTGGTATTTGGGATCTATTTCTGGAGGTGCTTCTCACGACAAGAAAAGCTTTACCTGTGTCCCAAGTTACACAGGCTCCTCAAAATCCCAATTTTGTCTGGATAACCTGCATGGAATTGCAATTTATGGCATGGACAGATTCATGCTCTGCACCCCAGCAAGGTGGAGAGCACAGAGCCCGAGTGGCTCCCACGGGCTTTGTGATACTGGCAGAAAATGTAAATTATTTTCCACAAACCACGTCTTAGGGAGACACTGACAAAGAGGAGGGATTGGGGCTGAACCCCCTAAAATCCTGCAGGATGTCATTCCTAAATCTGCCCTTTCCTCGAGGCCTTTGGCCATTGCTCCCCTGGCTTTTCCCTCTGCTGGCGTTTGCTCCGTGGCTGCAATTTGGAGCTGGAGAGCCTTGAAACCATTTAACTGCTGCAAGTAAATTGCTTGGAGCGCTGTGAAAATATCGCTAAGGCCGTGTGGTTTTTAAACTCCTTTTCCCTGCACTGGGCTCCTGAATTATTTCCAGCTGCTTCCAGATGCTCCTCGTTGCCTTGCAATGGGAAATGTGCAGATCCTGCCTCGATCAGGTGCTGGGTGGGGGCTTGGAGATAAGGGAAGAGCTCCCAAAGCTCTGCTGTGAGCTGTTGTTGGTGGTGTTCTGTGAATTAATTCTCATTTTGCACTGGGAAATGGATTTCCTTGGATTTATCTAAGGTTTGTTTCAGAAATGTGGAGCATCAGTGCACGGATAAAGATCTTTTCTTGCTTGATCTGTGCATCAGGGGAGGTTTCCAGGTGATTTGGGGGCTTCTCCCACACAACACAGAGAGTTCTCCTAGAACTCCCCACGGAACAGGCGGCTGAATTTGGGGCTGATGAAAATCCCAGAGTTCTCAGAGCTGGGGATGTTCCATCCCTTCAGGAAGCTGCTGCCCCAAGCATTAATCCTGTCCTGTCTGGCTGCAGCCAAAGCTGAATGCAGAGCCATGGAAAAAAACAAAATAAAATTCCCTTTGCTGACAGAGACCTGGGAAGAGCTACAGAAACCCAGCCTTGCCAAACCCAGAGAGGATTTAGGCTCTGCCTCGGTGTATTTTAAGCTTAGAACAGATTTTGTTTTGATGTATTTTCATGATAACCCGACGGGAAAAACACGATGAGCTGAGGGTGTGAAGTGAGCGGGGTTAAATGATTTTGCTGGGTGTCATCTCCCCCTTTCCCCCATCCAAAACTTCCACGTGAGAACTTATTCCCAGAAAACTCCTGTCAGTAAAAGCCTGATGAGAATTTACCAGCTCCCCTTCACTGCTGCTGTATTACCTCCAAAAATAGATTGTTTTCAACTTTTATGAGAGTTGAACTTGTCCTGGCTGGATGGAAACGAAATGCCAATGATAATAGGAAAAGGCCTGTTAATTGATTTTAAATACTGGTGGTCTCGAGTGGTGCCAGAATTCATGACAATCATCATATATTTCTGCAGCCCTTTTCATCCCAGAGCCTTTCGCAGGACAAATCCCAAATTATTCCAAGAGAAGAGCAGCCAAACATGGGGTAAAATATGGCAGGATGGTTTCCCAGTTGAAACAGCAGCAGGAATATTGGGAGAAGGGATTACTGAGGCTGGAATCTGTCCAGGTTCCTCGGATTTACACACTCCTGCAATATTTTCTGGATTTTTCAACCACAGAGAACCATCTGCAGTGCCTGTCTGCTGCTCTGCTCTGAGCTGAGTGTCAAAAATAACCTTCCCAGGGTGATATTTTAGCAAGCAGAGCCTGCAGGGTATTAATAGATGGTGAAAAGCTCTGCTCTCCCCAAACCACTAAGGACTGGTTTGCAGTTTCAGGGGTTTTTAAGTGGTTGGAGTCCTCAGGACTTGTTTGTACCATGGGAATTCTCCAGCAGCCCTCCAGGATGGGCTCGGCCTCTTGGTCATCTCTTCCATTTTCTTTAAAAAAAAATCAAAAAGGAAAATAAAAAAGATGGCAGAGCTGTTGTTTGCTTCAGAATTTCTCAATATTTCCTTGGGGAATGGGATTTTCTGGATGTGTGAAGTTTGTAGGGATGCACAGAGAGGGCTCAGCTCCCTTTTTCCTGCTCTTTTCCAGCTCTGGGTTTGTGCCCTGCATGGGTTTGTGCCCTGCCTTCCCCTGCTCTGCTGGTGGGGCTGAGAATTCCAGATTTCTGATCCCCCAAAAAGCTGATTATTCCAGATCTAACGGGAGGAATTTTTGCATTTCCTCCCTGCAGGTGATGGGCAGTGTGAGGTCACTTCCCATCCTTGGACCCTCAAACTGCTCTGTTTGGGTTTGGAGAGTCCTGGTGGGATTTAAATTCCTAAAGATTGATCCACCAATTCTTCTCCTGCTTCTGCAGAGCACCAACCCCTCAATGATCCCTTAATTCCAGTCTCTCCAGCACTGGGTGGCTCAAACCTGCGCATCCCTCAGTTTTCTAAATATGATTTTAATTAATTTCATTTTTTAAATTTTAATTTAATTTAATTTAATTTCATTTCATTTCATTTCATTTCATTTCACTCCATTTCATTAATTTCATTTTTAAATTTAAATTAAAATTAAAATTAAATTAAATTAAATTAAATGAAATTTCATTTCATTTCATTAATTTCATTTTTTCTTGAATTTTCCTTATGGGATGTAAAGAATCCCCAGCAATCTCCGCTGATAACACAACACCATGGCAGGTTTTTAACTGGTGTAAAAAAGCAGAATTCTGTTTGGATTCCCCAGCTTCAGCCACACAATTCCCTCCACCTCTTCCAAGGATTAAAAAAAAAAATAAAAAGTGACAGTGAGGCTGTTCCAAAGAGGCTGCTCCTCCTCATGCTCTGCTGTTTATTTATCAGCCCCTTATCTCCCTGAACAACTCCCTGCCAGGACCTCACTCCCCCAGATGGCAGCTGTGACATCACCGATGGCCACTCTGCTTCCTGAGCCTTTTAACCCCTGTCAGGACCACTTAGAAATTCACTGGGTTGCCCCAAAAACTCCTGGGACACCCCAGTTTTCTCCTCGTGGAAGAAAAATTGTGTTTTCCCTGCCTTCTTGATGCTCACTAAACTAAAAATGAGCGGCCAAATGGATCTGCCAGTGCTGGCATGAAATTAAAATGTTCAATTCTGTGTGCCCCAGGATGCTGAGGGTTCAAAATCCTGAATAAAAATGTTAAATTCTGCGTACTCCAGGATGCTGAGTGTTTAAAATCCTAAATAAAAGTGTAAAATTCTGTGTGCCCCAGGATGCTGAGATTTCAAAATCCTAAATAAAAATGTTCAATTCTGCGTGCCCCAGGATCCTGAGGGTTCAAAATCCTAAATAAAAATGTTCAATTCTCTGTGTCCCAGGATGCTGAGGTTTTAGAAACCTGAATAAAAATGTTCAATTCTGCGTGCCCCAGGATGCTGAGATTTCAAAATCCTAAATAAAAGTGTTAAATTCTTCTTTAAAATTCAGGCCTTAGGAAGTCTTGTGCTTTAAAAGCCCCAATCTTCTTCCATGTGTTGGACCCAAGGATTGCTCTGATAATTAGGGATCCTTGGTGGGAGGGATAAATCTGGGCACAAAACTCAAGATTTAAGGAAATTCTCTCTGTTTCAATGGAGATTTCTCATGAATTACAGACAGAAGTCTCTGCTGGAGTAGGAATTCATTTGTGTACAACTTCTATTGAAAGCTGAGTTTTACTGAGTTCTCCCTCTAAACCAAAAGAACAACTCCAAAACTAACAGAATAATGATTTTTATTTATTTTTTTTCCTGCGAATAAAGTGAATAATGGCCGTGCATTATTCAGCACAGAGCTGCGCTGATCCCCTCGCCCAACCCAGCCAGGGGAGCCAAAACATCCTCCAGAAACTGCAAAATGAGGCTTTTTAAAAAGCGTGGCTGTTTTTGGGAGCAGTCAGAGGGTCCCCCCAGCTCCCCCCCGGCCGAGCTTTGCTGTCATTAATAAAACCCCCAAAAACCGAGAGGTGGGGCCACATGTGGTGTCAATACGCTTTAATTAAGTGTAATAATTCCCCTTTTCCTGAGGTGGACGTGCTAAGACAGATTTCTCGGCGGAGATTTATGCCCGGCCGAGGATTCTTGGGCTGTGCAGAGCATCAGTGCCCTCTTTGGGAACGCCGGGATCCTGCAGGAACCTGGGGCTCCGAGCGCTTCCACACGTCCGCTTTCCACAGGATTCCACGATTTTGCTCCCCCTGGAGCAAAGGCCTTTTTCGGTTTGAGCTCCTTCGCTTAAATAAATGTAGAGAAGCTTTAGCTGGGATTCAGCGCTTCTCTCAGAATTGGGTCAATAATTAAAGTGTGGGACCATCCCGGGTGAGTTTCAAGGATTTTTTGTCAGGCTGGGATGTCCTGGGGTGGAGCAAAATCATGGCCAGATTTTTCTTCTCTTTGTCACCTCACCTGAGACAAGCCACAAGCAGGGAACTCACCTGATTGCCACTGCTTTGGTCAAATTTGGGTGGAAAAGTTGGAACAGTCGGATCCTGCGGGTTTTAACAGGATAGAAACCCTTCCAAAATCCCTGGGTAGATAAACAGGATATAAAGCAAGGAATATGCACTGAAATCACCAACTAATGGACAGATTCTGTATATTCAGGTAGAATTTAAAGCAAGGAATATGCCCTGAAATCTCCAGGTAGAGGACACATTTTGGATATCCAGGGAGAATTTAAAACATGGAATTTGTGTTGAAATCATCATCTAAGGGGCAGATTTTGGATATCCAGGGAGAATTTAAAACATGGAATATGTGTTGAAATCATCATCTAAGGGAAAGATTTTGGCTATCCAGGTAGAATTTATTGCAAGGAATATGCCCTGAAATCACCAGATCAAGGGCAGATTTGGTTCTCCAGATAGAATTTAAAATTTTAAACCCTGAAATCACCAGGTAAAGAACAAACTTTGGCTCTCCAGGTTTAGATATTTCAAGGACGAGCACTTGAAAATTTATCCCTGCTTGAGACGACGACTTCAAAAATGTCAGTGCGGATTTGGCAAGCTCAGTGCTAAAACATGAGTCTGAGATAACGGGCTGGGGTTTTTTAAACGCGTATTTAGGGGTTTTATAGGGCTGCAAAGTTGCTGGAAGTTGCTCTTTGGTGTTTCTGCTGTCAGAGGGAGAAGCTGGAGGTGATGGAGCTCCTCGGGAGGGAGGCACCGAGCGTTGTTAAGCCGAGCTTTCCGGGGAAAGGGAAAGGGCCGAGCGGGAGGGAGGGGGTTTAAAACTGATCAGGAGCCGATAGCAACGCACAAAGCTCGGGATTAAAGGCACCAGTGCTGGCTGGAGGTCACTTTTCATCCTGGAGGATAATTCCTGCCTGCCGCAGGCTCAGAAACGCCGGCTCGGCCCCAACATCTGCTTTAGCCATCGCTTCCAAAAACAAACCAATATTCCCCCAGCGCTGGTGGTACAACAACACAACCCCCTCTGCTCCCTCCTGATCGGGGGAAGTTCCCTGCCGGGCTGGAAACCCTGCCCGGGGTCCCTGAGTTACCCCAGACCGGGCTGGGCTCGCTCACTTGCACATGAAATACTCGGGAAGGATCTCCTGAGACCGGGAATGAATCAGGAGAGCTCCGGGAAAGTCCTGAGCAGGGTTTGGGGCAGGAACAGATCCTGCGGGAGGTTTTGCTTGATGCTCAATATGCATCAGATAAGCAGGGGCTGAATTCAGCTCTGGCTGAGGAGCAGTTTCAGAGCAGAGGCGATCACAGAACCAAGGAATCTCAGTAACACAGAAACACAAAATCACAGAGTCACAGAATCGCAGAATCACCGAGTCACAGAATCGCAGAATCACAGTCACAGAATCGCAGAATCACCAAGTCACAGAATCACAGAATCACAGAGTCCAGAATCGCAGAATCACAAAATTACAGAGTCACAGAATCGCAGAATCACAGAATCACAGAATCACAGAATCACAGAATTACCGAATCACAGAATCACCAAGTCACAGAATCACAGAGTCCAGAATCGCAGAATCGTAGAATCACAGAGCCACAGAATCACAGAGTCACAGAATCACAGAGCCACAGAATCACAGAGTCACAGAATCACAGCGTCACAGAAACAGAGTCACACAGACATAGAGTCACAGGATCACAGAGTCACAGAATCACAGAGTTGTAGAATCACAGAATCACAGAGCCACAGGATCACACAAAATCCCACAATCACAGAATCACAGGATCACAGGATCACAGACTCCCAGAATCACAGAGTATCACAGAATTACACATTACAGACTTACAGAATCACAGGGTCACAGAATCACACGGAATCACAGGCTCACAGAGCCACAGAATCAAAGGATTAGAGAATCACAGGATCACAGACTCCCAGAATCACACAGCATCACAGAATCACAGAATTGCAGAATCATAGAATCCCACAGAATCACAGAATCACAGGGTCACAGAATCACACAGAATCCCATGGTCACAGACTCCCAGAATCCCACAATCACAGGATCACAGAACCACAAAATCCCAAAATCCCAGAATCACTGGGTACGATCATCAAGTCCAACCCATGTCCCAACACCTGCACTAAACCATGGCACAAAGTGCCACATCCAAACTTGTTTTTAAACACACCCAGGGATGGCGACTCCACCACCTCTCTGGGCAGACAATTCCAGTACTTTATCACTCTTTCCATAAAAAACTTTCCTAACATCCCGCTGAATCCATAGGGTGCTTGGTTTAACCCCAAATTCAGCCTGCTGGATCCAGAGCCCTGACACAAAATGCTGCTTTCAGGCTGGATCCGGGTTGTTCTCTCCACACAAAACAGAGCTGAGGTGCCAAAACCTCTGGCTGCAGGAGCAGCACTGGAGTTTCAGCCCAGTTCTGGTTCCAGCATCACCAGGAGCAGAGAAATCTGATAAAGAACTGGGAAAAGCACTGTGGGGTGATGGAATAAGGGGAGAAAAGGCAACCAACCCGTCAGGGCTGATCCCACAGTGGTGCTAAAAGAGGAAAGGATTTATCCAATATCTGCAGCTCTCACCAGACAGGAATGGTCAGATCTGTGGAGGAGTGGAAAGTTCCTTCAGGGCTAAGTTTGGGGTGGTGTCAGACCCTCCTCGGCATTGCAGCTCTTGAGGAGCTGGAGAGGACAATCCAAAGTGAAGCATCCTGGACAAAAAGGCTTTGGCAATGCAGATTTTCCCTGCAAAAGGCAGCCCCAGAGCCAGGCTGGCAAAAGAGTGAAAAGGCTCTGAAAACTCGTTGCCAGCCTGGGGTAAGGTGCAACTCCTGCTGATGGATTCCAAAATGCAGAATATCAATTCTGGTTTTTGCCTTGCTGTTTAGGAGAAGCCCAAGGTGTTTGTTGCCTCCCTCCATGTCTAGCACATACCTCACCATTTCCTTTCAAAAGACTTTCAAATACTCGAGACTTTAAAACACTTCTTTCTCCATTGCATTGATCTAAATATCACATCAGCTGCAAAAAAAAAACAACCCTAATAACTTGTAAGAAAAACAGTGAGATCAGGTCAGAGCTTGGACATTTCCCAGTGCAGCAGACCCGGCAGATTTCTTATTTAATTTCTGACACCTCACTGAAGTTCCATGCCAATTTAGCACGGCCCTGTCTGCGTCCAAATCTTACCAGGCATGCCTGAGAATTTGTTCTCCCATCCAAAAGATTCTTTCTGAGCCTGATCCAGCCTAATGCACTCGATTCCAAACATCCCAGTTGAGGTGAAAGCCCAGCTCCCTTGGTGGCTGGAGCAGCATTGCCCTGGGAGTGAGGAAGAGGTGCTGGCAATTTGCAAATCCTGCTACAATTTAAATTCACTCCTCATATATTTTACATTTAATAATCCCCTGGCTCTTTTCCAAAATCCTGGTCTCTTCCCATGTCCTGGGGTTCTCCCGAGTGCCAGAGGAGCTGGGGGTGCTGTCCCAGCTGAGCTCTGAGCTCCAGACTTGCCCCAGATTTGGGCTACACTGAGCAACTCTGACAGTTGCTCTGTTAATTAAAAAGTTAATGAAAACTTTTAATTTTAATTATTTCTATAATTGTTATAATTTTACAAGGGGTTTGCACAGCCTTTAACATAAAAAAAAACAACCAAAAAAACCCTTCACAAGCAGTCAGGGCACCCTGATTACACCACAACAAAAATCATGATATTCCCGTGACACCTCAAAGATGTTCCCTGGGTTATCCCAGCTCCATCAGAACAGCAGAGGGTCAAAACTGCCTTCCCAAAATCACCCCCAAACCCCTGCACTCCCAAGGATGTGTTCTGGAAAGGGAAAGCAATAATCAAGAGGAAGCCAGCCAGCTATGACTCGGCTTTTATAATGTTTCCCTGCTGTTATTTTCACCACAGGCTATTTTATATTCGCCACCTCTTCTTTTTGTTTTGTTTTGTTTCTTTTTTTTAACTCCTCCATCAAGTTGCTCTTTAAGGTCACATCTGTTCGGGGCTCATAATGATTTTTATGACAACTTTGCAGAGAAGGGAAGCACTCGGATGCAGAGGGAGCTGCTGTGAAACAGGGAAGTGTCAGGGGGGACTTTTCTCCATCCTGGGACATTTTCTCAGATATTCTCCTGGCCAGGAAAAGCCTGACCTAAGATCTGGGTGTGAAAACATGGATGGCAGAGAAAAAATTTCTCCGCAAAATGCCATAAATTTGCCTTCCATTGAAAATCAGGTGGAGAAGAGGAAGCGAGGAAAAGTAAAAATATTTTACAAATGGATCCCAGGTTTTTAACAAAAAAAAAAAAAAAGGCTGTTGTGAAGGTTGTAAACAACCTCAGCTTTGTATTGCTTACCATCTCCAGCTGTGTGGTTTTTGAAGGAGAAGGGGATTTCCTTTCTTTTTCTTGGAATTATTTTATATTGGAAAAGTCTTCTGCCTTATCAAGACCTGTCTGACAAATCTGAAGATCCTTTTCCCGCTGCCTCAGCCACCAAATGACCTGAGAGCACGAGGTGGGAGCTCTGTGCCATCGTCATGGGTGTGTTGGGCTGGCACAAGCAACAGAATTATAGAAACAGCAACAGGAACGTCAGTCTGGATCTTGTGGAAGGACCCAAATCTCATTTTTTGGTGCTCAGTGCATTTAATATAAATACAGATACAGATACAAATACAAATATGAATACAAATACAAATACAAATACAAATACAGATACAAATATAGATACAAATACAGATACAAATACAGATACAAATACAGATACAGATACAGATACAGATACAAATACAGATACAGATACAGATACAAATGCAAATGCAAATGCAAAAGCAAATACAAATACAAACACAAATACAGATACAGATACAGATACAAATATAAATACAGATGCAAATCCAAAAACAGGTACAAATACAAATACAAGTACAAATACAAAAACTGGGTTACCTTTAATACAAATATAACTGATCCACTCCAAGAACAATTGGTTGTCACTGGATTTGGGAAGTTTTTATAGTTTTTTGATGCTGGACAAAGCACACACCTGATTTTCTTCATTATCAAACCATTTACGAGTTCCCTGATGAGCAGAGTCCTGTTGAGATTAAAGCTCAGCAGTAGAAACATGGGAAACACCCATTGCCATAACATTGTGAGGATGATTCCATTGTGCACCTGGTGCTGCCCATGGAACCTTTGGAATGCTGGAATTCCAGTGTTCCACGTTCTGTGACATCTCTGAGCACAGGGTGATCCATCCTCGAAGCATCCTTTGGGTAATTATGTGTTAAATTAATATTTTTATGTGGGCTGGAAACATCTCTCCTTTTAGGAACACTGGAAAAATTTATCAGAGCACAAAGATGAGTACAAAAAAATTACATGGAAAACTCCTCGGAAAAGTCACTGCAGATTTTCTGTTCTTAAAGGGGGTTTGTATGAAAAATGAGGGAAAACTTTTAGCAGGGCCCAAGACAAGGAGGAATGGTTTTATATTAATTTTGGATAGATTTAGACTGGAGATCAAGAAGAATATTTTAAAATGGGGGTGGTAAAACACCGGCACAAGTTGCCCAGAGAGGTGGTGGATGCCCCATCCCTGGAATGTTCAAGGTCAGGGTGGATGGAGGTCTGGGAATCCTGGTCCAGTGGAAGATGTTCTTGGGATTGGATTATATGGTCACTTCCAACCCAAATTGCTCCATGGATCTATGAAAATTTTACTGCAAGAGATCTTCTCCAAGTGTCTTTCCATCTAATTTTGGGCACACTTTTGTCCTGAGGCTCTGAAGGGCCCTTTCCATCAGCTCTGAGCAGAAAGGTGTTGCCTGTGTCTCCACCAGCTCCACAAAACCAGCCCAGCTCTGCTTTTCTCTGCTCTTTGCCTTTTCTATCCTCTATGATTCCCACAGAAATTGCTACCAAACCATAAATCCCCCATCCCAAACCCGTTTTGTACCGAGGCGAACGACGTCACAAAGAGCAAAGTGAGAGATTTCCAGGTTATTCCCGTCCCGGGCAATGTGGGGAAGATCAAATTGTAGAAGTGCTGCAGGAAATTCTGGCAGCTGACTTTTGGGAGCTGCACTGGGAGCTCCATCAGTCATGTTCAGCCTCCTGCGGGTGCATTTTTCAATTGATATCCCTTAAATAACCTTAATTACGTGTACGTTCGAGTGCCTCATCCAGCAGGGAAAATTGAGGAAGACACTTATTAAAAAGAGGCACCGGCACATGTGGTATTATTTTTACAGCCATCCCGTGTGTTGATATAAAGTATTACATTTGAGTCAAACCTCATTTGGGTGAGCAGTTGAAGTGAAAGCCGAGCTGCTCCGCGTCGTGGCCGCACAATTAGCGCGGTGATTAGCCCGGGCTAATATCAACAGAGCCAGGCCTGGGGCAATGTGACAGTTACATCACCACAGGCTCCCAGCCACTTCCTGAGGCTTCCTGCCTCCAACCCCGGAGAGCTGCAGCCTCTGAAGGATCCCTGAGGAAAAGGCGAAATTGCATTGCAGAAAAAGCCGGTGAGCGTTGTCTCGCGGAGGCCAAACATCTGTGCTGATTTTTTTCCCAATTTCCCAATGTTTTCCCCAATTTTCCAACATTTTCCCCCAATTTTCCATAATTTTTCATGCCCATCTGATCTGTTTGGAGCTGCAGCCTCCAAATGCTGCCTGAGGAAAAGGAGAAATTGCATTGCAGGAAAAGCCAGTGAGTATTGTCTCATGGAGGCCAAATACCTGTGCTGACTTTCCCCTCCACTTTTCCAATGTTCTCCCTCAATTTCCCGAAGTTTTTTTCCCAATTTCCCAATGTTTTCCCCAATTTTCCAATGTTTTCCCCCAATTTTCCATTTTTCCTGCCCATCTGCTCTGTTTGGAGCTGCAGCCTCTAAAGGATGCCTGAGGAAAAGGTGAAATTTCATTGCAGGAAAATCCAGCAAGTATTGTCTCATGGAGGCCAAATACCTGTGCTGACTATTTCCCCCCACTTTTCCAGGGTTTTTCCCCAATTTTCCAATGTTTGCCCTGAATTTCCCAAAGTTTTTCCTGCACATCTGATCTGTTTGGAGCTGCAGCCTCCAATAGATCCCTGAGGAAAAGGCAAAATTGCGTTGCAGGAAAATCCAGTGAACGTTGTTTCGCGGAGGCCAAATATTCATGCTGATGTTTCCCCCTGATTTTCCAGTGTTTTTCCCCAATTTCCCAATGTTTTTCCTGCTCATCTGATCTGTTACTCTCAGCTACTCCTGCTGGAAAGGCTGATGAGGAATTGTTTGTTTTTGGGGAGGTTTTGCTTGACCTTGAATGCGAGGCTTTGCTCGAGCTACTGAATAGCGGTTTATGCTGACGAGACATTTGCAGAGCAGCCTTGAAGGTGCTTGAAGGGATATTTATTTGTTTTATTTTTTTAAAAAAAGAAAAAAAGCTGTTTAAATTCCCCAGTCATTAGCAGAACATGCTTGTTGCTTCCGTAGAGGGTTTACAAATAAATAAAGTTCCTTTCAGAATCCCCGTCCTTGTTGATCACCTGCGGTTTGGGACTTCTCTTCCCTTTTCCCTCTCAAGTTTTGCCAGGAAATCAAAGTTGACTCTGTCTTTATCTAGCCCTGGAAAAGAAAGTTTATTTGCTTTATTTTTTTTTTTATGCTTTGCTGTAAATTGATATTAGTTTGGAATATTTTCACCCTCTCCTTCCATCTCGTTTTGGACTTTTTTTCCCCAGCCTCCATGGCTGCCCTTCTAACAGGCTGATAAATCCAGAGAGGGAGGGAAGAATTGTGATTTAGATAGGTTTAAGCATAGCTAGAAAAGTCTGGTTCTGGAAAATTTGGAGAGTCTGCTTTTGGGAAAACAGGGTTTTTAAGGGGAATTCCAGCTGTATGTCTGAAAGGGTTATTTTCTCATTTATATTTGACTCAGTTCATATATAAGGATTCAAATATATATGTGAGAGATTTGTATGTATAACTCATATATATATATATATATATATATATATATATGGAAGAATTCCATATATGGATTTATGGAAATTTAACACAGGAAGAGATTGTAGCCTATAATTATTTGATCCAAATTATCCAGTGTTCTGGACAATTTCTTCTGATTTTGTGTTTGAAAATTGGTTTGAAGGGTTGGTTTGAAGACTAATTGGCCACTATCCTGTCCCAGGAACAAAACCCTGGGAAACGTTGGAATGGGTTCCTAATAAACAATTCCAGAGAGATCTGAGCAGGTTTTGGTGGTACAAAAACTCCAGGAAGTGCTGTCACTTCCTTAAGGATTTCCAACACCTGGATGATGATGGGAACATCCAAACCACGGATGGCCCAGCCCTGACACTGGGGTGAAATTTGGCAGTGGCAAATTAGGGCTGGGATCACCCAAAATGAGCCATAAACGTGTTTTGGGATAATTCTGGCACCAGGGCTGAGGAGCTGCTCTAGATTATCATTAACACTGCTGTTCGTGTCTGGAATTTATTCCATGTTTTTTCCTTTCCAGGTTCCCTACCCAGATCCACCTTGGAGTCTGTAATTATTTTCTCTAGAAAAAAGAATAATTTCTTTACACTATTATGTTTAACTAATTTTGGTTTTCATAATTAACTAATCAAATCCTAAATTTTTGGGATTCTTTTTCATAACACAGACCTGGATCTAATCCACTTCCTTTGTGGTTATTCCATTTGAATTTACCTTTGGGATGCAGAGTGAAGCCAGAAATACATTGAATTATAGACTCGGAAAAGTCTGAGTTGATGAATTTTCTGCACTCAGAGAATGAGTGCAGGTACCAACACTAACAAAATTGATTGATTTTAATAACTTGTAATTTGTACAGATAACTCATTAATTGAATTGAACAATTTGCATTTTCTACATATGTTTTAGCCAGTGTTTTTTGGACCTCTATCTGTATCACTCGCAGTGGAACCTTTCCTCTTTCCCCCATCCACAAACACCTTTTAAAACATAGAAAATATTTTATTTCATAAGAAATTCCTCCTTTTCTCCACCCCCAAAGGTCTCCTCTGCAGGACACCCTTTGCTGAGACAGGAAGCCAGGAACTCCACTTGGATTCATGGGACAGAACAGCCGAAAATCGCTCGAAACCCACAAAATAATTTTGTTTAGAGACTTGCTGAGTGTGTTTTATTGCCAGGCATCATTCCCCATTATCCTGGAAATGCCCAGGAGTGGATTTTTCCCCATTCCCTGCCCCAAGCTGACATTGACTGAAACCCTTCCATGAGGGGAGTTTACAACGAGCTCAGCCAGGTTGTTGCTCTCCGTTCAAACACATCCCCCCTCATTTCCTCTCATTTTATGCAATGTAAATAAATCCTCCATGGGGCTGGGGGGCTACTGGAAAGCTTGGAATGCTGCTCATGTGTTCTAAATAAGGCACTCCCAAAAAAAAAAAAACCATGCCTGGAGGCTGAGGAAGGGGATTGTCAGTGGTGGAGGAGAAAGGTCGAGGGGTGCAAGTGGGCTTTTTCCTGGAGTTCTGAGAGGGGAAGAAATGCTCGAATCAAACAAAGCAAACGGGGGAAGAAAATCAATCTGGTGGATGGGGGGTTTGGTTGAACCTAACTTAGGGTCTTACTTACCAAAAGTGAGGCTTTTCTCTGGTGGAACTCCTCTTTTTCCTGTTCCTGTTGCTCTCCAAGAGCACCAAATTGTGCTCTGAGGAGATTTGTCCAACCGACTTGGGAATGGTTGAAAATGGAGCCAGAGGTTGCTCTCACAGCATCAAACCTTTCCTTTCACTCCTAAATAGTTGCAAATCCTCCCTACAAACAAGAATAGGCAGTTTAAAGTGTTTTACTCACAACCTCAGTGCAAATCATCTGCACTCAAAACAGCAAAGATGTTTTCATTCAATCTGATGCCTTTCAAGTCCAAAATTCAGCCCATGGAGTCTCCCTTTGTCCACAGAACTGGTTCAGACACCCAGATTTGGGGGTGTGGAACACGAGGCAGTTTTCCTCAGTTATAATCTGGTTTCCAGTTGAGGGGCAAAATAAGAATAAATACAGCCCTGGAAATTGGAGAGAAGTCACTCACAAGAATATTTGCCCCATTACAAATAAGCCTTCCCCTCATGCTCTCAAACAGGCAAAACTAAGCTCAAAAATTGAAGGAATTTAAAGATGTCAAACAAAAGGTTTAACCCAGCAGAATCCTGTCTCTTGTACTTTCCCAAATTGTTTAATGTAAGACACAGCCTGCCTTTAATTTTAGTTTTTTTGGCCGGCTGCAAGAATTTTAAAGAGATCCTAATGATCCCTAAATCACAGATAACTGAAGCTCTAAAACCCCCGGCTCTGCTCTCCTCATAAAGCCATCCCTTTCAGCCAGCTCTCTGTCGGGAGTGATTTTCAGTCAATTTGATCTCCAATAAATAACAGCCTGGGTAAACAGGTGAACTCACAGCAGAATAATCCTCCCGGCCCTGCCCCAACCCTCCCAGCCCCAGCGCCAGCAGGAGGGACACTTACGGGATTGGCAGCCCCTCCAACGGGGTCCAGAGCACTTTTCCGAGGGCTTAAATAGCCCTCAAGTGTGATTTTATCCTCTAAAACATCCTAAAATATGACCACATCCTAAATGCATTAAAGATTGTTCCAGGGCCCCTGTGGTTAAATGGAAGAACCAATATCCTCGAGTAGCTCTGCAAATAGGAAAAGAAAACGACATCAAATGTGTGCGCTGGTGAATAAAGGGACGGGGATGTTTTACTTGGGGCCGGGGGAAGAATAGGGGATGGCTTGCCAATATTCAGGTTGATTTCTCGCCGCGGTTTGGGGCAGAGAAAGGATAATGAGGGCTGCTCAAAATGAGCCAGAAAGGATCATGCAACGCCTTAATTCCTGAGGTTCTTGAGGAGCAAGGCAGACAGATAAACAGGCAGACTCCTGCTTCCTTGAGGGCAGCTCTTTGTCAAATTTACACCAGGATTTTTATCTGACGAGAGCTTAAATTGTCCTTAAATTTCCCCTCACTGCAGATTCCACCCTGAGGAGCATTTGCTGTGATTTCCTAGGAGGATCCCACTGAAATAACTCATTTTTCCCTAACAGCTCTGCTAACTCGAGGTCCATCCCGTAGCACACTGGAGTTCCAGAGAATTTCTCATGGAGAGAAAAGATTAATAGAAGTGGTTGATGCTTTCAGACAGGTTCAGTTGACTTAAAATCAGATACAGACAGAAGGTTTTATAGACTCATTCTTTTCTCTAGATATTCCTTCAGTGTAAACACATTTCACCTCGTTTTCAACTTCATGTCGCTGCCTTCCACTTAATGTCATTGCGTTTGACGTGAAGAGCTGTTTCTAATTAGGGTTTTATGAAACTAATCAGCCCAGCCAGGTAAAAATCCAGTCCAAAGGAACAAACTGGGCCTGTCTGTCTGGAGGACTCGCTGGACTCGCTGCTCTGTCAAACCCGATAGGATGTCAAACCCTCCAGAGCAGCTGAGTGGAACCAGATGTGCTCAGAGCTTGTCCAGCGCTCCCTTCCGCGTGGATGGAGCAGGTGTTTGGTGATTCTCACAGCTCAAGCTGCAAAATCTGGCCTGCTCTTGCCTTCTCTGAGGCTTCCAGGCCCTGTGGCTGGAGGAGAAAATGAACCTGGTTCCCACTCAGCGCTCGAGGGCTGCAGGTCTCACTTCGCTCTCCTTCCCACCTCATATTCCTTTCAGGATTTTCCCCCTTTTTTGGGCTAAAGCCCAGCAATTTGCTGAGCAAGGAATCCAGCGCAGCAGTGGGACACAATCCAGTGCAGTGGGTGGTTGCAGAGTACTGGGGAGAAATTGGAACTGGCCTGGTTCATGTCAGATTCCTAAATCTAGCTAGAAAATAATTCTTTTCTACACATTAATTTTGTCAGAAATTCTGAAATTTGCTCCTGAGTTTGATTTTGCTGGTCTTACTCTCTGAGTTGAAAATTCGGTTTATTAAGTTCTTTTTGATCTGCCCTCTAATTGCCGTTCCTGAGCTGTGCAGCACATCTGAGCTCCCTGTAATTTTGGGCAGAGAACCAGAAGATTTGGAAGAAATTCGTAATTTCTTGAGTTTATCCTGGGCTGGGATTGTTCAGCAGGAGGAAATCACAAAGTTACTGAAGGTAAAATAACTGTAAGGGCAATAATTCAACCCTAAATGATGAATTCGGTTTTAAACCATTGATCTTTGAAGGACTTTGCAAAAGATTTAATTGACTTCAACTCCTTCTAGGAGTTTATTTGTATGAAATACTGAAATACATATAAAGGAGTGGTTAGTGAGGCAAAATATGGTGCTGGATATCAAATACGTGACAGAGAATTAATATATAGCATAATTCAAACTAGATTGGCAAAAGAATAAATCAATTTCTTTATATAGATTTGTGCTTTTAAACCTGAGGTATTGATTTTCCCATTGGTTTCATTGGACATGAATGCAGAAGTGATAATTTCATGCTAAAAATAATCAGAATTTAGAAATCTCATTAAAAGCTTTCTCACCACTGAGACGTGACTTTTCCATTAAGAAAAAGCCTCTTTTTTGCTCTTATTTTACAGCGTGGCATCTCCTTTTCCGACTTAAAAAAAAAAAAAGATTGTTCTGCAAATGCAGAACTCTTTCCCTTTTCTGCAAGAGGAAACGATTCTGCTCTGATTTCTGTCCCCTGAACAAATCCCAGATCAATTCATCCTGAATTAATCAACCCCACAACTCAGCAAAAAGGGGCAGAAAAAGGAGCATTTGGAGCACGTTGGGTTCTCAGCAGAGCATCCTCCCTTGAGCTTTCCCTTTCATCCCTGGATTGGTTACCCCAGTTCTGGATCCCACAGCTCCCTCGGCTCTTCTGTGGCCAGGGAATGGATTCCAGTATTGGAATAGGTAGGAACAGGCTGGAAACTCAAGCTGGGTGCCAGAATTTGTCTCCTTGCACAGCTGATGAGATGTTGGGGAGGTCTGGAGCTCGGGGATATTGGCCGTTGAAAACAGATGAATCACAAATTAAAAAGTCACTTTTTCTTCATTTTGTTCATCCCTTTTAAAGAAAAGGTTTGTCGGAACATCCAGTTTTGCGGCAGATAGGAAAATTATCATTTGTTAACAGATATTTTACCGTGGTAAAATTAGATTTTAAATTTTTTTATTATTATTCCAGTAATACCTTTGCTCCCTGTTGCTCTCCAGCCTGGCTCCTTCCAGGAAAATGTAACACAATCATCCCATGTTTCTTAATTCCTTGCCGTAGCAATGAGCCCTGAGTCAGGCTCCTACTGAGCTCCTCAGATGATGTTCAGCACTGTCAGCTTTGCTTCCTGCATAACTTTAACTCAAAAACCCGGGTTTAGGCTGAGTTGAGACAATTATCTTACAATTTAGAATATGGCAAAACCCAAAAACTGAAAAATCCATTAAATTTTTCTCAGTGCTCCTGGTTTCTGCTGTTTCTTCTCTTGCAGCACCAGGTTGGAAGCTGTTTCTGAACCCTCCCCGATCTGTGTGAGGCAAAGGGATGAGATTTTCCATCCTCAGGAGGCACAAATCCCAGTATTGAGCAGGGAGCTCTTTGTGATCCCCTTTGTTTTTACCCTTTTTTTATTCTTTCCTATGTTCCCAGTATTCTTCACACATTTATTTTTAGCTCTGTAGCCTATTGTATTAGTTATTAGTTTTCCCATTAATTTTCCATGGCCTTTCCCCAGGCAGAAAGACAAAAATTCCAGAGCTCCAAGCCATGGGAGGTGCTGGGTCCCAGTCCTGTCTTGGTTATTCCTGGGAACCAAAGTTGGGAACAACTTTTCCAGATCCATTTAAATGGACAAAGCACAGCCAGTGCTGAGGGGGGAACTCCAGAGCCTGACCTGGGGGGGAATTACATCACCACTCATCCTCCTAATTAGTGCTTTTTATCAATTATGCTGATTTCCTAAAACCTATAAAAATGTACTCACCCCTGTGTGGTCTGGGCTTTTGTGGACATCTTTCCTTCAAATAAAAAACCACCCTCACATCCCCTCCTTACCGAAATTATCTTGAATTTCATTTGCAGGTTGGGGAAAAGGGAATGTTTGGTTGCTGGGAGCTAAATCCCCCTTTGTTCCCCTGCTGGTGCCGTGCCCACCCACCCCTGGCACCCTCAGGAGAAGGGAATTTATGTGGCCAGGACAGAGAAAATTCCATGCCTGGTATGAGAACAGCTCCTGGGGGATCCAAAAGAAGCAGGTGCAGCTCAGCTCCCACCAAAAATTCCTCTTGCACCTCTACCCTCAGCTTGGCCTTTGGAATATCCTTGCCCCATTTTGGCTGGTTTTTCATGGGGAACAAATGCTCTTCATCCCCAAAATAAGAGATTTATGCTCCTTTTCACAGCTCAGGATCCCAGTGAGGAAATACCCACGCTATGGGTGAGGAAGGCTGAAAACCTTGCTGGAATAACCAAAGGAAAAACCATTTTTTAGTCAAAACGCAACTTTTGCTAATAAAGATATAGGGGATGGTCAGAGCTGCTCCTAAAGCTGAGGTGAACATTTCTTTTTCCTCCTTGTGGGCAGGGTTTGTGTTTGTTTCCTGCTTGTTCAAAAAGAGTTCCACCACTTTGCTGGAAGTAGGGAGAGAAATGGAATTTGAAAATGTTAAAGCATCTCCCTCCTCTCAGGCATTTGTCAATCTTTGCCCCCCAAAATTAAGGTTTAGGAGGGTTTGGAGGAAATGAAACATTCAGGAGATTTAGCCAAAGGTCTCCCTTCCCCTAAGTCATAAATCCTCTTTGTGGCAGGGTCTCCCAGCCAAATTTGCCCAAATTTGGAGCTACTGGATCCCACTCTATTTTTGCCTAATCCTTCTAATGACAGCTAGAACTCCACAATTCCTGGTGATCCAAATAAAAATTTCATTTTTTTATATTTATATTTTTTAAGGGACAGCCTGAAAATTCCTTCTATGCCAATCTGGATTCCCAGATTGATTTGCTGCCGTGCTGCACGTTCCTCTCCTCAATGGCTTCACACGCTCTTGATTCCCTTTTCTTTTATTGACGCTGCAATAATCTGCTCATCTGACTGATGGGAGCCTTCCAAAACCCTGCTCTGAGGCTTCCTCCTTCCCTTCCAAAAATCTTCAACAACCTCCTCTCTTTTTTTTTTCCCCCTTTTTTTCCCTACTTTTTTTCTCCTTTCCTTACATCATCCTCGTGGCTCACATCCTCTCCCTCCTGATTCATTATGTAACCATGAATCTCTCTTCAAGCACGGCACATCTGGGGAGGGAGGGAGGGGGAAGGGGGTAATGGCTCTAACATCTGGCAGGATTATTTTGGTATTATCATTGCAGCTTCCTTCTATTTCTCCCGCTTCTCTTTTGGCGCTGAGGATGACAGGGAAATTTTCCTTCCAGCTCTCTCCAGAGGATTAAAAGGAGGCTTTTTCCAGTGGGCAAAACAGAGAGGCCACGGCTGAGGAGATTTGAAATGCACAAAATATCAAATGAGGCTGTAATTTTTGATGTTGATATCCTGGAATTCCCTGCCCTAATTTTTGGTGTTGATATCCTGGAATTCCCTGCCCTGTGCTCCTTGAGGCTGAGGAAAAGAGGTTTTCCAGAGCCATCGGCACCACTTGGAGACACCACGACAGGGCCAAGTCCACTGGGATCAGGTCCAAAGAAATATCATTTAATAAACGAGGAAATGCTGAGATGGAAAAACTCCTGGAGTATTCAGGGGTTGGATCCTGTCCCGTAAGAGCAGGAACACGCCAGGTGTTCTGTATGGATTCCTCCATGCCAAACCCATGGAAAATTGCCTGGATCAGTCCTGAGGATGACTCGGATTTGGTGTCACAGCACATAAACTTTGCTCCCTAAGGAATTCTCACTGCTGACATCCAATAATTTTTCTGCTGGTGGGATCTCAGATATTCCTTAACACAGCTCTCAACTCATTCCCCATAAACTGGATGTGAGCCTGGTGTCCAATGGCCCTGGGGATCATTTGGCAATCAGAGATCACATCCAGCAGCCCAGGAGGAGAATGAAGAATGGAAAAATCCAGAATTTCCGTCCTGGGCTTGCAGGGAATGGTCTGTGCTCCAGGATGTTACAATGCCCTTCCTGAATCCATTTGCTGATACACCCCGGTCTCTTATCCCACAGGAGGTTCTACTCTAAATTAAACTCAGCCTGGGGGTATTTTTGGAAGGGACACTCCATTCCATTCCATTCCATTCCATTCCATTCCATTCCATTCCATTCCATCCCATCCCATCCCATCCCATCCCATCCCATCCCATCCCATCCC
>JAHLSL010000068.1:577574-588348 GCA_025920805.1 Petroica traversi
CCATCCCATCCCATCCCATCCCATCCCATCCCATCCCATCCCATCCCATCCCATCCCATTCCTGCAAACCAAATGCCCAGGCAGCTTAAGACAAAAGCGCCACCCTAAATTTCGATCCTCTCCAAATAAATATATTTAAAAGACCATTTAAAAGCCCCCAAAATCTATTTAAATGAACTCCCACAGAATGCCATAAACTCCATAGCTGGGTGGAAATTATTCCCATGTTTCTGGTCAGTTCCAGGGTTTGTCCAAAAGGGAGGAGATCCTGCCAGCCTCTGTTAAAAAAAACTGTAAATAAAATAATTGCATTTCTTTATTTCAGATTTCAGTTTTTGAAATAGGGCAAGATTTACTTCATTACGTTCTGCTTGAAACAGCTACAAATGGTTTAAAATGGTTTATGGTGAGGTTGTTAATTAGGGGTTGCAACAAGGGGACTTTTGGCCTGGTTGGGATCACACGGCCTGACCCACCAGGACTTTCTTGGCCTCTCCGGATAATTAATTTGCCACATGGCCCAGAAAACAACGAGCAGAGCTGTTCCTCTCCCTGCAGACCTTGGTTTAGGGAGTCTCTGTGAAGTTCTTTCAGGATGGGCAGTGACAGAGGAGCAAATTCGAGTGCAGAACGATTCCAAAACGAAACCTCCGACTGTCTGCGGCGCTCCCCGCGGGCTGCGCTGCCTCCCGTGCAAAGCCTCACAAACAGGAGTGCAGCAAAGAAAAGGGCTGATAAATTGGCCAGAGATCCACGAGGAGAGAGGCAGCCAGAGCCCAAGCCCTCCAAGACATATGTCTTTATTTACCCAAACATAAATCAAACCCTACAGGAACTCGTGCGAGTGAATCGGATCCCGTTTGTATGCTTTTCCCTGACACATAAATCAGGGAATGGCATGAATAATAGAGGAACCAAACTCCCGGGGGGACTCATCGTTCATGGAATCTGGACTGATCACTTACCCTGCTGAGCTGGGCTCTGGGGCTCTGGGGAACGCCGGGATCGCCAGAGGCAGCGGGACCAGTGTTTGGGGGGTTTCTGTGCTGGAGGCCAAAGGGCTGGATGTGGGTTCCCTGTGCTACTGTTCACCCAACCTTTAGGGATGGGATTTCTTGTTTCTTTTTTGCCTCCTCCAAGGCTCTGAGGGAAAAGCCAGCAGCTGTTCAGGTGTCAAACAGTGAAAAACAACAAGGACAGCAAAAACAATGGGTGAATTAATCACCAAATGAGGCCAAGGAGCCTGGTGGGTCAAGTTCCACGACCCCAACAAAAAAATAAACCACTCACAGGTGGGTCTGTGCATGAATTGCCTGTGCTGCAGCCTGCAAGGACCCAGCCATGCCCCAAGAGGCAGGAGAGCATTCCTTGGGATGGGACAGGATGGGCTGCAGCCTGCAAGGACCCAAACATCCCCCAAGAGGTGGGAGAGCATTCCTTGGGATGGGACAGGATGGGCTGCAGCCTGCAAGGACCCAAACATCCCCCAAGAGGTGGGAGAGCATTCCTTGGGATGGTACAGGAATGGCTGCAGCCTGCAAGGACCCAGCCATGTCCCAAGAGGTGGGAGAGCATTCCTTGGGATGGGACAGGAGTGGCTTCAGGTTGCCAATTCCATCATTTCCCGCCATCCCAGCTGCTGGAATTCTCCCCAGGAGATGGGAAATGCCGAGGTGGATCAGTTTTTTGGGAGCAGTGCAGGAGCCTCCCCTGTTCTGCATCTCCATGAAATATTAACCACATTTCACAGCCAGATCCATGAGGTATTTCCAGAAGGGAAAAATTCCCCTCTTTCCTTGCCCTGTTTTGCTGTCTGAGCTGCTGAGACTGCGAATTTCTCCATCCTGGAACTGGAGGAGACCTTAGGTGAATCCAGCCTCACTCTCAGGAATGTTATCATTTCAATTCTGGCCAACACGGGGTATTTTCACAGAGATTCCTCTTGCTTGTGCTAAAAGGGAGAAAGATGGAACATGAGAGAGGGTTTTGCTGCCCTGGCCAACAAAATCTGCTATGAATAAAAAAAAAAAAACCAAAACAAAAACGGATCGTGCAAAATATTATTAATGATCAAATCCACAGTTTTCACTAAGCCAGACCATTACTCGAGGCTGTATCCCCTGAAATCCTCCTTTGACTGATGGAGTGGTTTCTCCCCGTTTAAACGCAGTCACAATATTATCCCTGATGGCCACTGGCAGCGGGGATGTTTTTGCAGTTGGTGCTGGGGAAGCATTCCCGAGAGTGGCAGGTTCCTTTCTACCATGGAAAAACAAATTCCACCCGCGCTGCCTTCAGCCCCAGCTCCCCTCAATCCTCCAAACAGGACATTCAGGAGGAAATCCTGGTGATGTTAAAGCTGCTGGTGCTGAAAGCCTGGCTACCTAAATTGGACCTGTCCCCTTGATAGATGGCATTTTCTAGGTTTTCCTGCGCTGAACATCCATTAAATTCTTTCTCCTGGTGCTGGATCAAACCTATTAAAGCTCTCTTGGAGAGGATGGAAAATCAGGGAGAAAACCCATGGAGAGCCACAAAACAAGGAGTTCCCTGGGGTGTTTTAAGGAGCAGCTGAACAGCCTGGAAGGGATTGGAGAACAGATTTGAAACCAGGAGCAGCAGGTTGGCAGTGGAGAACAGATTTAAAACCAGGAGCAGCGGGTTAGCAGTGGAGAACAAATTTAAAACCCGGTTGGTGGAGTTACCTGGAATGATCACACACATCAAATCCTATAAAAACTTTGATCTGTGGCAGGAGGAGCTCAGCAGTGGCTCCTGCAGAGCAGAGCAGGTGGAGGGGAGCTGGGATTTGCCTTGGGTGAGGAAAGAGAAGCTGCAGAGACAAGGGAGGGAAGGAGGAGATAAAAATCCTTGTGAGGTTTAATCCTGCCCCAAGTGGAGCTCGTGGCTGGGTTCCTCTCAGCTGCACAGGGTGGGGACACTGGGGAGGTGACAGTTTTTGATGGCTGGGCAAAGGAGCCACCTGGAAAAACAAACCCCGCATCATTTCTGGGTTTGAGGTGCAAGGTAACATCCAGGGATTTGGGGCAAAAGTTGGGTTTGCCACCAACCCCCGCCTGGCAACTTTGACAGGGTCAAATTTTCAAACTGCACTGCTCCACAAGGTGAGTCTCTAACAGCTTTATTAAGTTGTTATCTAATTCTTCTGGGGGAAAAAAACTCCTCAAAAACAAAAAAAAATCCCTCTCCCAAAACCAGATCATGTGGAGAACAAGGCATTCTGAAGTGATGGGGTTTTGTTGTATTTCCTGACACTGTGACTGGATCTTCCCTCTCCTGCCACCCCTTCAGGAGGCAAAGTGGGGACCAAGGATTAATGTTTTCCATCCCCCTGCCGGGATCCTGAGCCTGGGCTCAGTCCTGGGACAACAACTTGACCAGAAAACCCTAGAAAATCTTGCCATCAGACACTTATTCTCAGCAGTGCCTTTGTTCTGGGTCTCTGGCCAAAGATGCAGCTCTCATTTTAAGGATGTTCATCTGGAAAAGTCAGAATTCCATCAATCAAACCTTTGCCAGTGGTTTTAAGGATATTTTAGACAGTTTATTGTGAGTCTGTTCCTGGATAGCTGTGAGTGTGCCACAGAGTGCCCCCCAGCAGTGGCTGGGCTGATTTAATGAGATAAAAACTCTTTTTAGGTAAAACTGACACTTCCACACACCCCTGGGCTGGAGCCGAACCAAATCCATGCTGATAAAACATCTCCTGCTTCTGAGAGTTGTTCAGCTCTTAAAAATCCATCTTTTCACCCTAAAAGTTGTTTGGAGGGGCATCCATGTCCCCAGATTTAAACATTTCCAATTCTGGGCTCCTGTTATCAGGAGGGGAGGGAAATCCCTCTGGAGAGGGATCCACCCCGCGTTAAAATTGGTGCCTAAGAAGGGACAATGGATGGACCCTGGGGAGGGATTGTTTCTCTGGATGTCCAACCAAATGATGGAGCTTCTCCCTGCCCCAGCTCCCTCCAGCTGGGTCTCCTGCTCATCCACCCAACCTCCTGGTGCTGCTCTCCAGGAAAAACGGGAGATAAAGAGGAAAAAAAGAACCCAAATTCACCCAGGGCTGCAAAGGGCTTTCCATATTTTGCTGTCTGCTTATCTCCGTTACCTCAGATAAATTAGGTCAAGCAGGGAATGTGGCCCATGTGCTAAAACCATCAGGGGATGATGTCATGGCCAGAGCGAGTCCTCTTTGAGGAGTTTAAAAGGTAATTGAAAGGTTATTTTTTTTAGAAGTTCATTTTTTATTTTTTTTTTTTTTCTAATGGGAAGTAAATGAGATTCAGGTCATATCCAGGCAAGCTCGGGGTGAAGTCATAGGGTGAAGAGAGGGAAGATGGAGTTGAAGATTAATTTGATTAGGATTTCTTAAGATAATATTTGATTTTATGAGGGGTTTAAAAGCAGCAAGGTCCATTTACTAAATCTGAGCTGTTCATCAATTTTTTTTTCCCCAGGCTGCACAGAAAGGTGCAGAGCTTTGCTCGGAGTTAGATGGTCACAAGTGGAGAAAAATTAACACCAGTTACAATAAGAATCTGGAAACCGTTAATGAAAAAAATTGGATTTGATTAAAGGCATGGTTGAAGATTCTCTGATTTCCCTACAAATTCCCGAATTTTTGTAACACACAAACTTTTACCTTGGGTGAGCACTGCGAGTTTTAATTCTATTGCAACAAATCAATTGAAAAATCCAGAGGAAGAAAACAATTGTCATACTCCTGGTTTCCAGAAAAAAAATGTTGAAGGCAGAGATTTATCTCTTGATGCTCACAAATAAAACTTTGACTGAAAAAGGAAATAATGTTGATTCAAAGGATAAAATCCCAGCATAAATAGACACAAATTCCTTCAAGAATAACATCCAAGGAATCACGATCAGATCCAGCACCCAACCCCTGACTGAGGGTGGAGGACATCAGAAACCTCATGCAAAAGAGAATTTTGAAATACAGAAACTCACCTGGGTTATTAGAGAACAATTGCTTTGATTTTGAGGACATTCACAGAATTCTGCAGGCTGTCCTAGCTCTGGGCAATCCATCAACGTGACCCAAATTTAAGGATGAGGAAAAAAGGAAGGGAAAAAAGAAAAAAAAAACCACCTCTAATTTTGTGTTTGCATTTCCTCAGTGCATCCCCAAGGGTGGCAGGACCACTAAATATCCATCACCCCTGCCCAGCCACCCAGGGATGTGCTTGGGCAGGAATTTGGAGAGTCCCAACACCTCCCCTGGTGTCTGGCAGGGAGTCCTGGGTGGATTTTCTCTGTGACAAAAATCTTCCCTCATTGTTTTAAAGCTGTGACAAGGGATTAGGAACCTGCAGCAGCAAGAACTGATCCTGGCTCCGGGGACAATTTTGCAACCTTCAGGAGCTTTCTTGAGGCAACAGAAGCAAACAAGGATTTCCCAAGGGGATGAACAAGGAAAATTTGGGAATGAACCCCCCAGATTGGATTTCTGTCCCCACGGAGAATCCCGAACCGAGGTGATGCCCACACTGAAAAGGCTGAGGGGGATTTAAACCCAGTGGTTTTTCTCCTTATTTTACCACTTATTTTTGCCCTCCCCACCGTGCTGGACGTGCTGACGTGGCTGTGAGCCCCAACCACGTTCTCTCCCAGCAGGAATATTCCTGGGAGTGCAGATCAGAGCCAGCTCCTGCCTTCCCTGGTCTTTGGCCACCAGCCCAGCCCAGACGTCACTGCAGAGTCACAGGGACGTTCTTCTCCTCCTTCTCTTCCAGGAGCTCCCTCCTTGCCCTGCCACCTTATCAAAGGCTCCGTTTTTAACCAGTTTAGGCTTGATCCAGCTTGTTTGGGAAGGCTTGGCCCCAGGCCAGCCCTGCAGGCAGCTTGGAGCAGAGCTGGGAGCTGCAAAGCCCAGCCTGGGGCTGGGATCTCCTCCAGCAGCATTTCCAACCCATGAAAATCTTGAATTTTCAAGTCCAGAGCTTATGGACAGCCTCCTGGAATACTGGGATTCACCCCCAAACTTCTGTGCCAGGGTCCCACCACCCTCACAGGGAAAGATTTATTCCCAATTTCTCATCCAAGCCTAATTTCTGTCAGTTTGAAGCCATCCCCTTGTCCTGTCTTGCACATCCTCATGAAATTTCATAAAATCTCATAAAATCTCATAAAATCTTATAAAATCTTATAAAATCTTATAAAATCTTATAAAATCTTATAAAATCTTATAAAATCTTTTATAAAATATCTCTTTCCCTCTTCCTTTTGGGCTCTCTGGAAAGCCACAATTGGGTCACCCCAATCCCTTCTCATCTCCAGGCTGAATTTTTACTGCTGTGATCTCCTTTGATGAATTTGAATTCCCCACCTTCTGCCACTTGCACATCTCATCACTGTGAATAACCATGCAAATGTTTCTTTTTTGGAGAGGATGAGGGATATAATCTGTGAAAAGAAGAAACTGATCTCCCAAACCAGGAGCTGCATTCCTAAAGAACCGATTTGTGTTAATTCCCCCTCACCCAGAGCACTGAGAAACACCCAAACGTGGAGAGAACAGCACTTTTTCCTCAGGTAAGAAAAAATCCCCCCAAAATTAATTTACAGCATATTTTCCTTCAATCCACGACACTCCAAGTAGGCTTGGTCCTGATTTCACTTTGGGTTGGGAAGGGAGTTCAGGAAAACAGCTGCGTCTCTCCAGATTAAACATGGGTGGAAGTCTGGGCGATGAATTGAGTTGGCCCTGGGATGATTTTGCTCATCCTTGCTCCTGTGAAAATATTTGCAGTGGGACTCTGGGGCCAAGCGAGCGCTGCCTGTGTTTGCCAAGGGCGCCAGGAATGTTTGGAGAAGAGTTTTGGATAAAGGGCCCCGAAAGATGTGGATTCGTGGCCTCCTGTGTCATCTCAGGCTCGCCATAATTAAATACCGGCAGCAATTAGCAAAGAACAACCAGAAAGGGAGCTCAGATTAAAAAATGCCTTCAGAGAAAAACCGACACCGCGAGGATTTATAACATCAGGAAAGGGCAAATCATCCTGAGGGCTTTTATCTCTTCTCCTCCTCCTCCAAAGTCCTGGAAAGCTCCGTGGCCTCCCAGGATTTTTCCTGCAGGAGCCTGTGGTGGAAAATGGGACTGGTCAGCTCTAAAATTCTGCTTGAGCAACCCGAATCCCAAATTTAAGTGTCTAAACTTCTGCTTGAGCAACAAGAATCCCATATTTAGGTACTCTAAAATTCTGTTTTAGCAACCTGATTCCCATATTTTAGGTGCTCTAAAGATCTATTTGAGCAATCTGAATCCCATATTTAGGTGCTCTAAAATCCTGTTTTAGCAACAAGAATCCCATATTTTAGGTGTTCTAAAATTCTGCTTGACCAACAAGAATCCCATATTTAGGTGTTCTAAACTTCTGTTTTGGCAGCCTGATTCCCATATTTAGGTGCTCCAAACTTTTGCTTGAGCAACAAGAATCCCATATTTAGGTGCGCTAAAATTCTGTTTTAGCAACGAGAATCCCATATTTAGGTGCTCAGGAAGACCAAAAACTCTTTGGTGACTTTGCCACTGAGACAAACCCTGGAGCTTCTGCTGCTGGAACTGGGATGCTCAGGGCATCTCTCCCACCTGTGCATTTGGCATCAAGCACTGAAGGATTTCTTGTCGTGCCTGGGCTGTTCTTGTTCTTTGAGGGCAGAAATGCAGGGACATGGGAAAACAAACCAGAAAAAATAAAAACAACCAGAAAAAAACCAAAACTAAACCAATCTAAAAAAAACCCCAACCGACCAACCAACCAAACAACAAACAAACAAACAAACAAACAAAAACAAACAAAAAAACCCCCAAAAACAAACAACAACAACAAAAAGAAAAACAAAAAAAAAAAAAGAGGAAGGTGGAATGGGAAAGAAAATAATAACTGGAATCCACGATTTGCCAAACAGCACAATGAGAGACAGAAATAAAGGAGCCCGGAGTTTTGTGAGATTGTCTGAACTCATTGGAGGAGCAGCACAAGAAGCGAGGCTTTGTGGCTCCAGACATTCCCGCAGCTTTTCACGTCCATCCCAGGGCCTGGCGTGGGGATTTGTCCGGCTGAAAGCGCTGGCAGCCTTGGCACGGGGATTCTTTTATCCGCACGCCAGGTAGGGCACAGGCGAGGGCCCGAAGCCGCCGTGTTCTCCTGCCAAGGATTTCAGCCCAAGGCACCGCGGGCAGAGCGCTCGGGGAGCTCGGCCTTTGTGTCTGTTCTGCTCCGGGGCACAGGCGGACAAAGGTGCCGCTCATGGGTGAGGATTACGGGAAAAGCCGGGCTTGGGTTGCTGCGGGAGGAGCTGGGCACGGCCAAGGATGGGCATTAAAGCAGCGCCGGGATGGGAAAGCAGAGAGGGGGATTTTGTGCCGGGTTCTTAAACCCACCTGGGACAGAAAAAAGCGCTGAAATTGGAAATAAAGCGTCTCCCTGGACTCTTTAGTGGGAGAGCAGAGGAATTCTCTGTGTTCTGTGCTGGACGGCAGATCCCATCGGAAAGGGTGTCCCCTGAGCCTTTCTGTCTGTGGGATGGGAGGGAAAAGGGAAAAGGAAAAAGGAGAAAGGAGGAAAAGAAGGGGGAAAAGGGGAGGAAAGGGGAGGAAAGGGGAGGAAAGGGGAGGAAAGGAAAGGAAAGGAAAGGAAAGGAAAGGAAAGGAAAGGAAAGGAAAGGAAAGGAAAGGAAAGGAAAGGAAAGGAAAGGAAAGGAAAGAAAAGAAAAGAAAAGAAAAGAAAAGAAAAGAAAAGAAAAGAAAAGAAAAGAAAAGAAAAGAAAAGAAAAGAAAAGAAAAGAAAAGAAAAGAAAAGAAAAGAAAAGAAAAGAGGAAAGGCAAGGCAGGATCCAGCTCTGTCTCTGCTCCCAGCCAGGCCCAGGCTGAGGGACAGCTCCAGGCTGAGCTGTGCTGATGTAAAGCTGAGCTTGGACCCTTAATCCCAGCCCTGTGGGGAATAAAGACACATCCCAGCATGTCCGTGGTGCAGAGAGGAGCTGAAACTCTGCTCCTTCCCTTTCAGGCCAGCACTCCGAGTTATCCAATTCCCATCCAGACTCAAACACGCATTCCTGTTGTCTGCAAGCTAAAATTCAATATCTGAGGCTATTTTGTGCCACAACCATTGAAACCCAAGCCTGGTTTTTTCCCTGTTTCTCTGTGATGAGGCTGATTAAGACGTAGTGAAGTCAGGTTTGGGATTCAGGGTAACACATCCCAGCTCTGCTCAGATTTACTCCTGGATGCTGAGAGCTCCTGTCTGATACCGGATCCTGCTTTCCCACAGAGTCCTGCAATCCCTGCTGGGCAGCACCAGGGTGTCAGCAGTGGGGTTTTGCATTGTTGGAGAGCAGATTTCAGAGAGGTTTCTCACCCTCCACGCAGCAAAGGTTTTGGGCAGTGAAAGAGGAGCCAGAGACTCTTTATTTTCTGGGCAAACAGCAAAGCTGAGCTGTCAATCAACCCCCAAAATCTCTGTATAAAATCTGCTTTTCCCTCCATATATTGCAGCTCTCTCATGGCCAGCCCCAGATAAAAGGGCTGATCTCAGAGAGAAAGGAGCCTTCAAATGTGAAACATCCCCTGATTTATGGCCCACACGATTTTGGGGCTGCCTGCTGTGCCCCAACCTTGGGCTGGAGCCCTTTCCATCAGCCCATCCCTCCTTGGGACAGGCTGACTCCAGAGCAGGAGCTCCCCCACCAATTTTAGGACCTGTCCCATTGTCTCTTTTCCATGGACCACCCACCCCAAAGCACCCTGGAATCCCAAAGTTTGCCGTATTTCCACACTGTTTGCTATTTGGGGTTGTGTTGGGGTTTTTTTTCTGACACAAATAAACTGTGACAGGCTCACATGGGCAGTGATTGAGTCAAATTAAAGCCGTTTTCATGTTCCAGTATAAGCTGGCTGGACTCGTTTACACTAATTAGAACTAATTATGTGCCTGCTAAACTGGTAACTTTGATTGTGGGAGGTGCAGGCACTGAATCACTTGGTGCTTTTCACTTGGAAAGCACCTTAAATCTGCTTTATCTGAAAATGATAAAATCTCCATGAGCTCAAACCATGCAGGTGAGGAAAATCAACTGAGCTTCACTCAAACCCCATGAAGAAAATCAATGAAAACCCATAAAAATCAACTCAACTTCGCTCAAAACCCCATGAAAAAATTCAACAAAAACCCATGAAAACCAACTCAGCTTCACTGAAACCCCACAAAGAGGAGCTGGCTCAGTGTTTTGATGCTCGGAGGAGTCTGTAAATTCATTTTGAGCAGGGCACAATAAGAAGATGACAATAAAACGGTGACAACCAGCAGAGAGGGCTGGGCAGGGACGCCAGGGCTGTGTTTTGTGAGTGCTGAGCAGGGCCTGGGGAGCTCTGTGGGGAGCTGGGGAACTCAGCAGAGAGAAATCATTAATGGGAGACTTTTGTTCCTTTCCATGTTGGATCCTCCACAAATGAAAGGAGGGCAACGTGCAAACGGCCTCGTGTGACAGCGGCAGCCAGGCACGGGCTCCAGCTGCTCCCGGATTGTCTGCCTGGAATTTCCATGGGTTCTGGAGCTCTCCCACTCAGGAGTGTCCCCAAAATCCAGGAGTTCCCCCAAAAACTGCTGAGGCACAAGTCACTAAGGGATGGGAAATGTCTTCCAGGAGCCCTTGAGACAAACATCCTTGGAATGCTCTGGAAAAACCAACTTCCTTCCTTCCTTCCTTCCTTCCTTCCTTCCTTCCTTCCTTCCTT
>JAHLSL010000068.1:592841-608251 GCA_025920805.1 Petroica traversi
ATTTCCAGAGCTAAAACATCATTTCAGCCACGTTCTGCTGGGATTTCCAGAGCTAAAACATCATTTCAGTCACATTCTGCTGAGATTTCCAGAGCTAAAACATCATTTCAGCCACATTCTTCTGAGCATGCCATGCCCAAAACAGAATTTCATCCATGTTCTGCTGAGACTTCCAGAGCTAAAACATAATTTCATCCACGTTCTTCTGAGCTTTCATCATTTCATCCCCATTCTCCCGTGCATTCCATGGCTGAAATACAATTCCATCTCCATTTTTCCTGAGCTTTTCATGGGTAAAACATAATTTCAGCCATCTTCTGGGCGTTCCAGAGCTAATTCATGACCATTCTCCTGATTTGCCATGGCTAGGATATAATTTCTTTCCCATTCCCAAGGAATTCCTGGATTAGGAGGGAATTTTCCATTTGTTGGTGGGGGGACACCATCCTTTGACTGCTCTGCTGCTGGAGCCAAATCCCCAAAATTCTCCCGTGGGGGAGAAGTTCTCAGACAGGAGCTGAGCCACTGAAAGCTGAGAGCTAAAATGCTAAATAACAACAAATATTTTATTTGCAGCTGGAAAATGACCCCCAGATGGAGCAGCCCCTTCCTTAACCGAGGAATGAAAATGCCCGAAATAATCCCAGATATTTCAGCAAACCCAAAAGGCAAAACCCCTTTTGTTCCATCAATTTTCACCCTCTGTCCTCACTTTTACAGTTTCCTGGAAAACCAAATTATTCATTTATTGGAGGAGGTGGAGGCAAAAAAAATAAAAAAGAAAAATTTTCTATCGAAAGTATTATTTCCCCCGTGGTGTTTTCATTTTCCAAACCCAGTTTGATTTTGTGTGCGTGGGGATGAAATAAAGCCTGGAAATGAAAACCTGTGTTTCATTTTGAAATGTCAGCCTGGGCAACATTTTCAAGCCAGAGATGGGACTTTATTCTTATGTTTAAAAACATAAAAATAAGATTTCCCTGCTTCTTTTTAAGTGCCTCCATTTTTCATCACCCTGTTTCCCTCATTGCTGGCTCTGCCCTCCTCCTCTCCCCTCTGCTCATTCTTTTCTATCCAGAAAAAGGCACAAAATGGCAAAAAATAGGAGTAATTCCAGCAGTAGAAATAATTCCATTCCTGTTTTATTTTTTTGTCCCAGACAGCACAAGATTGAATATTTTTTTTCCATTTTTAAGAAGTGACAAGTGGGAAAAAGGGAATAATTGAACTTTTTTCATGTTTTCTCCCTTTTTCATTTTCAGTTCTCGAGAATGATGAAATTTGCATTGAAAAAAACACAAGGGGTGAGGGAGGGAAGCATTCCTAAAATCAGGAATATTTTCAGTTGAGGTCTGAACATAACCAGTCCCCATTCCCAGGTTTTCACCAGGTTTATTACAGGATATTTCCAGTTGGGATCTGAACATAACCAGTCCCCATTCCCAGGTTTTAATCAGGATATTCCCAGTTTGGATCCTGAATATAACCAGTCCATATTCCCAGGTTTATTCCAGGATATTGCCAGAATATTTCCCATTAGGATCTGAACATAACCAGTCCCTTTTCCTGGGTTTCCACCAGTTTTACTCGAGGGCATTTCCAGTTGGGATCCTGAAATAAACAGTCTCTATTCCAGGTTTCCACCAGGATATTTCCAGTTGACATCTGAATATATCCAGTCCCTATTTCCAGGTTTATTCCAGGATATTTCCAGGATATTTCCAGAATATTTCTCATTGGCATCTGAACATACCCAGTCCCTATTCCCAGGTTTACTCATCTCTAGGATATTTCCAGCTGGGATCTGAACATAACCAATCCCTATTTCCAGGTTTTTACCAGGAAATTTCCAGCTGGGATCTGCACAAACAGTCCCTATTCCCAGGCTTATTCCAGGATATTTTCAGTTTGAATCCTGAACATACCCAGTCCCTGTTCCCAGGTTTCCGGGAGGTTCACTCCAGGATGTTTCTAATTTGGAGCTGGAATAAAACTGATCCCTATTTCCACATTTATTCCAGGATATTTCCAGTTTGGATCCTGGACAGAACCAGTCCCTATTCCCAGGTTTATTCCAGGTTTTCTCTAGGATATTTCCAGTTGGGATCTGAACACAATCAGTCCCTATTCCCAGGATTTCTTTAAGGTATTTCCATTTGGGACCTGAACATGACCAGCCCCTATTCCCAGGTTTATTCCAGGATATTTTCAGTTTGGATCGTGAACATAACTAGTCCCTATTCCCGGGTTTTTACCAGAATATTTCCCATTGGAATCTGAACACAACCAGTCCCTATTCCCAGGTTTCCACCCCCCACACACAAATTGTGATGGAGGACACAAGTGTGGAGGAGCTGATGACAATAAAAGGAGATTAAGCTGGAGCTTTGTCTTCACTTGGTGATGGAAAAGGCAAATCCCCTAGAGGACGAGGGAAATCCAGCTGGGAAATGTTTCAGGGCCCTTGGAGCCGTATCAGGTACCAAGGAAAGGAGAAGAGAGACCACAAATCTCTGCCAGGCACATCTGAGTGGGGGCAGAGTCTCTATTTCTGTTATTTCACATGTTCCCCTAAAGCCAGAGCTGAATCCTGCCTGGTTTGGGAAGAGGGAGAGCTGGGAGGGAAGGAATGTCCGACCCCAGATTGGTTTTCTCCCCCATAAATTCGGCCCTTCCTCGCTCCTGCCCTTTGTTCATGGGAATAAAGAGCCCTTTGCTCCTGGAGGGGCCGATTTTCCAGCCAACTCCTAGAAAAGAAATGGATTTTCTCTTTTGCAGAATTGATCTGCTGGGTCAGGAGCTGGTTTGGCACCGCAGGAGCAGCTGGACTGGGGCTCACTTTGGGGTTTGCACAGGAATTAAACCCAGCTCCATCCCTGGAAGTGCCCAAGGCCAGGTTGGATGAGGCTTGGAGCACCCTGGGATAGTGGAAGGTGTGGGTGGCACTGGGTAGTTTTTAAGTTCCATTCCCTGATTCTGTTCTTCTGCACTGCAAACTTCTAGGGAAATGCAGCCTGGAAATGTCTGGGCAGTTCTGCTTTTGGCTTTTCTCCTTGTTGCCTACAACCTTGGGAGAGGTTCTATTGTGTTCCACTGCTGTCAATTTGCTGTTTTTCCCAAAATTGCCTACAAAATACTTGAATTATCCCTGATGGACATCAAGCATTCAGAGTCTTTTCAAAGCTCCTTGTGCAACTCAGGAAATTCTGAGATTCTGTGAGATAATAAATAAACCTCAAAGTTTAAGGACCCTTTTTTTTAGCACTTCGCATTGTCTGGGAGCTCAACTCACGCTCAAATTTTTTGTCCAGCTCCTCTTTTGGGATTTTATCTCCTCCAGTTTTGCTGTGCTCCTACAGAAACCATTGGGGGGACTGGGAGGAGAGACTGAAGTGGTGCCAGACCAAGTTTCTTTTTCAGAGTTCTAATTTTTTAGTTAGAAGAGGAGGCTCCAGAGAGACATTTTTTGCATCTTTTTGGTACTTCAGGAGGGTTTATAAAACAGATTTTAGCAGAAGTTTTAGCCTGTGAGACAAAGGGGAATGGTTTTGAACTAAAAGAGGGGAGATTCAGACTACAGGAGCAATTATTTTGTGGTAAGGGTGGAGAAACACAGGAACAGAGAGGCCTGGGAGCATCCAAGGCCATGTTGGAGATGTCCCAGGTCACTGCAGTGATTTTGGACTGGATCACCTTCAAAGGCCACGTTCACCCCAAACATTCCACGATTTGTGAGCACCAAACTCCTTCACTCCTCGAGATCAATCGCTGCTCTCCCAACATCCCCAAACCCCATCCGAGCCACCCCTGTGTGCTGGAGAGAGCCACCAAAGCCACCAAACCTCAGCAGAGCATTCCCAGGAAAGATGAGAAGTGAAGAATTCCAGGACAGGCCCAGAGACAGAACTTTGTGTGGAAAACCAGGGGAAGAAAAGGAAAGGAGCAGCTCTGAGCTCTGAAGCGGATGAAGCAGGGAGTGCTCCTGTTTTAATAATCAGGTTAATAATCTGTTTTAGTCCCTTGTGCAGATAGGGCAGCGACTCCAGGATTCATTATTTTGGGAATTTGCTCTGCCTTTTCTTGGGCCTTTTCCTTGCCGCTGACTCGCTTCAACCGACCCCGACACTTAAAGGCCAAAAAAATTCATCTTGCAAGGACGGGATGGCCAAGATTCCTAAATTATGGCCTCTCCTTTATCTTTAGGACAGATGAATTGCCTTCAAGCCCGGGCAGCAAATCCCCTGGGGAGCAAGCAAAGAACAAGGTGCAAACACCGACCCAAAACACCACTGTGCACCAAAGAAAAAAGGAAAAATTCCTTTTTCTCCCCACTCACTCAGTTTCCTTTATGCTCCAGGGCTGAGAGCTGCCAGTGGAAGATGGAGATGTTTATTAATTCTCCATGCAGCAAAGCAAACAGGATCTGCATCCCCTGGGCTTCTCAGTCTGCCCTCAGCTGTCCCTGAGGAACCTTCCTGCCCTGCCTGATGGGCTCTGAGCAGAGCACATCCATTGAGGGGGGATCCCAGCACTTCCTAAAATCTCATTTCAGCATGAAAAAAAACCAAAAACAAAATAAAAACCTGTCACAACGAAGAGATTTCAACTCCTGAGAGCTCCTTTTGCTTTATTTCTGATTTAAAATGCAGGGTTGGGTTAAGAAAGGAGAGGAAGGAAATAGCACAGGAGCTGATTTTCCAGAGCTGCACCGAATGATGGATTTGAAAAGTCCCTTTTAAAGAAAGTGGGGGGACTTTTTTTAGGACAAGTGCCTGCCATAAAAGAGGGAGAAGGGAAAAAGACATTATCTGGTCTGGTAGTTTTCAGGAAGTTGTGGTCCCAATTCCCTAAAAATAAAATTCCTCTATGATCATTGCTTTGCTGATTGCTTCTGTTAGAGCAGCACCCTGGAAAAAATCAACAGAATGTGGGATTCTATTATAAAACCAGATTGCCCTGGCCTGGTGATTGACCAAATCTGCAACACAAAAAAAATTCCCTCCAGAAGAGACTCAAGATATCAGAACTTGTTTTTAATCTTGGTTTCAGATGAAAAATGCAAAATGTGACCATTATTTGTGAACTCAAGTGTGCCAGAAAGATTTCTTTTGGTTTTATGGAAAAGTTCAGCTGGGAAAAGAGCAAAATTTTGATTTTGTTAAGGTTTAACCTGAAAACATCAGCAGAATTTGGGATCCTGTTGTAAAACCAGATTGCCCAGACCTGGTGATTGCCTAAATCTGCAACAGGGTGTGAACACAAAAAAATCTCTCCAGGAGAAGCTCAAGACATCAGAGCTTGTTTTTAATCTTTGTTTCATCTGAAAAAATTCAAATGTTATTATTATTTGTGAACCAAAGTGTGCCAGAAAGATTTCTTTTGGTTTTATGGAAAAGTTCAGCTGGGAAAAGGGCAGAATTTTGATTTTGTTAAGGTTTAACCTCTCCCATTTCCAGCTCCACAGTGGAACAGAGATGATGGCAGGACAGAACTGGCCAGGAATGGTTGGACAGAACAAGGAGAGCCCGTGTCCCATCCTGGTGGACATGGAAGGGAAATTCCGGGAGGGAAACTTCCCTGGATTTAATTTTCAACCCAATCAAACCCTGTTGGAAACCAGCACCAGCCAGAGGAGGCTGCACTGGAAGCTCATAAAATAAGAAGGGATTAAAGAACATCTCAACAGCAGAATGAGCTCTCCCCCCTCCTTATCCATGCAGGAGTTTCATGTTTAATATCCATGGATTTCTTCCCAATTCCCTGTCCAGGACACCTCCCAGCTGCCAGCCTGGGCAGGAAAATCAGCCCATCTTTCTCATAAAAACTGATTTCTGGTAATGCCATTAAAAGTGGATCTTTTGGAACAATAACCAATTTGTTCTCTGGGATATTTGCACACTGGAATTCCTTGTCCCTTCCCTGATTTTTTTTTTATTATTTTTTATTTTTCATAAGGAAGAAAATGGAATTGCTGCAGATAATCTAAAGCTGATTTATGGCAGATAAAATGATTGGTGTGGAGCCCATCTTGGGGAGTTTTCTCTTTGCTGGGGCAGAACTTTGACAGGGGAAATTTAGTGCAGCTCTGAAATCAGCAGAGCAAAGGTTTGCTCCTATAAATTTAAGGACACGGAAATATTCCACAATATTTCAAACCCTTTCGGAGCCTCAGGATGGAGCTGATTTGGGGCCTGTCTGAAATGATGGAATTATCTCAATTTGGGCACATCAGAACCAGATTTTATGGAATGAGGTGTCCCAACTCCTCTCTCCCACCCCAAAGCAGAATACCCCAATTCCAGCAGCCTTTCCTGGGAAAAATACAACATTTCACACAAATTTCAGGAGCCTGGGGTTTACTCCAGCTGGGAATTTCTGAGGTTTTTTTTCTGGGAATTTCTGCTTTTTGCCTTTTCTCCTTGTTACCTATGACCTTGGGGGTTTGATTCTGGAGATTCTGCTGTGTTTCACTGCCGTGAATTTGCTGTTCTTTCCAAAATCTCCTGTGAGAAGTTCAAACCATCCCTGTTGGACATGGAACATTCAGAGCCTTTTCAAAGCTCCTTGTGCAGCTCAGGAAATTCTGGAATTCTTTGGGATAATAAATAAAAAAGCGGAGCTTGGAGGAAATGCCGTGGGAAAAAACCCACCTTCATCACATTCACTCATCCGTGGGGATGTGGTTCCAGTTTGTTCCTTTTCCATCATTTTTAAACCCATTTCAACCTTGGAGCAACCTGGGCTGGCGGGAGTTTCCCACATGGATCCAAAACCGTTTTCTCCTCTTTTCTCAAGGATCCAAACTAATTTTCTCCTCTTTTTTCATGGATCCAAGCCCATTTCTTCCTATTTTCTCACTAATTCCAAACCATTTTTCTCTTCTTCTCTCATGGATCCAAACCCATTTTCTCATCTTTTCTCACTGAATCCAAACCCTATTTTCTCACTAATTCCAAACCCTTTTCCTCTTCTTTTCTCAGGGATCCAAACCCATATTTCCCCCCCTCCTTTTTTTTTCCCCATGGATCCAAAACCGTTTTCTCCTCTTTTCTCAAGGATCCAAACCCATTTTCTCCTCTTTCTCCAAGGATCCAAATCCATTTTCTCCTCTTTTCTTACTAATTCCAAACCATTTTCCTCTTCTTTTCTCATCGATCCAAACCCATTTTCTCCTCTTTTTTTTTCTCTCAATGGATTCAAACCTGTTTTCTCCTCTTTTCTCAAGGATCCAAACCCACTTTCTCTTCTTTCCCCATGGTTCCAAACCAATTTTCTCCTCTTTCCTCACCCAGTGGAAGCTCCTCAGCCAGGATTCCACCCAAAGTGCAAAAAACCTCATTTTTGAAGACCTGAGGCATCACTGCCAACAGCTGAGCCTTTATTTCTCTAAGAAATAAGAATTGAAATTGAGATAAAAATGAAAACACTTCTTTTCTCAGGCATCCCCCACCTCAACACCAAATCCAGCATCCCAAGGTATTTTTTGTTACCCTGAGCTGGCCTGGGGACAGGAATATTCCTTACACAGAGAGCAGCAGCTCTGCACAGGATTCCCTGAGGAGCCAATTCCTGCAACTGGAAACACACAGAATATGAGGATTATGGACAGATTTTGGGGGGTTTGGGGCGTTTTAGCCCCATTTTTCCCCGTTTTTTGGGGAATGTTGGATACCAGGCTTCCCTCTGTGTGTGTATCAATAGGACACACTCCTAACACATTAATTAAGCTCAGAATTAATTTGAGAGGTTGGAACAAACATGGATTAGATTTGGCTGGAAAATAACATGTATTTATCTGCTGTACTTCAAATGGGCTCGAGGGTCTTGGGGGTCTTTTCCAGCCTTCAAGAACCCATGAAATAGAATTTTAAAAAGGCCTAATCGATCTTTCTACCTTAAGCTCTTCTCTAACTCCCAATTTAAGATCTGCTTACCACATAAATGGGAATTCTTCAGCACAAAATAATTCCATTAAAAAGGAAGAGCAGTTGTTGAGATCCCACATTTTAGTGGAAACAAATGACTTTTTTTTTTTTTAATAATTTCTGTCTGATTGTCAGGGTAGCCTTCAGTTGCTGTTGATTTCTTGGAATACTTGGAATTATCAACCTCAAGCTCCTCTCATGGAATCATTGAGGTCGGAAAAGACCCCTGAGTTGTTTCCATCCTTAAAGATCCCATGAAACAGAATTTTAAAAAGGCCTAATGGATCTTTCTAACTTAAGCTCTTCTCTAACTCCCAGCCTAAAATCTGGTTACCACATAAATAGGAATTCTTCAACACAAAATAATTCCATTAAAAAGGAAGAGGAGTTGTTGAAATCCCCACATTTTTATGGAAAGAGATTAACTCCGAAAAAAATCTTATTTTGTAGTAATTTCTGTCTGACCAGGGCAGCCTTGAGTAGGTGCTGATTTCTTGGAATACTCGGAATTATCAACCTCAAGCTCCTCTCATGGAATCACTGAAGTTGGAAAAAACCCCTGTGATCTTCTCCAACCTTAAAGATCCCATGAAATAGAACTTTAAAAAAGGCCTAATGGATCTGTCCACCTGAAATTCTTCTCCAGCTCCCAGCCTAAGGTCTGCTTACCCCACAAATAGGAATTTTTTAACACAAAATAATTCCATTAAAAAGGAAGAGGAGTTGTTGAGATCCCACATTTTAGTGGAAACAGATAATTATATTTTTAATAATTTCTGTCTGACCAGAGTAGCCTTGAGTAGGTGCTGATTTCTTGGAATACTCGGAATTATCAACCTCAAGCTCCTCTCATGGAATCACTGAGGTTGGGAAAGACCCCTGGGATCACCCCCTTGTCAAGCAGAGCAGAGCCCTGAGTGCCACGTCCCGAAGAGGGGGCTCCAGGAGGTGTGGGGGTGATGAAATAACGCTCACCCCAACCTCCTGTCATTAAATTCAGCATGAACCCTCTGGATTTTATACTGGAGAAAATGTAAATCTGCAGGAACTTCAGCGGTGTGGGCTTCTGTTTTTTTTTTAACTAAAGGGACAAATCAGAATTTGGGCCGCAAAGAGAGCTAAAAATGGCCCGACTAAGCTGAGATGCACCCAGAACTCTGCCTGGTAAAGAGCTCCTGCGAATAAAAAACCCAAAAAGGCGTCAAATTGGCTCCAATTTAGAGCCAGGAGCAGCAGCTGCTGACAGCCAGGCGGGGCCTGTGCTGAGGGTGTTTTTCATGGCTTTAACCTCCCGTCCTGGCTTTTTCAAGAGTGGGATAAAAAATTCTTGCCCGGATGCTTTCCTGCCCTGGTTCCTGAGTGGGCAGAACGCGCTTGCTGACATTTCAGTGCTGTTTAATTGGCTGATTTGAATAAAACGCAGACAGGTTGCGCTGCTCGGGTGGATTTGGTGTCTCCTGGCCTGGCAGCCAACGAAAAGGAGGCAGCAGGACAAGGAGGGGCCCGGACTTTTCACCCCCCTGGTTCTCTCACCGTTCTGTTGAGCTCTTCATATATTGAATTTTGTGCCTTGTTAAATTAGCCCCTTCTGCGAGGAGAGGGTGCCCAACATTCCTGCTCATTGTCCAGGAAAATGTTCCCTTTCAGGATTTTAATTTTAATTTTTTAATGATTTGAATTTTATTTTTTTGGATTATTTTAATTTTATTTTTGGATGATTTCAATTTTCTTTTTGGATAGTTTTAATTCTATTTCTTTATTATTTCAATTCTATTTTTGGATTATTTTAATTCTATTTTTGGATTATTTTATTTTTATTTTTTGGATTATTTAAATTTAATTTTTGGATTATTTAAATTTTATTTTTATTATTTTAATTTTATTTTTTGATTATTTCAATTTTATTTTGGGATGATTTAAATTTTTTGGATTATTTTAATTTTATTTTTTTATTATTTTAATTTTATTTTTTTGATAATTTGAATTTTATTTTTGGGTGATTTCAATTATTATTATTATTATTATTATTATTATTATTATTATTATTATTATTATTATTATATTTTTGGATTATTTTAATTTTATTTTTGGATTATTTTAATTTTATTTTTGGATGAGTTGAATTTTGTTTTTTTGGGACCCTGGACCACAGGAATTGGTTCCTGGCTGTTTTCCAAACTGGGAAATTTAGGCTGGACCAGTCCTCCCCATTCCCAGCATCCCAAGGAGAAGGCAAAAGCTGAGCACATTCCTGTGCCTGCAGCAGCAGCGCTTCCCAAAGGCTCAGGGAATGCTCAAAAATCACTTTAACCCAAGAGAAAATGAAGCTCTCAGGGAAGGAGAGTTGGAAATTTGTGGGAATCAGCCAGGATTGGGGAAATTCTCTCTCCTTGTCACAGAGATGAGGGGTCAGGGGCTGGATGGACGAGAGGGGAGCACAGGGAAAGGAAAAACTCAGCATGGACTGAGCGGTGCTGAGCATCTCAGACTCGTTCTGGACGTGCCTAAAAACTGTGAAAATGCAAAACCGGGAGACTGAGAGCTGCTCACTGCTTGTCGTGGTGGATAAATTCTGTCAAAACCACACCAGCACCAGCTATTCTCACCCACCTTCACTTCCAGCTTCAGTAACGATGCCAATTAATTCACCAATTAATTAATTCACCAATTAAATTTGCATTTTTATCTCTCTGAACACAAAAGTGGACCACGAAATGAGGTGCAGATTGTGCCTTAAAGGGGATAAAGCTGAAGATCAAGACCTGCAAACCTTCCTGAGGGGCTCAGGAGGGAGCTGGGTGTCCCAGGAATCGCAGAAGGAGTGACTGGGAATGATCGGGCTCGTCCCAGGTTGGTGCTTGGGGTTCAAATCCCAGCCCGGAGCTGCCACAGCCCATTAGCAGAGCTGGGCATCCGTCTCTGTCAGGGCCAGTCAGGGCTCGGTGAGCCTGGAATCCCAAATTCCTGCAGCCTGGGATGCTCTGGCTGGGCTGGAGGTCACAGCCAGGGCAGCCCCCAGAACCCCCAGCTTTGGTTCTGCCTCCGAAAAATGAGATTTCAGCCTCACCTGGCATGGCCACAGAGGCCTCAGGGTTTTGTAGCTCTGCTGGAAATCCCAAATTCTCCTGCTGCCCCTCTCCCATTCTCATTTCCACCCCACATTGCGTTGGGTCTGCCTGGAAATCCCCAGGAATAATCCAGCAACAATAAACCGAGAAATGCCTCGGCTACACCAGGCAGGATTTTCTTGATCTGTAGGTGGCTTGGCTGAAAAAAAAATAATAATCACAATAAAATTCTGAGGAGAAGCAACATCCTGGGCTCAAATCCTGATCTGCTGCCATTTATCAGATCCCCATCAGAGCAGTTTCTGTGGTGATTACTCAGCCTGAGCTCAGAATCTGGGCTGGAACTGCGAAAAAAAGAGAAAAATTCCTGTGATGCTCAAATATTTCCTATGGAATAGAGGCAAATCCATAAGAAATGAGTCCTTCCTTCCCATCAATCACCAGTAAATGAAATTATTGCAGAGTTCCAAGGCTGAGCTCCTGGAATACTGTAAGAAAAGTCTCTTTGATTCTAAATTAAAGAGCAGCTGGAATGAAAGAGCACGCAGCTCCCAGGAGGAATTGTGGCTGAGGGAATTGGTCAGTCCTGGGTGTTGATTCTTATTTTCACCTGGGGAGTTCCATCCTGGGCTGGGTGGGAGCTGATGTCCCTGCTGGGATGGGGCACCCCTGGGAGGGAGAGGTGGCCCAGGAAGGGAATCGCTTCTCTCTGGGGTATTTTGGGAGGAATCCGAGCTCCATCAGCTCTCAGGAAATGAGTTGGGGTTCCTCACCTTGCACCTCTCCCCAGGATCCATCCTTGGACTGGTGGTCCAAGAGGATGAGCCAGTTCCTGGTGCTGTCCCACCAGCCTGGGCCCAAAACCCAACTAAAATAACATTTCTCATTTCATCTCTGGTTCAAGTGAGCCAGAAACGCAACCAAAGCTGAGATATCAAAAACTGCTGATGCCACACTTTGCGATAAATTTTATTTTTGGGATGGATCTTTCCTATAAACCCCTTCCTCGAAGCCCATTGGACTAAAAATTCACCCAGAGAGGTACAAATCCTATTGATTTTGGGGAGGAAAGCCCCGTGTGTGCCCAGGGCCTGTGTGCTGCTATTTAGCAAGAAAAGGAGAGTTATTTTCTCCACGTAGCAGAAAGGAAATTGTGCTTTACTGCATTGTTTACCCTTCCAAGTACTTTAATTTTCCCTTTGTTTAATATTTCAGCAGAAGTCATTTATCTTCCTGGATGATCAAATAAACTGGGTGGTAAAAGAACGGATATTTCATTCATGGGGAGGGGGGAAACGGAATTAAAGGTGGGCCAGAGGGATCTGATTTGGAAATAGAGTAATGTGTGATTTGCTACCTCACACTTGCCTCAGTGCCTGAGGGGGAAAAAAAAATAAAACGGGATTTTTTTATCCCAAAGAAAGATTTTGGGTCTTTTTTTCCCAATCCTGCAGCTCTGAAAGGTGATATTGGGCTGCTTAAAAAGGGGGAGGGGGAAAAAAAGAGATAAGGAGGGATCAGGATGTGAAGATAAAGGGAATCAGGATGGGAATTTCAGGGGAATTAGGGTGGGAATTTAGGGGTATCAGGATGGGAATTTCAGGGGTTATCAGGATTTGGAGATGAGGGAATCAAGATGGGCATTTCAGGGGAATCAGGATGGAAATTTAGGGGGTATCTAGATGAAATTTCAGGGGGTATCAGGATGGGAATTTCAGGGGTATCAGGATGGGCATTTAGGGGTATCAGGATTTGGGAATTTAGGGGTATGAGGATGGGGATTTCAAGGGTATCAGGATTTGGAGATCAGGGGTATCAGGATTGGAATTTAGGGGTATCAGGATGGGAATTTAGGGGGTATCATGATGGGAATTTCAGGGGTATCAGGATTTGGAGATCAGAGGTATCAGGATGGGAATTTCAGGGGTTTCAGGATGGGAGTTTAGGGGTATCAGGATGGGAATTTCAGGGGGTATCAAGGTGGAAGTTTCAGGAGTTGTCAGGATTTGGAAATAAAGGGGTACAAGGAAGGGAATTTAGGGGTATCAGGATTTGGAGATGAGGGGTATCAGGATGGGAATTCCAAGGGTATCAGGATGGGAATTCCAGGGGTATCAGGATGGGAATTTCAGGAATTATCAGGATGAGAATTTAGGGGTATCAGGATTTGGGAAGCACGAGGAGCTCATTAGGAGAGAAGGGCTGAAGTTCAGGTGCTGGGAGGTTCCAGCATCAAGAGCTGCCTGAAAAAGGGAGATTTCCTTCAGCCCTCCACAATCCTGATCCCAGTTTTTCTGTGGCTTCAGAGGGATTTTCCAGGTCTCTGTGGCTGATGAGCTTCTCTATCAATTTAAAGCAGGAGCAGGACTTGAACAACTGCTGAAAATGGGAAATTTTAAAGGATTTTTCCCATTTGAGCTCTTTCTTTTTGGTCAGGATTCACTTTTCTCTCCACTAAACAGCTCATGGGGTGCAAATTCTTCTCATTTTCTGATTTATTCTTTTTTCCCATGCTCAGCTTTTTTCTGAGAGTTATTTAAATAGAAGGTGCTCTCTGTGACAGCACAAATTTGTGTCATCATCCCTTTCATCATTTTTCCCTGTTTTTTTTTTTTTAGAGGAAAAATTGAAATTTAATACTTAAGCGGCACCTCTTTGATTACAAACACACATTAAAAAAAATCACTTTATCCCTTTCAGATCTGTTGCTTGTCCCGGTTTTGATGGAGAGACTTTGCCTGGCAGACACAGAATTGTGACAACATCACTGAGAAAACAGATAAATAATAAAGATTAAAGCTCTGTTTTCACCCCCCATCCATTTCTGCAGCAAATTGCTAAAATAGAACTCATTTAAAAATCTGCTGTGGGTATCAAAACACCTTCTGATGTGAATTTTTTTTGTGTTTGAGGACAGATTAAGCAAATTAAGAAGAGGGAAATGTAACAACACGAGGCCTTTCAGGACCAGCCTTGATTTTTTCAGCACATCTCACCTCACCACAGGAATATTTTTGTCCTGGGAAGGAACATTTAAATATTTATTTGGAAATGGTGAAGTGCCTTCCCATAAAGGCACAAATCATTGTTTGGGTTGGCAGGCCCGAGAGCGAATAAAAAACCAAAATGTGCTTCAGATATCAACATTTATTATTTTTTATGAGGAAAAAATGTGCCCTAAAAGAAGCACTTGAAATCTTGATTATTTTTGGGAGCAGACTGCGGGTAAAAAACCACTGCTGCTGTATCAAATTTTGGGGAATAAGAGATAAAGTTGACCAGAATTCATTATTAAAGTGCTGGATATAGAAGTTTTAAAATTCTTTTTTACATTTTATAAACTCACAGCCTGGTGTTTCTTATGTTACAATTTCAGTGGTTGAAGTTTTGGGGTTTTATTCAATCACTGTTGCACTTTCAGATGAGAAAATCTGATTTTCTGCGTGAAATCTCTGGGGTTTAATAGGAAAGTTGAGCTCCCATCATCGTCTTGATGAAGGTTTTGTGGTCAGGATCAGCTCTGAAATAAATGATGCCCACCCAGGCTCATTATGCCACGAGCCTTTAATTAAAATTTTCTCACTGAACAATAAAGATCTGCTTGGAGGAAAATAAAAAGAGGAAAAATTACAATTCCATTAGAGGCAACAATTTGAAAATTTTAATGCCTGGAGTGGAAATAAAATGTGATCTCCTCAGTGAATGCAAGGATTGAGCAGGGAAAAGAAGGAAAAGGAAGGAAAAAGAAAGGAAAAGAAGGAGAGAGAAGGGAAAAGAAGGAAAAAGAAGGGAAAAGAAGGAGAAAGAAGGAAAAAGGTGGAAAACAAAGGAGAAAGAAGGAAACGGAAAAGAAAAAGAAGGATAAAGAAGGGAAAAGAAGGGAAAATAAGGACAAAGAGCCCTGGCCGTGATTGATGAGGGAGAATTTGTTGACTTGCACTGGTTCTGCTCCAAGGGGGGTGCAAACAGAGGAATTTCTGACCCCAAGCTTTGAAGCAGGACATTCAAACCGATATTGGTTTCAAATATACAACGCTCACCAAAATAAATAATTAAAAATAAAAGGTTAATTTGTTTTCATCTCCTGGTTCCAGCCCGAGAGGTGAAGTTTGTTTTTCCCTCTTGCACAGTTCGGGGAGGAGATACACCCCAAATGCCACCAGCTCTGCTGCCAGATGTTTGCCTGAGGTTTTTCCTTCTCCATTCCCATCCTCACTCTCATTTCCATTTCCATTCCCATCCCCATTCCCATCCCTATTCCCATTCCCATCTCATCCCCATCCCATCCCCATTCCCATTCCCATTCCCATCCCCATCCCCATCCCCATTCCCACTCCCACTCCCACTCCCATTCCCATCCCCATCCCATCCCCATTCCCATTCCCATTCCCATTCCCATTCCCATTCCCATTCCCAT
>JAHLSL010000068.1:608261-619363 GCA_025920805.1 Petroica traversi
CCCATTCCCATTCCCATTCCCATTCCCATTCCCATTCCCATTCCCATTCCCATTCCCATTCCCATCCCCATTCCCAGCTGTTTACTTCAGTGGGTTTTTCCAGCCTGGTGCAAACGTGCTGGATTAGCAGCCTTAAAATTAAAGATTCCTGCTGCACCCTCACAGGGGGAAATTCTGGGGGCCAGGGGTGGCTGTGGCTTCCAGAAGAGTTCAGGCTTTCCCTGGATTTTTTGAGGGATCCCCATTTAACAGATGAGCAGATGCCCACGTGAGAGAGACAGAAAATATTTCTGGCTTTGGAGGTGTGTGGTGGCCAGGCCAGAGGGGACAGCCAGGATTGCGGGGCCTGTGATCCCTTAGGATTTTAGCTTTTATATTTTCCATATATTTGGGATCCTGCAATTTTTTAGTGTAAAACTCCAAACTCCATATCCAGTGTCAGCTGCTGCTCTCCCATTTTGCTCAGACACAGCAATTCCTCTCCAGGCCTGGCAGTCAAGGACACCTTGAGAGATGAAACAAAAGTGAGTTGGGGGAGCAAACTTGGGGTGAATGACTTCATGAGCTGAAGCTGTAATTGGAAAATCAACCCCCAAAATGCAAATGGACCAAAGTGATAAAAGTGTGAAAACCCATGACCTGTCATTCATTTTGGGTGGGTTTTGTCTGCCTTAAATGTACCTGAAGGCCTTCAATAAATAGAAATACTTTTTATTCTCCTAATTTGGTCTGGCCTCTGTTTTTAGGTAGCCCCAAAAGGCATCAGTGGAAATGGAATAACTGAGCTGGGGGTGCTTCCCCAGGGCAAATAATTCAACCCCTGGGCTACCCCAGGAGAGGGATTTGTGCCTCTGGGCCCAAAAACCCTGAGGGAGAATCTGTCCCCCGGGTGGGAAGGGATTTTAAAGCTCAGTCAGTGCCATGGGCAGGGACAGCTCCCACGAGCCCAGGGTGTTCCAGGCTGGGACAGAATCACAGAACCTCAGAATTATAGAACGACAGGATCATAGGATCTCAGAACCACAGGATCTCAGAATCACAGGATCACAGAATCCCAAAATCACAGAATCCCAAAATCACAGAATCACAGAATCCCAGAATCTCAGGATCACAGGATGACAGAATGACAGAATGACAGAATCCCAGAATCACAGGATCACAGAATGACAGAATCCCATAGTCACAGGATCTCAGAATCCCAGAATCCCAAAATCACAGAATCACAGGATCCCAGAACCCCAGAATCCCAGAGCCACCAGGTCAGAAGAGACCTTTAGGATGATCGAGTCCAGCCCATGCCCAGCTCCTCACTAAACCACGGCAGTCCCAGTTCAAACCCCACCTCAGCATCTCCAGCAGCCCGAGCTGAGGCTCTGCAGGGATGTCCTGAGGGGCTCTGGTCACTGCGGGGCCGAGTGGCCCCAGAGGGACCCAGCTCAGCCCAGGACAATGGTGCAAAGCCCAGCTTGGCCCTGGGCAGGCCTGGCTCTGTCACTCCCTATTAGTCCCTCTGTACAATTGCTCAACTGCCCCTTGATTGCTTTGTGTTTTCTCATAATTCCCACTCTTAATTCCACCAACAGCCCGAAAACTTCCTATCATGCCAGTCACAGAGACAATTATATAAGAACCCTTTTTTTTTTGTTCTCCCCCTCTTTTTATTCCAGTTTAGAGAAAACAAAGAGCCCCATTCATTCAATTTGCAGCTGAGTCTCTCAGGTTATGTAAATTGTTAAATCATCCATGCTCTTTCTTTTTAGCCATATTGCAAGCAGGGAATTTCCATACCCAGTTGAGACCCTACAATTGATCTACCCCGACAAATACGGCCATCAGGAGTTTCATCTTTTTTTTTTCTCTTTTTTTTTTTTTGCCTTCCTTTCTCCTGCTTAACCAAAATGTTATACTCCCATGGAGAATCATAAAAAGAAATCAGGAGTCTTTCATGAAACCTTAAGTGGAATAAAACCTTGTGATATAATTAGGAGATGCCTGTGGACTTCACTTGGGTTTTATTCCTTTCCATCAAGGCAGAATTTAGTGCAGAAGCCCAGCCAAGCTTCCATTTGCACTCTCTTGGTTTTTATTTCTTTTCTAATTCTTACTATTTTTACATTGCAGTTTCAGTGAACTCTTTGGGAGAGCAGCTTCCTCAGCTCAGTTATTGCTTTAGGATTGTTGTAGGATTCCTCTGCAGAAATTTTAGAGCTACTTAATTATGCCTGTTATTTTTTTTTTTTACTTTGTGCACATCTGACTTTTTCTGTCCCTTTCAGGGGCTCAGTTTGGACAAGGAAAAGGATGTTATAAAACCTGGCTTAGGCTCAGCCACCTGGGGACACTTGGAGTGAGATTTTGGCCACTTTTTGCACAAGACAGAGAAATTCTTCTTTCTTTGCAGAAAATCAAGTCCCTGCCTGCCTGTCCCTGGTGAGGGGACATCCCTTGTTGTCCAAGGGATAGGACAAGGAGCTCTGCTCAGAGATTTCACTTCTGGAAGGTGTGTCCATCTCATTTGGGTCATAAAATAATATTTTATACACTCAGAGCCCAGCGTTTCTTATGTTACAGTCACAGTGGTTGAAGTTTTGGGGTTTAATTCAATCACTATTGTACTTTCAATGTAGAAAATCCTTTTTTTTTTTCTCTGAGAAATCCCTGTAACATCCCTCTAATCAGCAAGCAACTCCAGCCCAAAGTGATCCTTAGTAGATCGAGGTTTGCAGATTCCTTTCAGAATGATCTTTGCCAGGATTTATTTGTTTATTATGCAAAATCAACATCACTTACAGCCTTCAGTTCTGCTGGTGCTACCTGGAAATTTCTTCTGGTTAAGAAAAGTTTGTCCATCCCGACATTTGCAATGGCTTTAAGGTGAAGGAGGAGAGTTTTGGGAGGTGGGATTTTGGGGGAAAATCCTTCCCTGTGAGGGTGGGCAGGCCCTGGCACAGATTCCCAGATTTGCTGTGGCTGCCCCTGGATCCCTGGCAGTGCCCAAGGCCAGGCTGGAGCACCTGGGACAGTGGGAGATGTCCCTGCTCACAGCAGGGGTGGCACTGGATAATCTTTAAGATTTTTCCAACCCAACCCATTCCATGATTCTCTTCAGCCCTGAAAAATGCAATAACAGAATAACAGCTCGACACATGGAATTGGGTGGAAACTCTGGATGAATTTATGGACACCTAGACTAAAACTCAAAGCAGAAAAGTCAGAGCCCACAGAAGTTTGTTTCACCTTTTAGGACAGGGCAATGAAACCTGGATGTGTCCAGGTTGGACACTGGGGCTTGGAGCACCCTGGGACAGTGGGAGGTGTTCCTGCTTGCAGCAGGGGTGGCACTGGACAATCTTTAAGGTCTTTCCAACCCAACCTATTCCATGATTCTCTTCAGCCCTGAAAAATGCAATAACAGAATTACAGACCAACACATGGAGCTGGGTGGAAACTCTGGATGAGTTTATGAATACCCAGCCTAAAACCCAGAGCAGCAAAGCTCAGAGCCCACAGAAGTTTCACCTTTTAGGACAGGGCAGTGAAACCTGGATATGTCCAAGCCAGGTTGGACACTGGGCTTGGAGCACCCGGGACAGTAGGAGGTGTTCCTGCTTGCAGCAGGGGTGGCACTGGACAATCTTCCAAGTCTTTCCAAACCATTCCTTGATTCTCTTCAGCCCTGAAAAATGCAATAACAGTGTAACAGACCAACTCATGGAACTGGGTGGAAACTCAGTGAATTTATGGACACCCAGCCTAAAACCCAGAGCAGCAAAGCTCAGAGTCCACAGGAGTTTGTCTCACCTTTTAGGACAGGGCAGTGAAACCTGGACGTGTCCAAAGCCAGGCTCTGGCACTGGGTGGGCTCCCAGGGTCTGGTATCCATTAGAGCCCAACATTCTCCCGAACCCAGGGATTAATTCTCCTGCAGGAACCTGAGCAAAGCAGGAGCAGCACAAAGTTAATCAAGCACTGATCCTCCCAATCCACTTAATCACAGCCAGCTGCTACTTAAAGCCCAAGAAGAGCAACATCCCCAGGGCAGCCCTTTTGGAGGGGGGGAGAAGCCCTCCAGAGCACCCTGGATGGGAGAAGGGCATTAAAAAGTTAATAAAATAAAAGTTAATTCCCTCAATCAAGCAGGGAGGGAATAGTTCTGGGAAGTTCTAAAGCTTCCAATATTAATTTCTTCCCGCCTTCCCAGCTGCTGATCCCTGGAAGGCATTTGATTTGTACTAAAATATTTGCTCCTAACCCAAGTTTCCTCCTGTAGTGTACACAGGCTGAGACTTGGCTGTGGGATTTTTCCCTCTTTCATTCCAAGTGTCTCTGAAAAATCTTAAAAACCCCGACCATGCCACTGCAGTTTGGGTTGGCTGGGTAATCTTGTCCTCATTTTTTATTTTATTTCGTTTTGTTTTTTGAGGGATGTACGGTCTCTTGGCCATGTCATCCTCTCAGTGTAAAATTGGGCCTCTTTTCACAAATGTGTTATTCCCCATTTGAACTTTATTGGGCTGGAACGTTCTGAGGGGTTCTGACAGGATTTGAGGTGTTTCAGCTTCCACAGAGGAAATCCCTAAGTACATCACGGAGGCCTCTTTGCAAAACACTTCATGGGATGGAGGAAAACGCTTTTCTTCCTGAACTCTGGTTGGGGAAGCTGAAATTCTGATGGATTAAGTGACTCGATAAAATCACCTGGAGGAGAGGGGGGCGGCTGTGGCAGAGCTCAGGTTTAAATCAGGTTTAAATCCAAGATGAATTTTTCATTCCCAGTGCTGGAGTCACTGCATGGATGAGGGGTTATGGGGTTCAGGTGAGGGGTTCAGAGAGGATCAGGTGGGAGAAAATTCAATTATCGATAAAACTGCATTGAGACATCAACTTGGTCCCTCAGGGATTTAGGAATGCTCTGAAACCAGCATTGAGAAATAATCAGATTGTGGGTGGTGGGATGGGGATGGAGCAAAAATCTGAAGGCTCTGGCAGTGGAAAAGCTGATTTAAATTGGTGTCCCTTTGTCCCCCCAGCATCCCTGAGATCTCCCCAGCAGGACTGGGCTGGACCCCCATGGGGATGAAGATCCTGCTCAGAGCCTGGAGCAAATTCCCCACTTTAGTTACAATATTTTGAATAAAACTTCTCTCAGCCCATCACTTCAACTCCAGGCTGCCACAAGCCAGTTGTTTATTCAAGGAAAGAAAGTTGTCATCATCATCATCAGCAGCAGCAGCTCCTTTTCCTCCTGCTGCATTTCTGCTTTTCCATGAATCTGCAAACATTTTTAAAATTCACAGCCCAGCTCAGCAGTTTCCCATTGCTGCTTTTCCCTTTGCCATGGCAAACACGTCCCTTCCCCTAATATTTGGTTTTCTGCGAAGTTTTCCACCAGAGAAATATTCCTGCGGGTTAAAAAAGCAGCATTTTGGACATACCACAGGCTTGTACTTTTTTTCTTAGAACAGAAAACACCATTTTGAACAAATATTGATGTTTTTGTACTCACACACCCACACCTGCATCCTGATGCATTCTCAAGGCACCGTGATGTGGAAAAACACCCTGGAAATCATCAGAATTCTGCTAAAAATTCATGGTTCTTTTGAAGAAAACTCGTAAAAATCAGCTGGGCTCTGTTTCATGTTCCATTTAAAAGGCATTTGCATCATTTCATGAATTTTTGTGTGGCAAAAATCATCATTCTCCTGTTGACAAAACTACAGCAGGATTTGAGGGGGTTCTACCAAATTCTACAAATTCCTATAAGACAGATTTGGGGACCGAATTTTCCATGTGGAAAATGTGGTTAAAGGGGGGATATTTTTTTATTTCCAGCTTTGTGTTTCCGGGTTGCTGCCTAATAACTGCTCCCTAATTAACGAGTGGGGGAGCAGTGGGGCCAGCCCTGCCCCTCCAGATGTGCAGTGCAGATGTGGCTGAGCATCCCCCCCTTCCCTCAGGGACTCAGAAATGTCCTTGGTGAGTGACAACCCGGCGAAAAGCCAGCCCGGGCTGCTGGGGACGAGTCCTGTCATCAGTCACCAGGCAGCAGCCATTCCAAACCAAATGGGAGGGAACGGTTTCGAGGAGCTGAGTTTGTTTTTCATCTGTCAGGAATGAGGTGATTTAGGTGGAGGGACATTAAGGAGATGGAGTGATGCTCAGGAGAGACCTGGAGCATTAACGGGTGCTCAGAACTCCCTTTCTGAGGCCGTTCAAAAAGTGATTTATTTTCACCACATACCTGAAAATGTCTGCGAGGCTTGGCCCTGCTGCAGCCAGATGCAGAAAAGAAGTTAAACATGTGCTCAGATAAACTCATCCACCAAACTCTCTGGGCTGGGGACTCACTGAGGGCTCACCCAGCTTATTTTGAACTCAGCTGTGTTTTCTGGGTCTGAAATCACTGCAGCACTCACGTTATCCATCCTCCTGGACATCACTGTAATTAGTAAACATCTCCAGCCCAAAGTGATCCTCCATAGATCAAAGTCCGCAGAATCCTGTCAAAATTATTTTTGCGAGTATTTCTTGTGTTAAAAAGCAGCTGTGGCTGACCCTGGATCCCTGGAAGTGTCCAAAGCCAGTTTGGAAGGGGCTTGGGGCCATCTGGGATCGTGGAAGGAGTACCTGCCATGGCAGGGGTGGGATGGGATCATCTTTAAGGTCCCTTTCAGCCTAAACCATCCCACGAATCTGTGGTGCTTAAAATCAATAATTATTGTTAGACTGAGCTGGTCACAGAACAGAAATTTGGAGAATTTTGGAGGCCTTTGCACGCTGTTGTGTTCAGATGGGGCCTGGTGGGAAATGACAGAGATGGGATGGGAAATGAGAGTCAGGGATGGGATGTGGGGGAAAATGACAGAGATGGAATCTGGGGGGAAATGAGAGTTAGGGATGGGATATGGGGGAAAAAGAAAATCAGAAATGGGATCTGCTGGGACATGACAGAGATTGGATCCAGGGGAAATGATGCTCAGAGATGGGGTCTGGGGGAAATGACAGAGATGGGATCTGGGGAAAATGACATTCAGGGATGGATCTGTTGGGAAATGACACTAAGAAATGGGATTTGGTGGGAAATGACACTCAGGGAACTCCTCTGGCCACCGGGAATTCTCCTGACCCAATGTTTCCACTCCAGCTGGGCACCAGGGAGAGGCAGCACAAGAAATTCGTCCTTCCCAAACTCTGCCAAGCCCCTGCTCCCGAGCATGTCTGGTGCTCAGTGAAGGAGCAGAAAACACAGATCTGAGCCCCTGGAATTCTGGAATTCCCACCCCACAGCCCTGAGCACTTGGCCAGGCACAGAGGGCAACCCCATTCCTGGCAGAGCTGTGCGCTGGGAGAGCTCCGTGTGATCACATGGAAAAGTTTAACACTCCCCTGCAAGCTTTTGGTGCATGAAGGCTGGAAAAAAAACACCACCAAAACCCTGCAGAACATCCTTAAAATGTAAAACATCTTGGTCTTTTAATAATCCCGTGCGGTATGTTTTCACTTTAGCAATAATTGTATTTTCTTTTTGCGTATTTTATTTAACAACATTTCAGGGCCTGGCTAATCTGTTCCAGCTGGAGAGGGAGCGAACAATGTGCTGAGCACAGGAACTGCTGCCTTTATCAGGCAGGGCTGGTGTGCAGGAGCAATCCAGCAGCCGGGAGAATTCCCGAATTCCCACCAGGAATTGGGGTCCCACCCACCGCGGGCACCTCTGTGCAGCCATCAGCAGGTGGCAGGAAGGGGCAGAAGAAATTTGGCTTTTGGATTTTGTCAGGGGTTTCCAATGTTGATTTACGTCAGTGGATTGCAGGGTTGAATTTTGCCAGTGGATTTCATTGTTGAATTTTGCCAGTTAATGTCAGTGTTGAATTATATCAGTGGATTTTAGGGTTGAATTTTGTCAGTGGAAATTTATTCCTGAATGATGTCCGAGTGTTTAAGAGTAATTGAGGGGAGATAAAGTCCTACAAGGGAACAATTGAGCTGAATAACTGAATAACTGCGCCAATGTGAAGCTTGTGGAGGTGCATTTTTATGGCTTTTATTACAGTTTTCAAAGCAAACACAGCATCCTAAGTGGATTAAGCTGACATTTACCAGCCGTGCTGCAGCATCTTCCCCAGCCCTTCCACACTGGGAACAAATCAGGGAAGAATTTTCTCAACTCTGGCACCTTGGGGTTCACCTGGAGCACAACTCCATGGCCAGACCTCTCCTGGCAGCCTCTGAAACGGGAAAGGAAAGGTGTCCGAGCACCAGGGCCTCTCCTTTTGGGAAGACACAGCCTGGATTTATAGGAGGGCAAGCAGCGCTTTTCTTGTGGCACAACCCTCCCCAAAGGTGCTGGGGCTGTTCCTCACAGAGTCCCCAAAACATCACACAATCACCCCAAAAGCTGCTTCTGCAGAGCCCCCAAACTCCCCACAATCACCCCAAAGCCGCTCCCTGTCCCCGAGTGCCACAGCCCAGCCCAGGTGTGGCTGCCTGGAGGGTTCCTGCGCATTTCCCTGCCCAGGAAAGGTGGGAATTCCTGCTGGAATGCAGGATCATGCTGGAAAGGATCATCCCCTGCTGCTCACTGAGCAGAGACTCCAGGTTCAGCACAAAAATGTGCAGAGGAAATCAGGGTGGGGAGAACCAGGCCAACAGCAAAGGTGCGGCTTCCCCTGCCCTGCTGAGGGTTGGTCCTGCTGGATGGGGGAACACTCAGGCTGACAAAAAATGAACCTGGACTGGTGAACACCTCAGGTGGAAAAGGAGCAGGGAATTCAAGCATTTCCAGGAGAAAAGAGGGAACTCCTATAGAAACGACTGGATTTTGAGCCCTCCAGCTGCTGGAAACCACAGGGCAGGGGAGGATGTTTGCTGTAAGTCCTGAGAGAAGGACATGTGGGCGATGCTGGGGAGGCAATTGTTTGGGATTATCTAATTGATGATGTCACTTGGCAGTTTATTCCTGGGATATCTCATCGCTCCAACGCCGCTCTTCTGATTCCCCATCCAAAGCATCGTGTTTTATTTCCTGCTCTTTATCATTTCTGCATTACCACAGAAATCCCATCTCGCCGGCAGGAGCAGCTTGAATAAAAATTCCAGGGGAGGAAAAGAAAACAACCTCACTTGGAGGCCACGTCTCCAGGCACGGAGGAGTTCCTGCTCCCTCTGACACCCACGGAGCTGCACACATTTATTGGAAGTGAGGACACGCTGCATGGGGGGCGGTGTTTGTTTCTCCACAAAAACCCTCTCTGATATTCCTTGGGCACCATCTGGAGCTGTGGGGTGGTGACACCATCACAGAGCATGCAAGAAACTCAGACTGGGGCTCAGGAAAGAGGAGGCCACCCGTAACCCACAAATATCCCACGAGATCTGTGATTCCACAGGGGATGGGCTGTTATTGTTTTGTGAGGCAGATGCCAATTCCTCATATTTATAAACACCATTTGTGATGCCTTAGGATTTCAGCTTTTCTATTTTTCCAATCCTACACTGCATTAGTGCACAGCTCTAAACTCCATATAAAATGCACCAAAAAAAACCAGTGGGAATGGGCAAAGTTGGGAGGAAAAGTGGGGCTCTCCTCAAGCACCTCAACAAATGGACAAGAATCCATTCCTGGGCATCCCCGAGCCCGTGACAAAACCCCCCAAGAGCAGAAATTGATTTCATATCACATTTCACACTTGGTTTCTCCTGGCTGCAGCCAGGCCCCCGTGCAGGGACACAAAGGCAGCAGCTTTATTGAGTGCCCCGCTCCTCGTGGCTTTGTGCGCGGGAGGCGCGGGGCAGCGGCGCAGTGTGGGAACCCTGAGGATTGAGATTGCTCACTGGAGCTTGCCCGGGGGCTGCGGGCCCAGTAAATCACGCCTGACAGACCATTGTTGCCAGGGGGGCTTTTGTTGGGTTTTTTCGGGAGCGGTGTTGGTTTTTTCCCCGCCATGGCTTTGTAGTGGCGAGGCAGGGCTGGGAGAGGGGCCCTGGCGCTGGGCCACTGCTCTGAAAGTGCTTTCAAAGGCCACATTCCCGGTTTTGTTTTCCTTTTCGGATTATTCCGTGGCTCGGAATATGCTGATGAGCTTGGCATTGCCCTCGGGTTCCTGGGTTTCCAGCTCACCTGGGAATTTCCCTGCTGGGGCATCCCAGAGCTCCTCCATCGCTGTTCCTCACCCTCCCTTCATGGCCACACCATTTAGGGCTGAATTTGCACCTCATCCTTTGGCCTTTGGAAGATCTGGGCTTGGTGTTCCCTTCTGGCTGTTCCATCATCTCAGGAAGGAAAGGAATAGCCCTGGAGAGATACACTTGGATATCTGGGAAGAGAGAGTGGAAGAAGGCTTGGTTTGTGCCGGGTCTTCCTGAAATTATGCAGCAACAACAGAGAATAACAAATATTCCCAAAATAAAGGCCAGCAAGAGCATCTCGTGATGTCAGCAGGGACCTGGGACACCTTTGTGCCCTACAGGTGGCTCAAACACGCGTTATTCACATAAACATTCTCCACACACACACAGAATTTCAAATATCGATTTTAAACAGCAGAACCATCAGTTGCATGTGCTGCCGATAAAATTATAAAAGTGCCACTTAGGAATCTCTTTGGCCTGAAAAGAAAGGAGCTGTCACTGGAGGGGTGGCAGAGGTGCCACCACCGGGCAGTGAACCTGATTTTTGTGATGCCTCCTTGATCTGGAAGAGTTCCAGGTCTGAGCTTCCCTTTTCTCTGGATCCCGGGCAGGAGGAATTTTCCTTGCCTGCCTCCTTGGCCTGGATTTCTGTTCCAGCTGTTCCCTTCCTCCAGGACGGATGCCAAAGTCCCAGATGTGTGAGATGGGAGAGGAACAGCAGGACACGGAGGGGCCTGGGCTTGGATTTCTCAACAAGCACCTGCCATCCCCACGGTGCTGTTTATTTCCCTAAAATCCCACCTGTGCCCTGGAGGATTCCCAGCCAAGCCCAGCTGGGAGTGAGGCCAAGAGATGAGCAGATCTCTTTGGAGGCTTTTACACCTTTCAAGGGCTGAGACTGCAGCTTGAGATAAACCAAAGCTTTCCCTTTCCCTTTCCCTTTCCCTTTCCCTTTCCCTTTCCCTTTC
>JAHLSL010000068.1:650049-696842 GCA_025920805.1 Petroica traversi
ATAAAAATAAAAATAAAAATAAAAATAAAAATAAAAATAAAAATAAAGTTATCAGAGCTCTGCTTAAAAATCCCCTCTCTGCTTTAAAATCAGAGATAATTCTTGTCTGCAGTGAATCAGATTCCATTTTGCGATATTTCATTCTGGGATATTTTCATTTTGGGAGATTTCCCTGTAACCCTGAGCCAACAGATCATTGGATTGAAATCCTCCCTCAAGGGCCTGGAACTTTCCTGGGCACCTTGGGAAAGCTTCCAGCTCCTCAGTTAATTAGCAGATGACAAATTAAATATCTGCTGAGTGAAATTGGAGCTGCCCAGAATTCCAACCTCGGAGATAATCTGGGTTCTGATGCATCAGCAGGGCTGGATATTTACAGTTCACATTGCCTGGGGGTGGGAAAAAAAATAGGGATTTTATTTTTCCTGATGAAAAGATTTCAGTGGCATCACGGGGATCCCATCAGCCAAAGTGGAGGCTGAAATTCCATTCCCTGAATATCTTACCAAAAACTGGGTAAAATCTGCACCTCAAAACTTTTCAGAGCCTGCTGGTTATAAGTTTTCTTCAAGAAAAACATATTTAAAATTAAATTTATAGCAATTATTTATAATTTTTTTTTTTTTTTGCATGGTGGGGCAGGAATGGGGTTTTTGCTGAGCAAATTCGGATTTGTACCCTGCAGCAACAAATGCCCTAAAGGAGTGGAAGTCAAAGCCATAGATCTGAAATAGGCCTGAAATAGATTTAAAATAGATTTTTAAATTTTAATTGATTGCTTATTTATTTATTTATTTATTATTAAATTTTTAAATTGTAGATTGTTAAAATTTTTAGGATTTTAAAGATATTTTTAGATACTTTTTTAGATTTTTAAAGATTTTTTTTAGATTTTAAAATATTTTTAAATATATTTTAAGGTTTTTTTTAGATTTTTAAAGATTTTTAAGACTTTAAAGATCACTAAGATCTTTAAAGAGTTTTTAGATTTTAGATATATTAAGACTTTTTGATTTTTTTAAAGATTTGTTTTACTTTTTTAATTTTTATGACATTATTTTTGATTTTTTAATTATTTTATTTTTTAAATTTTATTAGATTTCTGATATATTTTTAGATATTTTTATATATTCTTCATATTTTAATTTCCCAAGGCTGGGCTTTAGCTGCAGCTCAAAATCCACTCCAGGCGTAGCTCTTTGACTTTAAAAAAACTTCATCATTTAGAATAAACACCTAATTTAACTGTCCAAAATTTTTTCAAATATCTGACCTGTCTGCTTCTCTTTATTTTAATCTGAGAACCTTTAAGTGCCACAAATCACGGCTTTTTTAAATGTTTTTCAGGAGCTCTGAGCTTTTCCCCCTGCTGTGGGCAGAGTTTTCCTTGCAAAGCTGCAAAAAAATGGGATCAGAAAATTCCCAGCTCCCAGAACTGATGGAGCTGTGGGGACTGATTTCACCTGGCCCTGCAGAATTTGTCCTTTTATCCCCAAAGACTGGTGAAGGGATTGAAACAACTTTTCCTGGGAGTTCTGAATTAATCAAATTATAAAAAGCTGAAATTTAAAAAAAACCAAACCACCCAGGGTTTGAAAGGGAGAATAAAGCAGAAAATTGTCCTTCAGTGCTGATGCCTGACTGGTGGGGTGGGAAATCCCAAAAACTTCCTTTTTTTCCTTTGCGAACACTGCAGGAGCCTCTTAAAATGAATAAAGAGGGCCTTAAATGAATAAATTTGGCCTTTAATATCAGCCTTCCAGAGGGTGGGATTTGCCCTTTAATAGCAGCTTTTTTTCACCCAAATCCTGCTGTGCTGCTGGGATGATGAGAATTAAATAAACAGATTTTCTATCAGGTATTTAACGAGCCTTAAACTTTGTTCTGATTTTTTTCCCTCTCATCGTTTTGTCGTTTGGTTGGTTTGCGGATTTTTTAAATTTTTTTTTTTTTTGAAGGCCTAAAACAGCAAGGAAATGTCCCCTAGCAGAGGTCACAGCGCTGACATCAGGGATTGTCATCTCCTCTCAGATTTACTGCCCCAGCACGGCCTGGCCAGACCCAAAATAACCCAAAATAACCCAAACTCTGGGAAAAAACTCTGAAACCAGCACGAGATCCACGGAGCTTGAAGCAAAGAGCAGCTCTTAGTGCTGAGTAGGCCTAAAGTTTAGTTTCACTTTTTCTTTTTTCCCAAGGAAGGGAAGGAATTAAAAAAAAAAAAAATCCTAGGGTGTTTTCAGCCCTTTGTGTGATCCCACAGCAAAACCCACTCTGGGTGATAATCCTCCCAGCCTGTGGGGCTGGCTGAGCAGAGAGCTGTTAAAAATAAAAATAAATTATTTCCATTTAAAATATCCCAAATTCCCCCCTCTGTGCGATCCTCCTGCCTCGTCCTGCTGTTGTGGCATAAAAATAATCTCATTTTCCCCGAATTATCTCAGCTTTGCAATGCAGTGGCTAATGACAAAATGCTGCCTGATCAATCCATCTTTATTTTAATTGTTATTGCCGTTGCTGAATGTCTTTAAAATGGAGAGGGAGAGCACAGGAATCTCCCTGAGATGGATAAAATGCTCCAACGTTTCTTATTTAGCTGATAATGAGGCAATTCAAACTCATTTCCAGGGAGAATTCCTGTGCTTTGGAATCTGCCAGGGAATCTGGAGTTTTCCTGGGAGCTGGAATCAGGCAAATTGAAATGAGGAGCTGGGCACACTTTAAATGCCATTTATTGATGATATCCTGGAATGATTTCCAAGGGCAAGGATGATGCTCAGACTGAGAGTCTCCCTCCCCAGGAGTAGATGTGCATTGGCTAAATCCTAATTTAGGCTTCGTTAAGCCTGAGTTTATTATTCAGTGCAGTGGATGAGTGGCTGAAGTCCACAGAGGATTGAATTAAGGAATTGAACACAATTTTCTGAATAGTCCAAGCAAATACTGCCCAAACCAGCCCTGCTTTGAAAAACTCTCCCATTTCTCTTCCTACTTTCATTTCCACCAGGTCACAGCTGGATTTTATACAATTTTATGTAGTTATTTGCACATAAATTGTGTCCACATGAACTCCTCAAGATGAATTAAAAGTCTTGTATCATCCAGGTTTACCTGGAGTAAAAAAGTTTTTACAGAGGTTGCATTTTCTGCTTGGTACATAAATGCTAAAATTTCCTTTTTCTGTGGCTTAAAAACTCTTGAAATCCAGCTTTATCATAACCATTATTGTGATGCTTTGGGGAAAAATTATTGCTTCGTTTCTGGAGTAATAACTCCTTAAAATTCACTTAATTCTCTTCCTTCATCCCCAGGTTATTGAATTAATTATCATTAATTATTTTTAATAACTCCTGTCCAAGTGTAGGATTTTCTAACAGATCTGAGAGTTTGTTTCATTTGCCAGGGACATCTGTAGCTCCTCTCATGGGGTTAAAATTGGGGGTCAAATTTCTCCCTGTGTGTGGATCAGGACTCGAAGTATTAAACTGGAATTTGAATTCCAGAATTGCCTCAAAAATGGCCCTGTTTTTCCCAATTAAATTCCACCACATTTCCTGGAAATATTTGATGCTGATTTAAAACTTGAAATCTCAATTATCGACACTTCAGGGGGAGTTGAATTTTCCTTTTATTTTGCCCTGGAACATCACAGTCCATGAAAATTATCAGATTTTTTTTCCTCCAAACTCTAAGAGTTCCCCACAAAATTCCCAGGGTTTTCCATTTTGAAGGGAAAAAATCGGAAAATTTTCATAAATCAGCCCCAAAAGGGGGGAGGGGGAGATCAAAATTGGTCCCAAAAAGGGGGGAAGAAAAATCAGCCCCCAAAAGGAGGGGAGAAAAAATCGGCCTGAAAAGAGGGGAGAAAAAAATTGGCCCTAGAAAAGGGGAGGAAGAAAAATTCACCCCCAAAAAGAGGGGAATAAATCAGCCCCAAAAGGGGGGAGAAAAATCAGCCCCAGAATGGGGGGAGAAAAAACCAACCCTAAAAGGGGAGAAAAAAATTGTCCTCAAAAAAAGGGGCGAAGAAAAATTGGCCCAGAAAGGGCGGAGAGAAAAATTTGCCCTGAAAGGAGGGAAAAAATTCCAAAAGGCAGGGGAAAATCAGCCCCAAAGAGGAGGAAAATCAGCCCCAAAGGGAGTAAATAAATCCAGGTGCAAACCCCGCTGTCCCATCCAGCTCAGCACCCTGAGCTCCTGAGAGTGTTAATCCCATCAAATTCCATTTCTGTGGAAGGGGAGGAGGAAAATCCCGTTGGTACCTGGGCTGGGCAGGGCTCTTGCTGAATTCCCAGCCCTCCTGTGCGTGGCTGCCCCAAGGTGACCCCAAAACCTGGCACCACGCGGAATATTCCGGTTGAATTTCTAGGAATCGCTGGGTAGTAAACCAGGGCAGAAAAAGCCTTCCCCACGGGTTTTTGTTTGTTGTCAAACAAGGCAAATGGGGAAAATATTTGCTCGGTAGCGCGGCAACGGATCGATGGCAGCGGGGAACTGAAGCTGAGCCTGAAATAAGGAACTTTTCCCATGGCCAGGGCGGCTGCTGGAGGGGAGGTGCTGACCCCAGGCTGAGATGGTGCACAGTCAACTCAGAAATGCTGGATTCTGCTCTGCTCCGTGGATTAATTATTGAATTAATTTAATTAACTTGGATTTTCGGGTGCCTCCCTCGTTTCTGCACTTGGGTTGGGGTGAAAGGATTTTAAAGACCATCCAATTCCATCCCCACACCTTCCACTGTCCCAGGGTGCTGCAAACCCATCCAGCCTGGCCTTGGACACTTCCAGGGATGCGGCAGTCACAGATTTTTGGGATAATTCGTGCCAGGGCCTCCCCACCCTCACAATAAATGATTTTTTTTCACCAGTGTACCTGATCTCTGCAGGAGAAGATGCTGCCATAAATTACAACATTGCTGTTGAGATAAAACCTGGACAGAGTGACTGGAATTTCCCATAATTTTCCCATTCCTCTTGAGGATGGAAATCCTGGACAGGCAACCCTGCCCTGGCCACTCTCAGTGTTCCCTTCCTAACCAGTGGGATTATTCCCAAGCAATTCCAGGATCAGACCCCTAAACTTGATTTAATCTGTTTTTTCCATGTCATTTTTGTGTTTGAACAATCCCAGAGCAGCAGGGTGCTTTTAATGGTTACCAAATAATAATTAAATCATTAAATATTAATCCAGGAGTACAAATCAATGGCAGAGTCTGCCATGGCCATCGGTGTTTTTTGTTGTGTTTTAACAACAAATCTGCATTTCCTGATTCCTTGAATTGCCCCTCGTTGGAGAAATCAAGGCTTGCTGTGAACAGGAAAAGTCAATGCTGAGCAAAAAGATTTCACTTCTCAGAACTGGAGAATGTGCTGGGAAATTCCTTTTTAAATTAATCTTTTTTCATTAATTTTTTTTTACAGCTATGAGTTCATCTAAAGGAAGATGGGAAGTCCCAGATGTCAGCAGGCACCTGCTCTGTATCTGCCAGGCCAAGGACATCAGCCTTTGCCAGGGATTTCAGCTTCCCAGGGATTTCCAGGTCCTTTCCATGCCTTTCCCACTGTTTTCAGTTTCTGCTCCTTTGGAAAGGATCCATTTGAAGCCAGCTCCAGTTTGCCCAGGATATTCCTTGAACTTTGCTCTGATTTTTTTTCCTCTTTTTGTTTTGTTTGTTGGTTGGTTTGGGGGTTTTTCGGGAGCTGGGAATCCAGGCCCGGGATCTCCAGGGCAATCCCAGAATTTCCTTCCCTTTGGGAAAGAAGCAGAACATTCCCATTTCTATTTCTCTCTATCTCTTTCTTTTCCTATTTCTCTCTTTCTCACTCTATTTCTCTCTTTATTTCTCTCTCTTTTTTTTTCCTTTTCTCTCTTTTTCTCTCTTTTTCTTTCTCTCCACTTCTCCATTTCTTGTAATTTCTCACAATTCCTCTTCGTTTCTATTTAATTTCTCTCTGTTTCTCACTCTATTTTTCTTTCTCCCTTTCTCTCTCTTTTTCTCTCTCTTTTTTTTTATTTTTCTTGCTCTCCATTTCTCTATTTCTCTCCATTTCTTTCTATTTCCATTTTATTTCTCTCCATTTCTCTCTGTTTATTTCTCTCCATTTCCTATATTTTACACTCCGACTTCTCTCCCTGCATTTCACCTTCAGTTCTGCCTGGCAGCTTTTGGAAGGGAATTGTGGACACATTTCTTGCATAAAGTGAATTATAACCCCAGGAAATCACCCTGTGTAGCCCAAATTTGGAATTTCGTGTGCAGGGGAAATTTCCGCTCCTTCCGTGGGCTCTGAAAACACAACTTTTCCCCTGGCCCAGCTCTCCCGAATTGTTTATTTTGAAGAATTAGGAGGAGGTGAGAAAAACTGGGAAGGTGGGAAAAGCCTCCATGCCTGACCCACATTCCCAATTTCCCCATTCCAAGCCCGTGTCCGGAGCAGGGGATGAGAGGAACATTTTGTGATGATTCAAAGCTCCCCTCCCCTGGCTCATCACTCCTGAATTTTTTAGAGGAATTGGTACAGCAGAGGCTGTTCAGAGCCACTTTTTTCCACAAAAAAAAAAGATAAAAGAGAATAATTCTTTTTTATCAAGTGAAACTCCCCAATTCCTGTATTATTTTTTTATCTTTCAATAGCTGGAGTGGTCCTTTACCTGCAGTTTAATCAAAACATCATGCTGGTCATGTGAGGGGGTTTTATTGATTGTCCCTGGCCACTTTTGGTTGTTTCCAACATTCCAAAGGCAGATTTTTCCCTTTTCCTCTCAAAAAGGACAGAAAGGATGCTGAGAAATCCCAAACTGGGCATGAGCAGAGTGGAAGATCTTTTAGACAAATCCTGTGAATCACCTGATGGGACAAATTGGCATTTATGGATTTTCTCCATTGAAATCTATTTTTTTTAAAATAAAAAAGGGGCAGATGGGCAGGAAAAGCCAGGGATGAACTTTTTCCACAGCTGGAGTTGAGTTTGGATGGGATGGGAGTAAAGGTGGTGACAAATCACTGGGGTGGGGATTTCTCAGATTTCACTTCAATTCTGATATTTCATGGGGTTTATTGCCTTTTTATTCTGAATGAAAATCTGAAACTTCCCATTCTCCAATAATTTTTCCAGAAGTTGATGATGTTTTTTCTCTTCTGGTCTCCCTTTCCCATAAAAAAAAACCGTACCAGGATCACTTCTGGAAATCCTTTTCAAGTTGTTTTATTTTTTTTGTGCATTTTGCCTGAAATCCTTTGTCAGGCTTTACCTGGACAGCTTTTATTGAGATTTTCCTTGTAATTTACCCAGCTCTGGGCTGGAATAATTAATCCAGAGGTCCGGTAAATGAGGAGCATGGACTGTGGGCCCAGTTCCTCTCATTAGTGGGGTAATTGGCTCTTCCTGAACGAGGAGCTGCCCTCGTTTGTCACAAAGGGTGACTTTGCCATCTGGTTTGTCCTGGAAATCCTGGAAATCATGGCAGAGATTCCTGCATTTCCTGCGATTGATTGGCAGGAAACTCCAGCACTCACAGCCCCTTTGGATGCGGGAGGGTGAAAGTGCAAACAGTGAGACTCGAGGGGGAATAAACTGAATTTCAGTGTGTGCTGAATCGCAGGGCTGGGATTAATGGGAGGCTCTTTGGTGGAATATTCAAATTTCTTTTGAATTTGAATGGAAAATACGAGGAACTTCTAGTGGAATTTTGTAGTTTTCCTTCGAATTTGAATGGGAAAAGATGAGGAAAGTTTAGTCAAATATTATAATTTACCTTTGAATTTGAATGGGAAAAGATGAGGAAAGTTTAGTCGAATATTGTAATTTACCTCTGAATTTTAATGGAAAAAGATGAGGAAAATTTAATGGGATATTGTAGTTTTATTTTGAATTTTAATGCAAAATAAGAGGAACTTTTAGTGGAATTTTGTAGTTTTCCTTGGAATTTGAATGGAAAAAATGAGGAAAGTTTAGTGGAATATTATAATTTACCTCTGAATTTTAATGCAAAATATGAGGAACTTTAAGCAGAAATTTGTAGTTTTCCTTCGAATTTTAATGGGAAAAGATGAGGAAAGTTTGGTGGAATTTTGTTGTTTTCCTTTGAATTTTAATGCAAAAAGAGGAGGAAGGTATAGTGGGATATTGTCCTTTACATTTGAATTTTAATGCAAAATATGAGGAACTTTTAGTGGAATTTTGTAGTTTTCCCTTGAATTTTAACACAAAATATGAGGAACTTTAGTGGAATATTGTGGTTTTCCTTTGAATTTGAATGCAAATAAAGGAGGAAAGCCTCAATCCCTCTAGCTGCTTGATTGTTTGAAATAACTTCAATTACAGAACCCGACCCCTGCTTTGCCCACAGTCAGAAAAAGCATTGAAATCAAGAGGCAGGGAAGAGAAATTCACCTGTTCGAGCTTTCCAAATGTTTTGTTGAAGCAAAAAAATAAAAACCCAAGAAAACCGAAAAACCAAACAAAACCCAAACAAACATAGAGTTGTTCATTTAATAGCAGGCTTGTGGCCAGCTGACTGCTGGGAAAGACCACTGCTGTTTTTGAATGCTAAAATTGATTTTTTACTTGGTTTTGATTTTATTTCTTAAGGCTTCCTCCCTAATTGATGCCAGGCTGAAACAGCATTGCAATGGAAGTGGAAAATCAGCATTTTCTGCCTCAGTTTGAGCAGTCAGGATGATCCAAACAGGGAGCAGCTCGTGCTGCTCTGCTTGGAGGGGCTGAGGCTCCTTTCCAAGTGGTTCCTGACTTTTTTTTTTTCTGGAATATCAACTTTTCTGCCACAGAAAGTGTCTGATTTATTTACAGTGTTTGCTAAATGTTTGTCACAATTTGAGCACATTTCAATCGGCAATTTCCACTCTGCAAAGGATTCCTGATATTTTCTCGTTCCAGTTCATCTTTCTTTAACCCAGGCTTAATTCCTGCCATTTATAAACCCAAGGAACCCATTTTTTTCTTGAATTTGAAGCCACTTCCAGCCGTTTTCCCCTGCTCCCTTCTAAGCAGGATCATTCAGAAATGGAACTGGGATGAGTGCAGCATCCTCAGCAGATAAATTGGGATGCAAATAGTCCGCCTGGGAACTGGAAACTCTCCAGGATTTGCTCTGGAAAGAGGGATGAAGGCGTTTCCTGATTCGGTTTTGCCATCAAATATTTCACTGCTGACCCACTCTGAGGCATTTTAGCCAGGATTCACTGGAATTTGCCACAGGGATCCAACTCCCAGGGGCCTCATAAAAAAAAAAATCTTTCCTCCCAGCAGTGCCAGCTTTGGGCAGCTGAGCTCAGAACTCACCTGAGTGGGAACTCCTGTGCAAAATCCCCTCAGGAGCGTGGGATTGACCTGCAGGAACCTGGGAATTCCACCTTTTTCCATCAGGCCCCTGGGAGTTGGATTCCAGCTGGAATTTGCTGCCTGAACTCTCCTTAAAAAAGTGCCCAAGTGAGTGACAAACAGACAGGACAAACCCCAGAATATTTATCAGAGTTCACCTTTCCCTTGCTCTTCCCAAATTTTATTTACCCGGATTCCAGCACGGGCAGCTTTATCCCAGCTCCTGTTTTCCCAAGCTGTAATTCTTTCACTCTCAATTCCTTATTTGCTGCCACCTTTTTCCCCTCCATCCTCACAATCTTATTTTTGTCTCCTTTTTTTTCTGTTGTGCTTTCTGGCTCTTCCACACTATCCCACCATCCTTGGTTTGTTTTCACTCCAAAAAAAAAAAAAAAGAAAAAAGGAAAAATTGCTTTCTCACTTGGGCTGGACAAAGGAGTTTTTGCTGACATGGGGGATTCTCTTCCAAAGGTCTCATCACTTTGGGCAGCAGGGGCTGAATTCAGCTTCCTCTCCTCTGCTCGAGGCCTCTCCGAGCTGCCTTTTATTTTATTAGTTGGATTTTTTAATAACGCAGAGAGATAAATAGGAATGCAGCCACGGAGATTCTGAAGCAGCTTTTTTTTGTTATTGTTTTTTGCTGAGGTTTCAGTTGAGGATTCCAACTTTTGGCATCTTCGTCAGCATTAATCCTGAAATGGCCAGAATTTCTGGCTCTGGGCAGGGCCTGAGTCATGGGGCCACGCTTGGAGAGGGGAATTAGGATTATTTTAATTAGTGGGATCATTTTTCACCCCCACTTTGGGCTGCGTGGGGCAGTGCTGCTGATCAAGCCCAAAGGCTGTGAATCTCCCCAAAAATGACACACACAAGGCACAAATTTTGTTCCTTTTCCTTGTTTCCTTCCCTTCCCCCAGGAATCTACATTTTCTCCCTAACAGCAAAAGGCAAAATGTGTTCCCAAGGCAGGAATTTCACCAAAATTCAGGTGAATTCAGCATGAAGGATTTTTTTTCCTCTTCAGTTTGGGTTTTCCTCCAGCAGGATCCAAAAGCAAATCCCACCTGAGCAAAGGCCTTGATGCACTCAGGCTGCTGAAACAATCCATGAGAGCAAATACTGGGATGAGGCAAGAAATTCCAGAAATGAAGAGTTTAGAGAGTGGAAAAGCCACAAGGCACTGGCTCAGGTGGGCTGGGAAAACCTCTGGAATCCACGGGATGGAGCAGGAAATGCAGGAATTGTTTGGGTTTAATTTTGGAGAGGAATGAATGTTCCCAGTGATGATTCCTCAGTCACGGGTTTTATCAGAGATGAAGAGCTGAGCACCAGAGGATCAAAAACTAAAGAGTTTTGCAGCAACAAACACCTGCCAGTGCAGGATAAAATGCAGATTTGAGGGAATTTTCCTCCTTGAGCCTCTCCTTGGGATTTAACTCGTTCCCCTCTCCTGCCTGAAGGCTGGGAATGCTCTCCCTGGGTTCCTCTGCTTCAACTGGGCCCCAGCTCTGAGGGAAAACAAAATCCCTGTTTGAGAAAAGCAAAAGCTCCAGGGCAGCAAGGAGAGAAGTCTCATTTTACCCCCCAGCCTGTGCCAGGATTGGGATTGGAAATACAGGAAATAAATTGACTTTTCCCAGTTGCCATCATCCCACTGCCAATCTGCAGCTAAAATATAGAGATTAGAATTATTTTCTTCGTGCTCAGGGCAATGATTATTACCAAAAACCTTAAGGGAGGTGAGGAATTATTAATTTCAGTGCTGTGATGCCCCTTTTACAACAACTGCTGGGATTTTGGGGGGGTTTCCTGGGCAGGAATTGGGCTTTGATGGTCCTTGTGGATCCTTCCCAGCTCAGGATTTTTAGGATTCCCCAAAATCTGCAGAGATTTTGTGCCCCCCTTGTGGGTGACACCAAGCAATGGCTGGGTTTTGATGTGACTGATCAGAATATGATGAATTTCGGAGCCCAAAATGCCTTGAAATCTAAACCCAGTTTCCCCTTAGGTGTCTTTTGTCTTTCTGAAGTTTTGAAAGTTGTGGAGTAACATCAGATCCAGAGAATCTGAAGCCTCTAATCCTCGAATGAAATAAGAAATGGTGCCAGGCCGTTCCCAGCCCCATTTCTAACAATATTACCTTTGAAGAACAAACGGCCTGTTCTGCCTCAAATACCTGGGAACATCAAATTGGGCCCTCGGAGCCTCATAAAAATCCGACTGATAAAAAGCCAGAGATCCAAGGGAGCACCATTAGCAAAAGGTTCAGACAGCAAAAGGGACATTTGGCTTTAATGGTAATTGCAAAACCAGCCTGCTATTAAACATCATCTGCAATTAAATCATCAAAATTGACTTTTTAGTGCACTGGCTGAAATTATTGGAGGCGGCTTTGGAGTGCTGGGTGATTTTTTGTGGTGGGGAGAGCCTGGGTTTGGTGCCAGACTCCCAATACACGGTATTATCCCTTCTTTAGGATCATTGCAGTCATTAATTCCTAATTAGAACCCAGGAGTAATTGTGCCATCCTCACTCAGGTAAACATCCCATCTGTAAAATGAGCAACTTCTGGACACTTGGGGGAAAAGGAATTCAAAACTGAGTTCAGAAATTCAATTTTCACTTGAAACTCCCAGGAATGGCTTCTCATGGTAAAGTTGGGAGGGCAGAATTTGGTCCCTCTGCTTTGAAACCTTTATTTTTTATATTAATTTGTGCATCCAAGATTTGTTCTTTTATTAAAAAATTACAGGGAAAAATGGTGCCCTGATTGTTGTCGCAGACTGCTGGGCTTGAATCCCTTTAAATGAGGAAATGCTGGGAAAAATAAATCCATTTTCTCCAGAATTTCTCCCTCCTGCTCGATTTTAGTGCAGATGTTAAATAGAGCTTGGAAATAAATGCTGAGATTTCCCTTCAAAGAAAAACTGGTGGAAAAGGCCACGACTTCGGGTCCAAGAGGTTCAGACTCCCTGCCTTGGTGTGGTTTTTTTCCCTTATATTGTCATTTTTTGTGATTTTTGTTGTGTTATGGACAGGTTAAAACATCTGGGTTTGACTTTTTTGACTCATTTTGGTCTGTCTGGTTTAGTTTTGCAGCAGATTCATCCTGGCACAGGCTGAGCCTGCCCTGGACTTCTCCAAAACCCATCCTGAGCCTTTAAACCCACGCTGGGATGGGTGCAGGTGGCCATTGTGGGGTGCAGCTCTGTCACCACCCCCAAAATCCCAAATCAGGTGACTTTGGCCAGGTGGGAACGTCCCTGTGGAGTGAAAATCTGTTTAAAACCTCTCATTTCACTTTCAGGGGCCACCCAAACCCAAAGCGAGCAGAGCAGGAGGGAAGAACGAAAGGGTTTTTACGGGAATTAAAGATCCCTGCGAGATTTTTTGGGACCCCAAATCCCAGAGGAGTCCCCGTGGTGTCCCTGGGGTGGGGAATGACTGAGATGGCAGCAATCGGCCTCTTTTCCTTGCGTTAATCCAGGCTCTCAGCTCTGGGGCTCTGCTGTGCTTTGGGACTTGTCCCCAGCAACTCCGGGCCTGAAATAATCTTGATTTGGCACCAACCCCACCCCTGCCACCTCCTTTTTGTCCAGATGACCACACAGGCAGTGAATTCCCCCCGGAATTCCCCGTGCTGCCACCTGATCCAGGTGTCCCCAGCAAGGTTTATCTTTGGGTGAAAAATTGGATTTCATGAAGTCAAAGAGGTTTTCTTTAGTGTTTTCTGGTTTTTTTTCCCCACCTGTTGATTTTTTTTCTGTTTTTTAAAAATAAATACATTTATTTTTAATGGGAGAGAGCAAAGGGGGAGCAAGGAAATGAATCCAACTTGGCAAAGCTGAGCTTGGCTTTTAATCCAGCGGCCCAAGCAGGAAGGAAACCCCTTGCATTTGGACCCTGACCTTTCTAAAGGGATTTGTAGTGAAATTTGAGGGCTGTGGCCACCCTGATTTAAACTGGGTGACAAAACCCAGAGGGTTGGGATTTAGGGGAGGCTTGAAGGGACAGGAAGAAGCAGGGAGGGATAACCCAACTCCTCTCAGTTACAAAATGTGATATTCTGAATGACACAGCCACGGCCAAAACTACGCATCCCATGGGGTGATTGAGGATTTAGGGGGATTACCTTTAATCTTCCTCAGTCCATAAAAATATATATAAAAAGAAGAAAATAGAATAGATCCTTTCTTCTTAGAAAGACAATGACATTTAATAGGTTTGCTGGAGCTGGAAAATTGGCTCCGTGTGTTTCGTGTCACAGCTACAGCTGAAATCTCCACCAGCTCAGGCACTGAACTTTATCTGCTTTGCCTTCGTGCAGCCAGGGCTATAAATGCATTTTCCTCTTAAGCTCCCTGCAACTTTTTATTTTTAATAAATGCATTTTCCTCTTAAGCTCCCCGCAACTTCTTTTTTTATCTGACAGGAGGTTTGGAAATTGGCCTGGAGGTGGGAATAAGCACGAGGGCAGGGATGCTGCCGGGTTCTTCAGGCTGGGAAAAAAGAGTTTTAAACAGATCCAGGCTTGTCTGTGCTGGTTAATGTGCTGCTGCATCCTTATTTTCTTATTTTTTTATCTTCTTAAACTTTTTTTATCGTTCCATTGGTGCATCTGAAGGAGAAATATAATTGCTCCACGTGTGGCTTTCAGGAGAGGTGCCGTTCTATTTTTAGAGCTGGACTAAAGGTGGTCCAACCGTGGATTAAATTCCTTTTTTTTCTGTCAGCACTGGGAGGGCTCTCAGAGGAAAATGCTCTCTGAGATGATTTTTTAGTTTATTATCATTTATGATTTTATTATATGAATTATCATTATAATTCGTGCCTGTCTCAGATTCTCACTTCAAATTCGGGTAAAATTCCCTCCACGTCCTGGAGGTTGGGAGGTTATCAGGTGTTTGCTGTGGGTGTGTTCTTTTGCGTTGGGATTCAGAACAAAATTCCATTCCTTTGGATTGGGATTCAGAACAAAATTCCATTCCTCTGCATTAGGATTCACAATAAAATCCCATTCCTCTGAACTGGGATTCAGAGTGAAATCCAATTCCTCTGGACTGGAATTGAAGATGAAATCCCATTCCCCTGGACTGGAATTGAAGATGAAATCCCATTCCCCTGGACTGGAATTGAAGAAGAAATCCCATTCCCCTGGACTGGAATTGAGGATGAAATCCCATTCCTCTGCATTGGAATGGAGGATTAAATCCTATTCCTTTTCACTGGAATTAAGAGTGAAGTCCCATTTTTTGCATTGGGATTCAGGATAAAATCCTATTGTTTTAAAATTGGATCCAGAATGAAATAAATTTCTTTTGGACTGCAATTGAGGACAAAATCCCATTCCTTTGCATTGGGATTCAGAATGAAATCCCATTATTTTGGATTTGGATCCAGAAAGAAATCCCATTATTCTGGATTGAAATTCAGAGTGAGATACCATTCCTTTGCGATGTCACACTCAGATCTCACAGCCACCTCTGGGCGCTGCATCCTGAAGATTCAAATTTTAATTCCAACTTACATTTCATTCATAGAAACCCAGATATTCCCTAAAATCGTGGCATTCCCGCCTCATCTCTGTCATAGTGTCACGGGTGGAGATGAATAACTGAGAATATTTTCTTAATTTATTAAAATTTCAATCCCTGCCTTGATCCAGGTGATTCCTGGAAAATTTGCAGCCTCTAAAACCAGAGCTGAGGGAGAGCTCGTGAAGAAAAAAGGAGAAAATCTTGGCTGATCCCGCAAAACTCCAAGAGCAGGAGGTGGAACCGAAGACAAACTCCCCACTGACAGATTTTGAAACAATATTTAATTGATTTGCTTTTCCAGGTTGGCCTCGTGGCTCTTGTTTTGGCAACCTCCTGCTGAGGGGGACCTGGTTTAGCTCCCTGGTGTTTGAGTTGCTGCTCTGCTCCCTCCTGCAGCCACATTTTCCTATTTTTCTGGTACTTCCAGGCAGGAATGATGCAGCTCTGGAAAATGTTGTGTATTTTTTAGGGCCGTAAAGGCCGTTAATGGATATTTCGCCATAAATCTTCCTCTAAACATGAAAATAACGGCCCTGGCTGTCCCGAGCAGCTTTTGGCACCAGAATTCTGCGTGTTCTCACCTTTTTCCCTGTGTTTGCAAAGCCAGAACGTGAGATTTCTTGGTTTTCCACCAAGGAAAGGAGGCCGTGGGGTGGTGAAAAAATCCATAAGTTTGGTCTGAGCAGAATCTTGGGGTATCAGGAATTTGCCACACGTGGAAATCCATTGTTGGGCTGACAGCGTTCGTCTTTTTGCCTTCCTAGAAAAGCCTCGTGCCTGCAGCCCTGTGAAAATACCCCAGATGTAAATGGAAAACCCTATGGATACCTCAGCAAATCTGTTCCCTCTCTCACCATCAAATAAATACGGATTCATTTGGGACTCATGGAATACACAGAATAGAATACGGGGAGGAATCAGAACTATGTGGATTCCCATGGATTTCTAAGTTTGGATGAAACCTGATATTTTTAAAGCTAGATTTTTAATTTTTGAAAATTTTATATTTAAAAAAGTTTAAAAATATTAAAAATTGAGCCGAAACCGTTTCCAGTGCGAATTTCTGTGGTTCCATCAAAATTCAGAATTGAATCCATCAGGCCAGGGTTTGGTGGTGCAGAAAACACCACGAAAACCCGCCTGGGGGAAAAGGTGAACAAACAGTGACCAGCTCCACTTTTTAACAGGGTTTGCCTGTCCTGCTGCAAAACTGGGGAATGTTCAATGTGAAATTTGTGATTTTGGGGGTGAGAACTCCCAATTTGTAGGGAAAAAATCTGGAGGGGGAAGGGAGCTTAGGTGGGGATGGAACTCGTGCTGTGAGAGATTGGTACAAAATGTGCTGAGTCCTCCATAAAATCCTTTTTTCCACCTGATTCCTGATGTTTTTGTTGCGTTTCCCCCTCCCTCTCCCTGCTCTCAGATGCTTTTTTGGCAACTCTGCAAGCTCTGAGTGCTCGGTTTGATTTGGAAACCTCCCCCTTTGAAATGGTTAATGACTCGCTCAGCTCCTCCCGATCCCTCCCCAAAAAAATCCAATTTTTTTTTCTTTTCAAGTTTTCTCATTTCCACTGCCATGACTGGGCAGCCATAAACCCCAGCCCAGCTGCAGCTACTGATCCCCTCTAACCCTTTTTTCCCCCTCTTAGCTGTAATTTCAACTATCAGCTCAACAATAAGCCCATCCCTTAATCTCAGCATGAACAAATGGAAAATGGTCAAATGACGCACGGTTTTAAGCTGCTTGCTGTATAAATTAGACAAGAGTGCGTCAGTTCACTGGAATACTCTGACCTTTTCTCCTCAAAATTATTGGGGTGGGCTGGGGGGAAGGCCTGGGAGGCCTGAGCTGTATTTACAGTGAGCATAAGGTACCAATATGGACAGAAATGAAGGAGCTGCCGCTTAAAATCCAGCGGGGCAGGGGAAGCACAGAGGGAGGAATGCCAATAAAAGCCGGACTGCTGGGAGCTTTCAGCAGCTAAATTCAATTTATATTTGTACAGGAGACGATTCCCCACCCTTCAGTGCTAAAAGAGGGATGCAAGGGCCACCTGTGGGGTTGAAAATTGCATTCCTAATTGCCATCATTAGCGCCGTCCTTAATTTCGGCTGGGATTTGGCATGAGGTGGATTTGGCCCCGATTCCAAATGGGGGAAGGCGGATTTTGGCTGGGACCAGGGAGGTGGCACAGGAGGATGGAACCTGTCAGCACCATGGGTTTGGGATGAATCGACTGGGAATTCCAGAATTTTTGCTCCAGAACTCAGCTCTTCAGTGGCTGAGTGGGAGCGAAGTTGGGGTTCAGAGACGTTTTTTTCCTGTTGGAAAATTCCTCCTTTCCTGCCCCTTGTCCTGCTCTCCCTCCCCTTGGTGCTGGGGGTGTCACTTGGGTTTGGGGTCAGAGTGCTGCTAATTATTTAGGGAATTTATATTTGAAGAAACAATTCTTTTTAAGGTCATTTCCACCTCTGATAATTCTGTGATAAAAACCAGCATTTTAAAAACTCATTTCTAAAACTCCTGTTTTGTGTGTGGGCATAATTTTATACCACAGACAGCTCTTAAAAAAAAAAAACAAAAACCAAATCCAAACCCTCTTTCATTCTCTGTCAGTTGAATTTTAAAATAATTACTTCTGCTTTTTCTGGACAGAATTTCAGATTAATTTGTTTTAGAGGAACCTTTCAATCCGAGGCAAGGGATGCTTATCAAGCATTTTTCTCCCTGGATTCTGTGCCAGGCCTTGTGTTGGTCCTGGGCTTCTCCCTGTCCTTCACTTCATGCAGAATGAGATATTTCATTATTCTCATCTCCTCTTGGCTTGAAGGAAAATGATTCTTATTGTGGAGAGAGAAATAAAAGGGAGAAAAATCACCAGGATCTGGTTGTAGAGGCAAGGTTGAATTTTAACTTTACGAACCACCTTTATTCCACCTTCAAAAAATCCTTTCTTTCCCCTTAAAAAAAATATTTTATTTCACCTTAAAACCCCCTTTTATTTCACTTTAAAACAATCTTTATTTCACCTGTGAAAATTCCCTTATTTCACTTTAGAAAATCCTTTATTTCACCTTAAAAAAATCCTTTATTTTTCTCCCCACCGTTGGGGTTGTTATTAACTGCCCCTCACAGATTTATTTGCTGATCTTCCCCCACTGGTGCTTTCCAGCCACGTGCCCTTTGTTGGGATGCTCTGGATCTGTTTTTGAGATTTTTCCACTTAAAAGCCAAAAATTTCATCTCTTCTGAGCCCCGTAAATCTGTGCCAGGGGAAGTGGGACATGAAAGTTGGTTGGAAAATTTGGGTTCTGCTCACAGAACAATTCACAAAATGCAGCAGCTCCAAATTCTCACCAAATCCACCTCTGTCCTTCTCCCTCTGGGGATTTTGGTTCTTTTTCCAAGCTCACGGAAAGGTTTTTTTTCCAACTTTAAGGGAGGTTTGGTGATAAAAAACTTTTGGTTGAGTACTCTATGAGAGAATTTGTTTTTTGAAGAGTGTGTGATCACTAGAGCCCCTTGACCATTGAACATTTAAATCTCTATCTGCTTTTTGTCCCATTATTTCCTCTCCTCATCCTCTTGGCTGTCCCAGAAATTCATCAGATCAGAAATCTCTCTGCTCAAGAGATTATTATTTTTGTTTTTAAACCAGGACTTTCCCCCCCTAATTTTATTCTCCTTGCAGATCAAATATTCAGGTCCATAATTTATGGGTTTCTGCTCTGAGCACTGATGTTCATTGTGCTCATCCACTTAGGGCTGCAGCACAGGGAGAGCTTGTCCTGGATTTCTAAGTGATGAAAACGGATGGGCAGAGTTGGAAAATCCATCTTGTGGTAGAAATGGGAATCTGAGTCTTTTTGGCTCCTTCCAAACTGGGCTGGATTTGTGGAATAGTGGGTTAGGAATTGTACCATTAATCCAAATTAATGACTGCAACCAGCTCCTGGCTAATAAAATCAAGTAAAATCAATGCTGTAATTGGTGCTTTCCAGATGCCAGGAAAATTGTGAGTTGAAATCACATAAATTGGTGATTTTGACACTCTCGCTTCAGTCTGGAATGTCAGAGCTGAGCCCATCACACGTTCAGAGAGTGAGGAACTGAATGGATTCTCCAAACCACAGAGCTCAGAGCATCCCATGACAAAGCTCTGAAAGGACCGAGGTGAAAAGGGGACCCTCTCTAAAGAGGGACTTGGAAACCAAACCCTGCTGGAAAAATATCTGCCAGGTTGGAGATAAGTGAATAAAAATACCCTCCCAGCGAGCAGCGACAGCTGGGGAGCTACACCCAATGCAAGGGTGGAAAAACAGGGCTGGAAAATAAATATATCCATGGGGAAAAGGTTTGGCAGGTCCTCATTTCCACCCTACTGGAACCTGCACGGCAGCTCCTTGGGTTGGGCCGGGAGCTCAGGGAAAGGATGAGCAGGTTGGGGTGGTGAAAATTCAGTATTTGGGTTACCTGGTCTTCAAATTTCTCTGATTCTCAGCTGTAGGGTCTGGAGAAACTCAGCACCAGAGAAGGAATGGGAATTATTAGGAATAAGCACTATTAGGAACAAGGATTTTTAGGAAGGAGAATTATTAGGAATAAGCATTGTAAGGAATGAGCTTTATTAGGAATAAACATTATTAGGAATGAGCATTTTAAAGAATGAACATTTTGAGAAATGAGAGTTCTAAGGAATGAGCATTATTAGGAATGAGCATTATTAGGAATAAGAAATATTAGGAATGAGCATTTTAAGGAATGAGCAATATTGGAAATGAGCCTTATTAGGAATGAGATTTATTAGGAATAAACATTATTAGGAATAAACATAATTAGGAATAAACACTATTAGGAATGAACATTATTAGGAATGAGAATTTTTAGCGCTGAGCATTTTAAGGAATGACCATTTTAGTGAATGAGCTTTTAAAGGAATGAGCATCTTAAGGAATGAGCATTTTAAGTTTTGTCTTCTGCTGAAGAAACCTCCCTGTCCTTCAGGGCAGATGTGGCTGCTCTGCCTCCAGATACTGAAATAATTGTAGGGAGAGCTCCTGGCTAATTATCCAAAATCCAACTAAAATTGGGATGCACCTGGATCCATCCCAGCAATGCCTTAGGAAGATCATGATTCCAAATGGTTACAAAAATCTCATTGAAATGGGGAATTCTGGCTAAAATAAAGCTGTTGGAAGAGTTTGGGTTTCTTGAAGAATGAATTCTAATCTCTTTTTGGGGTTGCAAAAGTGTTCAGAGCTGGTCTCATCTTGAGATGATTCCATTTTTAGCTTGGATTTTATAATGCTGTACAAAAAGTAAATATAAAAATGATTCCACCTCATTTCACACATTTCTCACTCCAGGAAAACAGACCTTGGTAGAAATAATCAATAATTTAATTGCATATATTATTTTTATTGTCTGCAGACATTTGGGGATCCTCCAAAAATATTAAAATCTCTTTTTTCTTTTTTAAACTTTAAAATCCGGGATTTAATATCTGTATCAAGGAGAATCTTATTTTGATGCTACTATGGTGATGCTGCCCTATCGAAAAATATGTAGGAATTAATCAGCCTTGCCTGGAACTTAAAATAAAGAACAAAATGTTCATCCTTCCCCTACTACAAATGTGCAGTGGGAGACAAAGGTAACTAGGATAAAAATAGCAAAAATCGCCTCATTTCACAGTCAGATCCAGCCTGAGAAAATATTCAGGTTTGTGCTGTTCTAGGTGGGAGCTCTAAAAATGGACACAGCATTCCAGGCAGGTTGGCAACCCCCTGGAGCTGAAGGCAAAGGCAAAACACGCGGAGTTATTGGAAATATTCCTCCTTCAATTAAGGCAAGAACATGGAATTGTGGAGGGGTTTGGTCTCAGGGAAGGATAATGGCTGAAAAAGCACATCTCTAATGGGCTTTCCGTGGGTGAAATATTTCCAAAATCGGTCCCAAATACTTGGGGAAATTAAAAAAGAGGAATTCTAAAGATGGGCAACAAAATGGAAAATCCCGACCAGCTGAGCAGGATCCCCTCCCAGCACCACACTGGGCAAGGCTCAGTGCTCCACGTTATTCTTATCCCTGCTGCTGGTGTTATTTGGGAATTTCCAGGATATCGAAATGTAACTTTAGCCAACACTGGCAGCAAAAACCGCCACCTATAAACTATTTTAGAATTAAACACATCAAGCTCCTCCTGGGGTGCTTTGCAGGGCTCACTCAGGGATGGAGTTAATCTCTCTGTTGGGAAAATAAAACCCCAGCACAATATTTAGCTCGCAACTGTGCACTCCCAGCGTGTAAAAAGTGACTTTATTTTCCACAGGGATAAGGAAAATAGGGAGGAGTTTGTGCTGAAATTCCCAGGTGGCAGAAACGTTCTCTTGCCGCTCCAACAAATGAATTTAGGGAGATTCAGGTGTTTTTCCTATCAGGATTTTGGTGATTTTCATCCAGGGGAAAACAGGAATTATATTAATGAAGTGCTGTGCTAAGAGGGCTGTGACAAGTGGAATTTGTATAAATAAATGCATAAAAATAAAGCGAGGGAAGATTAATGCCTGCAGTCGTGGAGGCAAATGACTAAGCAAATAAATATGTAAACTGTCAGGGGGTGAGAAGAAAGAAATCAAACATCAGAAAATTATGTTTTTACAGATCCAGCAGAGAAAATTGCCAGTCTGCATTGCTTATTTAACTTTAATATTATTGGGAAAATGAACAATGACAGTTCCAATTAACTCCTGAAGCTTTCAGATCTGGCACTCAATAAAGATGCAGAGGTCGTGGCCAGGACTAATTAAGGGGTTGTAATTAAGCTGTATCTGAGCCCTGACCCAACATTCACTGAAGTTTAGGAAAATCCTTGCCTCAGCCTCGAGAGGAGCTCAGTCCTCCTCTCTAGAACTGCTCCACACAAACCAACCTGAACTCTGCTCCTGCAGGGAAGGCCCAGTTCTGGTGGCTTCTTAGGATTTCCAGAGTTGATGAAATAATTCCCAAAATCATTTAGGTAGGGAAACACCTCTGGGATCATCGAGTCCAAGCTGTGCCCGATGCCCACCTTGTCATCAGCCTGGAGCACGGAATGCCACGTCCAGGCCTTCCTTGGACACCTCCACCACCTTCCAACCCCTGCCCACCATTTCCATGAAGAAATTCCTTCTGCAGAGCCCTCGGAGGGTGGGTTAAATTGTTTAGGCTCACTGTGTGCTGTACATGACACATCTCCTAAGTGTGAAAAGAAATTGTTGGCGTCTCTCCCCCAGCAATCTCTGGAGAGTGATTTGGCCTCGGCTCCGTCCCAGCCCCAGAGCTGCAGAGCCCTCACTGTTCTGGCCAGGAGTACAAACAATTTCCATTGTGCAGCTCGGGCAGAAACAAATATATACAAAGCTGTTGAATCTTGCACTTTCATGTGTTTTCACTTGGCACGGGGAGGTGCGATCATTAAACAAATGTGTTTATCTACCCGGGCAACTTTGATCTGGCGTGGGCAGTAAAAGCCTCGTTACTGCAGGAGGAGTGTGAGGAGTTGTCTGAGAACAAAGAGCAGAAAGCTGCTGCTGAGCCTGCCAGGGAGGGATTGGAAAACCTTTCAGTGCCTTCCAACACCTCGGAGAGGAATTCTTATTCTTTCTAATGTATCTCTTCCTAATTTACCTCTGGGATCGCCCCGCGCTGTTGCAGCAAAAGGCATTTTTATTCTGTTGGGATGAGGCTGGTGGCAAGTGGGGGAGATTTATTGAGCTCATCCTACTTCTTGCTGCAGGCAAAAGCCACGTAGGGCTGGAATTATCCGGGTCTGGGTCAGCACTGAGTGCTCAGCTGGTTCTTTAGAAGGTTTGTTGTCATGAAAGATGAGGGGCTCCTCTCACACCTTCAAACCATAAAGCAAAAGCGATACCTCGAGCACTCAATGTCTCCCAGGTCCATCATCTGTCAGATCCCCCCATCTGCAAATGATCCCGGGAGCTGGTGGGGCACAGGGAGTTCATGGGATCACTCTGCTCCAGGTGTGGATAACTTGGAGTCCAAGGCACTGTCAGATTCCCCACAAACCCTCCTTTTGCAGCTCTTCCATTTCTAACGAGTTACAAACCCCACTAATCCACTTTCTCTCCTTTTATTACGAGCTGCAGGCGTCCAAATATTTCCCCATCCTGACTGTACAAAGCGTTGCCTTTCCAGCCCAGTAAACGGAGCATTTATGACATTCCAAAAGCTGTTGCCCATTAGCAGTTTCTCAGGCTTTGGAGTGTTTTGCAACCCAGCAGCCTGCCTAATGATTGAGGGGAAAACAACATAATCATGTGCTGACATTCCAAGTGATTTTATAAGCCACTTTTATCTGGGATGCCCTTTCCCTCTCCTCGTTTTGGTCTCAATCTGCTCCAGCCACTGCTGCTTTCCGTGGTGGAGCCCTAGAGGTCCTCCTTCAGCTGCTCTGGTGCTTCCCTGTTCAAGCACATCCCCTCATCCTCCAAAGAAAAATGGAATTTAGCTCATGGTAACTGTTATTAACTGCCCTGAGTCTCCACTGGAATTATCCCCAGAGGCACCTTCACTTTTTAATTAAATAGATGTTGAACAAGTGAAAACCGTGGCTGGCTTTCTGCTGTGGAGAAGGGATGACACTGCTTAACTCATCGGCAGGGGCTTGGGATTAGGTCTAGGTTTAAAAATGTGGTGGTGTCCTGCCTGTCCTGGAGGGCTGGGGAACAGCACTTGGAGTCACCAACGCTGGAAGCCTTCAAAAAATGAGCAGATTTTGTGGAATTTCGTGGTGTGGTTTTGTGGGCGTGGTGATATTTGGTCAAAGGTTGGACTTGGAGGTCTTGGAGGTTTTTTTCAACATCGATTATTCTGTGTTCACAGGTGTCCCAGCTCCCAGATACAAAATCTTCCACCTTTTAGAAAATCCTGGGTGCTGCTTCTGCCTGGGGAGGTTCATTCCCATGAAATTCCTTTTTTATCAGAGCTCCAGAGCCATCAGGAGTGTCACGGTCATGGAACTCCCAGCTGAGATCATCTGGGGCCCTGTGTGGATCAGGAGAGGCCACAAAACATTTCCCTCTCATGGAAAAACTTTGCAAAATGGGAAAAATCCAAAGAACACAAGAATCTTGTAGCCCATGTGTTCAGAGGTTCTCCTGCTTCTTCTGGACACTGGAAATAATTCCAGTTTTTCTCTGGGTGGGAGATGTGCCCAAATAAGGCTCAGTGAGGTTTCTCAGGGGTTTTGGTGGAGCTGGAATGGGGCAGAGCAGGTGGCAGGGCTTCTCCCTGATTTCTGAGTTCCGGGTAGATTAAAAATGTGTCCAACTGAGCTGCCTCCCCTCCTCCCCAAGCTTTGGGCACACCCCAAAGTATCAGCTGGGGCTGCTTCCTATAAGGTTTTCTAAGGAAACCATTTGTCAGCTGCACAAAAAACCCAGACTGGCTAAAACTCACATTTTTGGGCTTTTTACCAGAAACAGCCAAAATTACCTTTTGCTGAGCTGAGATTTGCCTTAGAGATAAAGCACAAATCCATTTAATTGAAATTAGGAGTGTTCTCATTGTCTCCAGAGGAGAAGGGGGAAAGAGGTGTAAAAATCCACCATGCAAATAAATCCTGCAAAGTCATTCAGCAAAGTTTTTATTCCTGGTGGGTCTCTTTAATCCTTCCAAGAAAAGCTGGAGGATCAAAAGTGATGCTCACTTCTGACAGGGTTTTCATGGAAAGTTTGAGGCAGTGGAAAACAAGCTCTTGGTTTGTTTGTAGGTTGTTTTTTTTTTTTTTAATGTCAGTGATATTTGCAATTTGCCAATTCCGTGACATTTTCGGCGATTCCTGCATGTGCCAGAAAATCCCAAAAACCAAAAGTGGGATGCAAACCATGGGAACGGGGAGAGTAAAACGATAAGGATTGTTTTATCTGGGAGCCAAGGAGATTACCTTTAAATGAGATTCTCAGAAAAAAAAATCAACCATTTCTGTGGGGAAAAGCTTTATAAAGACTATTGTCTTGTTAAACTATGGAAGAGCAGAACTTGAACTCTCTCTTAAGAGCATCTGTCCAAAGCTGTACAATTCTGTTTATGGTTATCCAACTCGAGGCCAAACCACTGGGACTTCAAAAAAAGGGCTTTTAGAAGAAAATAGCAACTCTCATTCATTCATTCCAGCAGTGAAATTGAAAAATAATTAAGCAAATTGAAAAATAAGAAATTATTTCTGCATTGTTACATGTTCATAGTTTCCAGTGTTTAGATGTTAAAACTGCGGTCGGTTTTTCTCGGTGGCTGAACTAAAGAAAGAATCGTGAAGGGGGGAAAAAGGTCCAAAGGGGATTTCATTAAAGCATTAAAAGTGATGAGGGGCACAGCTGTCTGAGCACTTCATTGTCCCTCGGGGGACAGTCAAGGGTCAGGATTAATGACAACTACATTTAAAGCTTGTCACAGGGAAAATATCCGACGTGTCCGAGCAGCCTTTGGAATTAGCGGTCGCAGGAAGCCGCGGGAGGGATGGGATAGGTTGACTTTTTCAAGGGCTGCATGGCTTTATAAACAGCTCTGGCTGGGAGGGAATATTTATGTCCCGACACTTCACAGCTCCAAACTCAGCTGCAGGGCTGGGGTTTGCTGGTGGTCGAGCCTTGGCACAAGTAAAAGTTGTTGATGAGCAGCAAAAGCCCCGCACGCGACTCACTCGCAAACCTAAAGGAGATGTGAACATGTTTATAAATTAATAAACTTCATTAAATTTATCTTTTTGAAGAGTAGCTGATGAGATTTAGGAGTCTGAATCTTAGTTCAGGTTAAAGCCTGGACACTATGGGCTCTTTGTACCTGGATGTTGGTGCTCTGCACTTCCTTTAGATTTTGCCTCACTGCCACAAAAAAACCCCAAAATGTACAAAAGGAACCTCAAAATCTACTGTAAATCTCTGCCATACAGAGGCTCTGCCTCACTGCTACAAAAAAAGTAAAATATCCCAAAAGAAACCCCAAAACCACTGCAAATCTCTGCCATACAGAGACACTGCCTCACTCCCACAAAAAAAAAGGCAAAATGTACCAAAAAAAACCCCCAAAATCTACTGTAAACCTCTTAACACAGCCTGAATCTCCATGGACAATTCCTGTGGCACCTTGCACAGTAAACTGTGAATAAATACTTTTTTTCCCCCCAGAATTGATCTTTATTGCTCCTGCATCAACACTTACAACATTACAGGAGTTAACAAAGAGGCCGAGCCAAGGCACTCGCAAGCAGTGAATAAAACGTTACCTGGAGCAGCTCATTGATGGAAATAAAACCCAATGTGCTCCCAGGGTTGTTTTCTAATCTTGTTTGGCTTCTGAAGAAAACCTTTCTGCCTCCCACCCCTGCTGCAGCCAGGGATTGTGAGTCAGGCCCAGGTTTGCAGGTTATTAACTCATCTATTCTTAGGTAATTAAATTAAGAGTGTAAGACGCGCGAGTTAGAGCTAAAAGAATAAAAAAGACAAAATGTAGGAAAATTTGTTTCCCCCTCTTCCAAAGCTTTATTTTTTGCTCAACCCCTTCTATTCTTTCATTTTCCTGGCGTCAGCATCATATCCAAAAGTCAGACCCCAGGTTATCCTTTGTTATTTTTAATTCTCTCGCTGCTTCCAGGGAAGGGGCAGCCATAGATCATCCGGACAACCTTTGCTAGAGCCTCACCATCCTCACAGGGAAGAATTTCTCCCCAAAATCCACTCCAAATTCACCTCCTTTTGGCCCAAAGTCATTCCAGCCTCATCCTACCCCTGCATTTGCATATTCCTCACTCCAAAGCTTCCATTAATTTTGAAGGCGAAGCATTTATGGAAATTCATATTCACTGCCTTTAATAAAAGTTCTGTTGGGTTGTTTTTCTTGCCTTTAAGATTTGGAGTGGGCAGGAAAGTTTAAACATTTAAATCAAGTATCCTTTCAAACCATTAGGCAAAGCCTCTGAGCTCCTTTCAAGTGTTTCTTCTGGAAATATCCTGGCAAAAAACAGCTTCAAAAAATCAGGAATTATCCTGGAACTGGAACTGACTGGGAATCTGCAAACATGGGCAAAATCAGTGCAAGGGTTAGTGTGGATCCTACTGATGGAATCAAAACTCGCTGCTAGGGCACTGGAATTACCTTTAAATATTCCCCAAATTGTTTTGTGTGACCCTGGAAGTTCCAGGGGAGTTAAAGGTGAAGATATCCCATGTTCTTGGCATGTCCTGAATGGTGAGATCAGGGAAGAGTGGACAGCAGGAGAGCAACCACAGCCTTCTCCTGCCTCGGTCCCACCCAACCCTTCCAGGAGAGTTCAGGAGGAGAAGCTGAATAATTCCATTGTACAATGGATAACTGTGGAAGGTGCTGATCCCTTAGGATTTTAGCTTTTATATTTTCCATTTATTTGGGATCCTGCAATTCTCTAGTGAGTAACTCCAAACTCCATATCCAGTGTCAGCTGCTGCTCTCCCATCTTGCTCAGACACAGCAATTCCTCTCCAGGCCTGGCAGTCAAGGACACCTGACTGGCTCAGGCCCTGAGAGATGGAAACAAAAGTGAGTTGGGGGAGCAAACTTGGGGTAAATGCCTTCATGAGCTGAAGCTGTAATTGGAAAATCAACCCCCGATTTGCAAATGGACCAAACTGATAAAAGTGTGAAAACCTGTGACCCGTTGTTTATTTTGGATGGGTTTTTTTCTGCCCTGAGTGTACCAGAAGGCCTTCAATAAATAGAACTGCTTTTTATTCCCTTAATTTTGTCTGGCCTCTGTTTTCAGGTGTCCCAAAAGGCATCAGGGATTCACCCAGCAGCAGCCAGGGCTCCCAGCCCCAGCACCTCCCATGCCCTGGTGAGGAATCAGAGATGGAGCAACGTTCCTCTGTGCTGAGTCAAGAGAGCCAGAGCCTTTCCTCCCATGTGCATTGGGTTTGCAGCTATGGCAACAGTGCATGCGTGAGGAGAAGGCTGAGCTTAAAATAGGCTCCAGCTCCCGCTTGGAGAGGGCTGAGAGCAAACACGTGTGGTCACCCCAGAGCAGAGCGGGAGGCTCGGCCGTTCCCGGCTCCCTCGCCTCATCCACCCTCCGATCCATGAGATGGGAGCAGCAGGAGCTTTGCTGGGCCTTCAAACCTTTTCAGAGCTCTTAGGTTTCCTCTTCCACGCCCCTTCCCAGCTGGAAAATGTGTCCATCCCCAAGGGAGATGTTGGTCAGCCACGGAGGAAATCTCACCACCAGCTTCCACCAGAGTTTTGTGAGGTCAGGAAAAACCTCCCTGCACAATCCCTCCAAAAAAAATCCTTCAGGAACGAGTAGCTATCATAGGGAAGAAGGACATTTCTTCCAGCTCCAGCCCTACTCCACTATTTTGGAGAGGGGGAAAAGCTGGGAAAGTGGAAAATAGTAGCTTTGGCTCGGGAGCTGTAACCTGTTTTGGTCTGCGTTAATTAATTTGGCAGTGGCTGTGCTGTGCGCTATTCTTAGGCTCTCCATCCCCCTCTGCAACAAATTAGGGCTTTCACATCTGCCTAAAAATAAAACTTTCCTGTCTGCTGGCACACGAGCCAAACCAGAGTGCAGCATATGTGCAATAAAGATGCACAGCTGTTCTGTCTATGAACTCGGGAACGTGTGAGGGGTTTTTTGTGGAGGATACAGGAGGTGCCCAGCACCGAGGAGCAGCTTTGCCAAGGAGCTGTCAAGGATTTTAAAGAAGTGGCTGCAAAAGGTGAAATTAGAGGGGAACATCCAAACAAAATTGTAAGAATTGTGACGGGAAAATGTTAATTTTTTGTGTTATGAAAGGTGATGATCTTGATTAAGGAGGAATAGTCCAAAGGGAAGTTTTAATTCCCTGTTATTCCATGGAACTCCCACAGAACCCTCATTTTCAGAGCTTTTGCAACTGATTTTCTGCCCTGACCCTTTCCACCCTGTGTAGAGGGTGCCCAGGTGTGGAGCAGTGCCTGATTTTGGGAAAAGTCTCTTCCCCCAGAGGCTCCCCAGGGAATGGGCACTGCTCCAAAACTGCCAGGGCTCAAGAATCACCTGGACAAATCTCCCTGGCACGTGATTTGATATTTGGAGTTCCTGGAGTTTGAACTTGATGATCCTCGTGTGTCCCTTCCATCAGGATATTCTATGAGATATATATTTAATATTAAATATTTTATCTTTGTTACTTTAAAGGCCCTCATGGGAGATATTCTGCACCGAGCTGAAAAGGTGGTGGAGCAGAAGGTGCAGGATTTAAACCCCATCTTTTTGCCACCAGCCACGTGCTCAGCGAGACTTTTGTAACCTCCAAAGCTCTGTGGGGGCTGAGGGCTCCGTAACTCCCATTCTTTCCAGGGAGCTTTTCCAGGGAGCCAGGTGGAGCTGGGCTGGCTCTGCATCACCTGACACATTTAGATTTGCTCTTTAGATAAGATTAGCAAAATAATTGCCTCTGACACTATTTACTCTGCCTGGGCATCCATTACACCCCGGGCTGGGGGGGTTCTTGCTTTGCTCCTCTCCCTCCCGACATCAGCTGATAATTTTGAAGGTTGAAATGTGGGCAACAAGAAGAATATTTTTCCTCAATATTGGTTAAATGGAAAGGTGTCACTATTTGGCCCCAAAGTATTGTTAACTACTAAAGCAATGGGCTGAAAGGCATTTTTTGAGAGAAATAGGAAAAAAAACCCTGTTAATCTGATTAAAGTGCTCTGACCGTGCTTGTTAAGATGTGTTAGCAAACACTTCTAATTCCTAATTTAACGTTGAGGAAATGGGGATTTCTGGAGCTTTGGAGCTTGACTCCAAGGTCCTCTCAAAGCTCTTTCCCCATCAAAGTTTCCCTGGTACCTGCAGGATTTTCCTGAGAGGGGTCAGTGGAGTCCAGGCTGCCGATTCCAAGACAAAAAGTCAAATTAGACCAGTCCGTGCAATAATCAAAATCCAAACAGAAACAACACTCCCTTTATTTTTCTCCTTTTCTGAATTCCATGACATTTCACAGAAATGACTGCAAAACTTTTTCCATTCAGATTTTAGCACTGGTTTGGTGACAAACTTGGGAAGACCAGCGATTTTCCATCATTAGGAATGAACTCTGGTGCTGACGCTGACTAAACCTTTCCAGCCCAAGATGCATTTTCAGGTCTTTTACAATGTCGCAAAGTTTAGGCCTCGGATTAAGGATGATGATTTTCTAGGCCAAGAACCCTAATTAGACAAAAATACACAGATTTATGCATCAGCAGGACCCTCATCCACAGCTGCCCCGGCTGCCACAGGCCCCATCATTTCATTATTTTCTGTGCTCATTTTCCTGGTTTTTATCTCATGGAACTTCTGTGCCCTTTGAAAAAAATGGACCTCATCAAAGAGGGAGAAATCCAGAATTTATTTGAGTGCTTGTATTTGTTGTGTTGAAAACCAAACACTTGGAATGGTTCTAGCGAAACATACTGAACTTTCAGGCAAGGGGACACCTTCAAAAGGTGGTTTTCTTTATAAAAACAAATAATTTGAAGCTCATTAACGCTTGAAGTGTGAAACAAGAACATTCCAAAAGTCTGTTTTCGTGTCCTGAATTGTACCTGCAAAACCAAAGCATTTTTCAACTCAGGAAAACATTTCACATGAAAAATACTGATCTGCAGCCACCCCGTGCATTGCCAAAAGTGCCTTTTCTTATCTCTCCTGCCTTCCCCAACTTTCTGATGAGAGAAAAAGCAGCAGCTCTCCCTGTTCCTGGGGATCTGCTCCCCTGAGCCAATGTCAATAGTGTCACTAACATGTTTTCCACTAAAAAAAAAATAGAATTTTCAGAGTTTTATTTGATCTAGGTGGATGCGCATGAGGCGAAAAGTGAGATTACACGGGGGTAAAATGGGAAATAATTAATTAGTTCTTTTTGAACTCCTTACCCAATTATCCCAGTGCCCGTTAAGCTCAGCAGCAGCGTGGAGGAATAGCACAAAAAAAAGAGGTGGTTTTTGCAGAACTTTTGCCGTTCCCATCCATCCGTGCAGGGGATGAAAAACGACACCGGCGGATAAAAAAACAACACCAGTGAGTCACTCGTGTTCCCAGGAACGTCCTGCCTTGGGGACAGCTCCTGCTGGGAGCCCGAGGAACAGCCAGTGACTCAGCAGGGATGGGATCTGAATGGCCTTTCCTGGCTCGGTCTGAGATTTAAGGAGATTTAACTTCCCTGGCAGTGTCCGGAGGGGGTGGCACTGAGGGGATGGCTGAGCTCAGGACGTGGGGATGGACTGAAATCTGGGCTCCTTTATTTGGGGTTTCCTCCCTCTGAGGATCACAGGGATGGGACTGGAAATCCTGGAAGTAAATGGGCAGTGAAATAAATCATGGATTGATTTGGGTTAGAGATGAGGAGGAAATTTTTTATTCAGAGGGTGCCCAGAAAAGCTGTAGCTGCCTCTGGATCCCTGGGAGTGTCCCAGGCCAGGTTGGAGCCACCTGGGATAGTGGGAAGTACCCCTGCCCGTGGAATAAAATGATCTTTTTGGTCCTTTCCAACCCAAACCATTCCACGATTGATAAGGCACTCCCTGTGTCCCAGAGGCACCCTGGGAATATTTGTGGGAAAGTCTGAAATAGTTTAATAAAGATGGAAATTGAGAACTCAAACACACCGAAAAACTCCCTCTGTTGAGTCGAGCTCTTTGCCATCAAGTAATATAAAGGAACAATATTTATTTCCATCAAGGAAAAGTCCACAGGGATCCACAGGAGAGGTGCAAATCTCAGAATTAACAACATTCCTACAGCTTCAAAGCCAAAAAAAATAGATTCAATAAAAAATTACTGGGGTTTATGTAAAAAAAAATAAAGAAGATTAGATAAGAGGCCTGGCTTGCCGAGGTGAGATCTGTCTTTGTCAGTTAAAAGCCGCTCTGCTCCCACAAAATATCATAACTTGAGGGAAGAATTACGCTGCCCACGTGCCCTTTGTGACAGATTCCTTGGACATGGATTGGCACAGGAACCCCACGGAACACCCAGACCTTGCACTGATCCATCCCATGCTCCTCCCGTCCAAACAAGCCCTTGGTTTTCCAGCGAGCCCACCTCAGCCAGGCTCCATCACCACCTCCCTGTTATTCCACTTTTTTGGAGCTGATTTACGGCTCCCAGTGTCTTTAGACAGTTATTTCAGGCCTCATTCCTAATTATTTGGTTTCAGGGCAGTGTTATCATGCTATGGATGTATTTGTTTAAATCCTGGCTGACTTTGCGGGGGCAGTTTTTTAAAGGAAGGAGAAAATGAAAATCAAAGTCAGAATACGTGCTGGCTTTTTTGGGATGGGTGCCAACCCAGTTTAACTGGCACAAAAAGGAACAATAACTGTGGGATTATCCACTCCTTTTTCACCCAGATAATTGGGGGGTTTTTTTTGGGATGTTTTAGTTGAGAACATTTCTCTGCCCAACAGAAAAGAGCAGGACTTCTCTGTGTCCCAGCTCCACATTGATCCACTCTGTTCCTTCAACAGAAATTAATGGAAAAATTGAATACAAACTTCTAGACACTTCGCCCATGGTGGAAAACTCTCTCTTCATGCTGCCATTTTAATATTTTACTCTTACATTGTGGAATGAGGCTTGGGATTATGATGTTTTCCTGAATGTTATTAATTTGAATTATTCCTTATTGGATTTTAGCATTTAAACAGCTTTGATGTGGATGATCTTTATCCAGGCTGGCTTTCCATGCATTATCAGACAGGCTGAGGCTTCCTTGGTAGTCGACACTTCCACAGGCACCAGTCAGGATCTGATCCAAAATTTGAATGCCTGAAAATGGAGCTGAGGAATTTTTGAGCACAAGAAATGCTTCGGATGGAAAGAAGGAAAGACTTAGAATGGACAATTTGGGAAAAGTCCCATTTAGAGGAGCAGAGAACACTTTGTGTTTTTCTGGGATCGTGTCCCTCCGAGATTTTATTTTCATTAATGTCTGTCTTGAGAGTTCTCCAAAAACTGGGCATGGGAATGTTGGACTTGGTAATCATTGAGGTCTTTTCCAAGCTTGGAGATTCCATGATCACTCAAGTTCTTGTCCTTCCCTAGGGTTGGGTAAGCTTGGTCCAGGGAATCTCCTCGGATTAAATGGGAGCAGCTGGGAAGGGGATCCAGAGCTTGGGAAGGGGATCCACAGACTGGGAAAGGGATCCAGAGTCTGGGAAGGGGATCCAGAGCTTGGGAAGGGGATCCACAGACTGGGAAAGGGATCCAGAGTCTGGGAAGGGGATCCAGAGCTTGGGAAGGGGATCCAGGATCTGAGAAGATGAACCAGGGTCTGGAAAGGTAATCTATGGTCTAGGAAGATAATCCACAGCCTGGAAGATGAACCAGAGTCTGGGAAAGGGGATCCACAGCCTAATAAAGGGGATCCACAGTCTGGGAACGGGGACCCACAGTCTGGTTCCAAAGGGGAGGGAAAGTTCAGGCTGCAGGGATGGGCAGAGGTTGGCACATCCCAGCTCCTGCCCCTTCACCCAGAGCTGGGACATCCAGCCCAGCCAGGAAACAAGGGGATAAGAGAACTCCTGCTCTCAGACCTTGCCCAAAATCATCCCAATTCAAGTTTACATTCTTGAACTTCTCATCTTGGCCCTGCTGCTGCTGCTTTCACTCTGAGAATGCTGAATGCACAGAAAGAGAAAATAAAGACGGAATGACAGACGGAAAAAGTGTTTTTGAGCCACAGCTGTTTCCTCCTTCCTTCAGTAAAAAATGATTTAAACACCTTATAACCTAAGGGAGGAAAAAAAAAAAAAAGGATGGTTTTGTAAGTGAAAAATGTCCTGTCAAAACGTCTGCTATAAAATTTCTTATTGTTAAGTAATAATTCTGAGATATTATCTTGCTTAATGATTTAGGATTGAGTTGGTTTTTATTTTTTTTCTTAACCAGTCCCAAAATTTCCATTACAGACAGAAAGGAACTGGCCACTGGTGACAGATTTTATGAGAAAAATATGAGCGGAGTAAGGAAAACAGAAGGGGAAAAAAAAACCCTGAGGATTTTGCTTGCGTATGATGTTCTGCCTGGATGGGGAAAATAGAGGATAATCAAGGGCTTTGGGAAATAATTAAAAGGGAAGATAAGAACAGCTTCCCACCTGAAGAGTGGGAAGTTCCTGTCTAAGCTTCATCCTACCTGATATCTGCCAGTTCTGGTTGTAGGATGGGAAAAAGGGGGAGATCAAGTGAGGAATTGAAGTTTTAGGGGAGCTGAGCACCCTCAGGCAGGCTCAGGTTTCTCCATCACCTGAAACCTTCAAAAGACCAAATTCTTCATGCAAGAATCCCACCCTGGGCACAAAACTTGGGTGAGGAAAAGCAGGATTGGAGCTTTTAGAGATGGGAGAATGGAAATAAAAGCAGTTTTAAAGTTTAGATCCCTCTTTTTGACTTTACCCTTACATTTGCTCCCTGCACAGCTCTGAGAGGGGCTGGGGAAGAAGATTTTGATTGTGATAAACACAATTTTTTCCTCGTATTGGTTATTTCATCCTATTTTCCTTTCAAGCCTGCTCTAAGTCACTGCCACTTCGGAGGTGAATGTTGGGAAAGGTTTAAAGCTGCTTTATCCTGCTGGGGGCAGGGGAGGCAAGGAGTCAATTAAGAGAATAAACAGCACTTTTAGGATGTGGAGAGGCTGGGATTTGGCTCTCTGCCTGGAGCTGCTCACCTGACAGAGGAGAGGAGCCAGGGCGATCCTCACAGTGCTACAGCAGCACTGGGAACTGGGCAAATAAAGCTATTTTAGCTTAAAATCTGAGCAGGTTTAGTGTGGAAACCAGGAGGGAGGAAGAGATGGAGCCTTAACTTCACATTTCCTACAGCCCCATGTTTCACAAATGCCTCTAACTTAGCCCAAAAATGTCTCCATTCTGTTTCACGAGGTAACTCAAGAGCAGGTTTGGAAACAGTTGCCAAACACGGGTCTCAAACAGAATTTAAACTCGTGAAAAAAAACCTGCACGGCAAAAGCAACTTGGAATTGCAAAGCTTCACTGCTGGGAACAGGGGAACCTGTGTCAAAACAAAACTCCACTTATCAATCTTTCATTGAGCTTGTGCATGAGGCAGAAGACATCAGGTATCAACAAAAGCAGACAGGTTCGAAATGAGAAGCAGATGGTCACCCCAAAGCTCTTGTCTTGGAAAATAAATGAGAGGAAAGAGAAGCAAATTGAGTCGCAGAGCCGGGTTTATGCGCAGGGATCTGCTCCGAGATCTGGAAACAGTTGACAATTAATTGAAATAACACATTGCAAATTGTCACTGCGCGCTGAAAAATCTTCGGGGGGAAAAAATGCTGTTTGCTCTGGAAATTTGGATGGTGCTGAAGGCATTGTAAGGAAAAAATGTTACCCAGCTCAACCCAAATTTCCACAGAATTTTGCCACCCAAAACATTTGCAGGGATTTTCAGTGCGAGCTGATTTTTGGAGCTTTTTAACCATCGAGAGGTGAGGTTGGCCTCTCTCCAGTGCAAAACACTGACTCCCTTCTTGGGGGAAAAATAAAGCAATAAATCTTTTTTCAGACTTCAATAAAGCTGCAGAACCTCACCCGCATCCCCACAAGCACCTGGGTTTTCCTCTCCAATTATTTGTTCAGATATAGTTCAAGGTTTAACCTCATTTTTCTTAAACGTAGGCCACTTATCAAAAACACGGCATTGAGGCCAAAGAGGCTCTTCTAGGATTTGTTCTCCCTTATCTCCCTCATAAATAAGTTTTTTCTGCACTGGAGAAGGAAAAGGGAAGGAGGGAGGGAAATGCCACCCACTGGGAAGCAGGAAAGTGAGAGAAATCCAGCACGAAATCTCCGTTCTCCCTGATTTTAGCAGGTGTTTGAGTGCAATGGCTGAGTGAGGTTGGTTTTGTGGAAAACCGTTCCCACGTGTGGGGTTTTTTATTGTCACTCGTGCAGTATCAGAATTCGGAATCAGCAGGGGAATTAATCATGGAACACAGACTTCCTCCTGCCTGCTGTGCTCCACAGCCTCGGACAGGCGTTCCCTGCCTTTGCTCCTGCCTGGAATGAGGGCACTGGTGCTCCCCAGTCCCCAAGGAAACAGCAAAGAGGGCAAGGGGCAATTGGAAAAAAAATATTAAAACAAGCCCACTTCAAAATTTGTTTCCACTGGGAATTGGAAATACCTTCCCGCTGCATTCTTTCCACATCTGCAAGGGCCGGACTTGGATTTCATTAAAAAATACTTCCCCTTATCTGGAGCAGGGTCTGACATAAGCCATGGTTTTGTTACTCCTGCCATCGTTTCTCTTTGAGCTGCCTGGGCTTTTCCTGCAAGATCTTGTGGTTTCTGCCCTTCCTGCTGTTCGCAGAGGAGGCCTTGGGTGACAGATGTGGCAGGGATTTTTGGGAAGGTGTATTCCAGAGGCAAGGTGTAAATCATGATGATACCACGTGCTCATCAGCAGGGCAGCCCCACGATGGGTGTGTGAATCATGAGTGGGCAACTCATGCAGGACCCTGAATGATCCAAGCAGAGGGTGAACCTTTGGAAGAATTTTTAGCTGCATTTTCAGCCCCACTCTTCTTTCTACAACCAACCTCTGTCTGCATCTTCTGAAAACTTCTGTTTTCTTCTGTCCTGGATAACGGTGCTCTGTTAAGTGAGGTTATCACTGAAATTCATTTTATTCCAGCAGATTTTTGTCCATGTTACAAAAACCAGAGCCCTCAATTGCTCTTTGAAACAACAAGAAGTCAACAAGAGTTTTATCACTGATTGGACTCCAAGGAGAAACAGATCTTCCATCTGCCAGGCAGTGATAGAACAAGGAGGGGGAATGGCTTCAAACTGAGGGTGTGTTTCACTTCGAGGTTGGGAAGGAATTGTTCCCTGGGAGGGTAGGGAGGCCCTGGCACAGATTCCCAGAGAAGCTGTGGCTGCCCCTGCATCCCTGGAAGTGTCCAGGGCCAGGCTGGACAGGGCTTGGAGCAGCCTGGGACAGTGGAAGGTGTCCCTGCCCTTAGGACTGGATGGGCTTTGAGGCCCTTTCCACTGTGAACCATTCCATGATTCCATGATCTGATGATGATGAAAAAGAGGTAGAGGTGATGATATTGAGAGGAATTATTTACACTTACCAAGCTGTGAAGGGGACTCAGTTCTCTTTACCTGTCTACATCCTTCTCTCCCCAATAAACAGATATTTTCTTCATTTTTAACTCCTGCCCGAGCCTTAACATTTTTAGAAGAAAAGGTAATGTCCTCATTTGCTGCTGTCAATGAGAAAATGAATATTCTGCAGTAGGACCCACAGCATTTCCTCTTAGCTCTGCATGGGATACCAGAGGTGGAATTAATTGCTGGGATTGATTTGTTCTGCTGAAAGCAAAGGGACAACCACTGACCTCTCCCCTGAATCCTCAGATATGACCATAAAATGTGTTGGTTGGGAAACTTGCACAGAGAAAGGGTTGTGGATCCTCATCAGTGCATCCAGAAAGAGGAGCTCTTGTAGGGCATGAAGAATCCAGGGAATAGGAACTCTTCCTCAGGGGTTATTAAATGGGATTGACTTGTTTTGCCTGAGGAGAGGAGGCTGAGAGGGGATCTGACAGCTGCCTGCGAGAGCATCAAGGAGGCGAAGCAGCAGGCAGAGGAAAGTTATTTAAGTGAAGAGACAATGTTGGCACAAGAAGAAATGGGTATAAATAGCAGAGGCTGGAAATCCCTTCCAATAGGAATAGTGAGGACACATGAAAGGAAATCAGGCCAGCTCTCCAAATGAGGATCATGGAAAGCGATTCTGCGCTCTCAGCGGTGGCTGGGCCCTCTCGCTCAGGAGGCCCAGCCCCTGCTCCTGCAGAGTTCTGTTCCTTCTTCTGCATTTAATCGCGAGGCTGGCACCAGCTGCAGCAGGGCCCCTGCACTGGTGAACTCAGAAAAAGTGCTGGGGATGGGGTCCTGCTCCCAAATCTGTGCCTGGGATGCTCCCCTTTGAGACAGAGCTGGATTCCATGCACAGCCCCAGGGCCCATCCAAGCGCAGCCCCATCCAACTTGTGACAGCAGAAATGAAATCCTTTCCTGAGTCTGAAATGCCTCTTGGTGTTGTGTGAGCTCGTGAAAAAGTCAGGATTATTTTTGTCTTTCTAAGTAAAAGGGAAGATTTACTGCGCTGATTTGATGACCTGATGTGTTTTCTGGACCGGGCCGGGCTGCGGGCCTGGAACAAAGGGCGATGAGCGCATCCATGGTTTTCACAATAGCATCTTCTCCCCGTGGCACCAGGACAGATGCGGCTGCAGAAGGTTTGGAGCCTTGAGCGGCTAGTTCCAGACAGGCAGAGGTTTGAACAGGCAGGAAAAACAGGATAGGAACAAGTTTCTTGCACTCATCCTCACTGTTACTGGTTATAAAATGAAATGTCTTAAAGAGAGTCCCACCTTGGTGTTCCTTCAATTCAGCTTTTATCCTTGGTGTTTGGGACAGGGTTTAAAAGTGCATTTTACTCCTAGAAGTTTGCAGGAACAGGTGTCCTTCTCCAGGGGACAGCCCTACCTGGACGTGCTCAGACTCCCTGACTATCATTCCCAGTTTTTCCTTTTAGAACACATTTTAACAAAGTTTTGCATCTGTTATTGTTTTCCACTCTCTGGACTGAATGTGGTGTTTGTAGCTAGAAGACACCACCATGAATTCTTGCAAATGAAGGGAGATATAAAACATTATCTCATGGACAGGCCCCTCCAGCCCCTCACACTCATAGATGGTCACTTTCATATCATAAATTGTCACTTTTATACATGGGATTTTTTTCACACACAAAACATGTTATTTTGCTTCCCCCTGGCATCGTCTCCTACCAAGAGCTCATATTTTGCCTCCAGTTTCAACTCAAAGTTTCAAAAACCATCGAGCAAAAAAACCATTTATTATGATGTTGCTTAAACAAATCTGAGTTTGTACGATTGTCCCTTGGCAACCACGGCTGCTGCAGGGTCAGCCCCGGGTCAGGAGCGGGATGTTGGCAGTCACGGAGCCAGCGGCTCCCGTATTTTCCCATCCCGAGCAGTTGTGGCAGGAGAAGGAGCAGTGACGTTTGTGGCTCAGCAGGAAATCTCTGGCTCGAGCAGCTGAGCTGAGAGTGCCGTAGCCACGATGGCCTTTTCTGCGGCTGGGGCTCCTCGTGCCACCGCCGCTCCCGCGCCCTTTCCGTGACTTCACGCTGCAAACTCGAGCTCCTCGCCTCTGTCTTGGAGGCCCAGCCTGGCCTGCAGGCCCAGCCCTGCTCCTGCCTCGGGCTGCTCAGCGGGCTCTGGCCTTGCTCCTCATCTTGTCCTCGCAAACTATTGTTGTCTCTGCTCTTACAAAACGTGGGGCAGCACCGTGGTGTTTTCTCCTCTGAAACATCTGTTCTGAAGCATCTTCTCCCTTCTGAAACACCTTCTGCTGTTCTGAAACACCTTCACCTATTCTGGAGCCTTTTCTCCCATTCTAATACTCCTTCTCACGTTGTGAAAGACCTCCACTCATTCTGAAACACCTTCTTCTATTCTGAAACACCTTCTCACATTCTGAAAAATCTTCTCCCATTCCAAAACACTTTCTGCCATTCTGAAACCCCTTCTACCATTCTGAAACCCCCTCTCACATTCTGAAACCCCTTCTTGCTTTCTGAAACCCCTTCTCACATTCTGAAAAACCTTCTCCCATTCAGAAATACCTTCAGCCATTCTAAAACACCTCCTGCCATTCTGAAAAACATTTTCCCATTCTGAAACCCATTCTGAAACCCTTTCTCCCATTTTTAAAAACCTTCTCCCATTTTGAAACACCTTCACCCATTCTGAAACCCATTCTCTCACCATGCCCAGATCTCTGGCTTCACCCTCCATGCTGCACCCACCCTTTCCTTCATATTATCCAGCTTTTATCCTCCTCCACATCATGAAAGTTTGATGTAGCAGAGAAGTCCCTAAACTTCACTGTGATGGGAGCATTACTGAGTAGAAATTCCAGCTTTTACCTCTAATACAGAAAAGGTGATCCCTGAATTTGCTTCATCTGTCCCACAGTCCTGTAGACATCTCTGGTCTCCATGTCTTTTGGTATTCCAAGAAGGCACAGATTTATTTTTTTTTAATTCAACTTTTAATCTTATTGCAGGTCTTTCATTTACACATTCTTCCAGTTTAGGGGAAGCCAGGCAGCCAAAACCACAATCCAACAGACTCTTGTTTGCTGGCTGTTTGTTAGATAAATTAGAAGCTCTACACAAAGGCTTCACGCTATCAATTTTATTATTTTTTTTATCTCCACTACATGCAAAGTCCTTATGGGTTGGATTTTCCCTGGAAAAGGACACTGCTGAGGAAATATTGGGTGAGTGGGTGATGAAAGCAAGAGGCTGAACCCACTGCAGAACCACAGCAACAAGAGTCTGACTTGACAGAGAGATTTGGGAGCCACCACAACCTCAACAACCACTTGGAAAGCAGCTCCGCCCTTGGAGTGGGATAGAACTGGGTTTCGGGAACTCTGCTTTATCAGAGGTGAAAAAATTATGGGTCTGTGTACTCTACTCTTAAAGAATTGGTGTAGAATTATCAAAACAAATGACTCAGAAAAGGAATAAACTCTCCATATCTCTCACTTCTCCAGGATCAGATAGGATATTACTCATAGGTTCAAGATTGCTAAAAAGGTCATGACCAAAAGTTTGGCTTGTAGTTAAACTCTAAGGATCTCTTTAAAAGGTGTTAAAATGCCATTATAGTATTTTTTTTCCTTGTGTTTGGATTTTCAAAGGCCACCAAATCTCAGTCCATGGGGATGAAACTCACCAGCGTTTCAGGAAAATTCAGACCAAGAGAATTTTAAACCAAAAATCCCTTTCCAAGTGAGGGAGAAGGACTGAGTTTTAGTAGGATGTCCTCACTGGAGGGAAGAGCAGGAGAATTCAGGCGAAGCCAGGCTCACGGAATGGTTTGGGTTGTGATGGACCTTGAAGCTGGAGTCACTCCAGCCCCTTCCAGCAGCCCAGGAAGCCGATCCCAGTCTGTCACCATGGCAGCACGTCCCGTTGCTGCGGTGACACGGCTCTGTTATCGCTTGGAGCCAGCTCTGGGCTGTGCCAGGCTGAGATCAGTGCAGGGCTGGGCAGTGCCACGCTCTGACACCGCGTGTGCGAGTTCCCCTTTCGCTTTCAGCCGTGCCTGGGCTCCCACACAAAGAATTTGTGGATGGGCAGCAGGGAAGAGCAAAAGGCTGTTCCTGGGAAGTGCCAGGAACACCTCGTGCATCCCGATTTTGGCAGCACAACCCCAAGGAAGTGCAGTTTAAAGCAGAGTAAATAACACATCCATCTCCATTTGATCACTCTGATGCATTTTCAGGCTTAAAAACAGAGGCCAGACAAAATTAAGAGAATAAAAAGCAGTTCTATTTATTGAAGGCCTTCTGGTACATTCACCCAAAAATGAACGACAGGTCATGGGTTTTCACACTTTTATCAGTTTGGTCCATTTGCATATTGGAGGTTGATCTTCCAATTACAGCTTCAGCTCATGAAGTCATTCACCCCAAGTTTGCTCCCCCAACTCACTTTTGTTCCATCTCTCAGGGCCTGAGCCAGTCAGGTGTCCTTGACTGCCAGGCCTGGAGAGGAATTGCTGTGTCTGACCCAGATGAGAGAGCAGCAGCTGACACTGGATATGGAGTTTGGAGTTTTACACTAAAGAATTGCAGGATTGCAAATAGAAAATATGAAATTATTACAAATTACAGATTACAAATGACAAATATAAAAGCTAAAATCCTAAGGCACTGACTCTGTTTACTCCGAGCTCAACATCTCTCTGGTCAATCTGTCAGAGGCTCAACATTCCCCCCAAACCCACCTTGGCTCCTGCCTGCTGAGCAGTGGAATATTCCTGCCCAGGAATATTGACGTGCCCAGGAGAAACCAAGCCACCCCAGCCACGTGAAACATTTCACCAAAGTGCAGCTGCAAAAAGTATTTTTTGCTGGGAGCAGTTGGAGCCCTGAATGACTGCTGAGCCCTGGGCACTTTTAACTCACCTAATCCTTTTTCCTACAACAGCCCCATCTTGGAAGAATCAACCAGGGACTGTGGACATATTTTCCAACTACTTACATTCTTGCCATGTATTTGTGATACGTGGAAATGCACGGACTACAAATGCAGCTTCCTTCTGGTTGCTCCCGAGGAAGTTTCCATAGGCACCCAAACATTTGGACACTTACCCGGCAGCTGAAATTAGCATGGGATTTTCAAAAAAAGGCCCTCGGGGTTAGAAGGTTTGGTGGGCCTAATTATAAAGGAAAAGAGGCCCCATGTGCTCACTTAGCAGCAAAGCCTGGATTCATCCAGCTCTGGTTTCAAGGTGTTTAAATTAAGAGCAAGGTCATTTCTCCAGACACTGAATAAAGGGAGAGAGACATTTGCTCAGAATACCGATTTTTATTTTATTTAGGAGGCAAAATGGGGTTTAAATAGGTGAATTTCAGCACTCAGGGAACAGATTCCCATCGTGGTCCTTCAGTTCTCATATGTGTGCTGGGTGTAGGCTGCTGATAAAACTCAACACATTTACTGAGCAAAGAACTTAAATTTAAAACGTAAATAATTTTTATTATAAGTTATGGAAGTCTATAAATAAATGAGGGAAGGAAAGACCATCCAAATTAAGGGGAAATCATCTAATTGAGGAAAAATCACCAGGACAGGTGATTTTAGTACCTTTCAGCCCTGGAACTGGCACTGAAATTCAGATTTCAGAGAAGTACACAAGGTGATGTCTATTTCAAAAATCGTAAGGAGTTTCCCTTTCTCCCATTTCTCTCTTTTCTCGTGGTTTTCAGTTTTGGCTTTGCCCAAACCAAGCTAATTATAACCCCAAGCTGAGCTGAGTGTGCAGGCAGGGCTGGCAGCAGTTCCAGGGTCAGTTTTACGTCAGAAGTGGTGCAAAAACCTTAATGATGAGCCCAGAGTGATTTCATGTCTCTGTCCCCAGCCAAGGCAGAGCCTCTGCTGATATTCCATCTGGAAAGGGCACAGGCACCACAAACACTGAAGAACTCCATGGCTTTGGCTGCCAAAATCCCAATAATTCTCCTGGGTTGATTCATGGACCACTTGCTTAATGAAAAGCTTTTCAGTTTTCCAATTTCATTGCCCGTGAGAAGCGAGGCCGAGTTTTTCCCCAGCCAATTCCTTTGGGGATGACGTGTGGAAAGGGCTGACATTTCCTAAAGGAGCCTCAGGTTGGGTTGTGGTGAATTTCCCCAGGATAAAATGATCAGGAGAGGCCAGGATTCGACCAGAAGGAGCTCTATTGCTGATACTCAGTGATAACTTTGTTATTTATGAGTAATAAATAGGCAGTAAATGAAACACACGTATCTTCAACAAACAGCCGTGCAAGCCACCAGCAGGTGGGCAGAGGGAGAGCTCCTCTCCAGTTGCCCAGGCACAGCAAATCAGCTCCTGGGTGAGTTCATCCTGTTGGATTTGTCTCTCCCCACCTGGATAAATAGAGCTCACCTGTTCCCAGCCCCACCCAGGCAACTCCAGCCCCTGCCATCCTCTGTGTCACTGCTCTGCCACCTCCAGAGGTCCTTCCTTGTCCTTTCGGTCCTTTAAAGCAGATGGAAAAGGGTTTTAGGGTGTCCCCTGTTTTGATGTGACCTTGGACATCCCTTGGGCAGGAGGGGGAGGAGCAGCTTAGGGAGTTCGTGTGGAGTGTGTGGAGCTTTTTATTTTTATCTGGATCGTGGAATGGTTTGGGTTGGAAGATCACCCAGTTCCACACCTTCCATTATCCCAGGGTGATCCAAGCCTTGGCCTGGGACACTTCCAGGGATCCAAGGGCAGCCACAGCTTCTCTGATCCAAATGGGACTGGATTGAATGATTGCTGTGAGTTTGATTTTGTTAAAAGTTGAAGAAACTAAAAGTTTTCCCAAAAAATTATTTTAGTCTTGTTTTCCTTTTTCTTCTCTTCCTTTTGAGCCACAGGAAAAAGCACAAAATGTTACTCCCTGCACTTTCCTCTAAAACTAAAACTCCTTTGGAATACGTCAAGCACAACAAAGACTCCTCCATTCCCCTTTTAATTGAAAGAGCAATTAAGACATCCAGTTGCACACAGTTAAAAGCAGCTCTTGAAGCTGAGGCCATGATTAATTTAGGAGACTTTGGGGAGCCCAGGATGAGCTCCCAGTTCCATCCCCCTGCTCTGTGAGCTCTGCTTGCCGGGGCAGGAGCGCAATTTGTGCGCGGTTTGCATTTTTCCCTTCTCCGAGCTTCCCTTTGAACATTCCCGTGATCCCTCCTCTGACACATTGTGTCCTTTGGCTTCGCTGGTGGCTCTCACCCCTGACATCTCCTTGTCAGGGAGGCGATGGATTTTTCCTCCTGGGATGGTTTGCTGACAATTCCCTGCCTTGTTGTTTTATTGAAGTGCCCAGGAATTTGATTTTTACAAAGATAAGGGATCACTGAAACTCAGAGAAAAGCCACAAAAAAAAAGTTGTTCAGGATCAAAGAGAGTGACCAGAGAGGGAGCAGGAGAATATAAGACCAGAGACTTCCCAGAGAACTTTAACTTGTCTTGGAGATCCAAGAGAATTTGGTGTCAATCGGAAGAGCAGCTCCATGAGAGCTCAGTCTGCACCCAGAGCTTTTATCTCAGGCAAAATTCACCTGCAGCCCAAAAAACAAAATCACATCATAAAATTTCCCCCTCCCCTCCCCCGCCCCATGCTTCAGATTAAATTAAAGAAAGGTCATCAGTGGAACTGTGTGACATTTTTGGGGACAGCTAGAACCAGTACAGCACGATGTGGTAAGAGTGATTTATATCTCAGTCTCTGAAGGAAGTTTGAAAGGGATTTTGTATCCTGGCTGGAAGTTACTGCAGGGATCCAACCCAAGGCCGGCCTCTCCACGTGTCACAGAGCTGAGGGACAAACACAAACTTGACTCTTTCAGGGATTCTTTTCTGTCAATCTGCTTTGATTTGATCAGAGCAGGGAGTGGAGATTTCCTGCTTTAACATCTCAGAGTGAGGGGGAGAAAATCCCATTATTTACAAGCATCGAACTATAATTTTGGCTGCTCAATGGTGCCTGTGAGGACCTAAAAGTGGGGCTTTGATTGTTGGATTTTTGAAGATTGAAGGGAAAGGGGTGGAAAAGCCCAGCCTGGGGAAGAAGAGATGAGATGAGAGAGAATCGTGAGGCTGAATCTCCAAACCTGGGCTGGAATATGGGCAAGAAAAACCGTGGAATTGGAGGTGGTGAATCCAGAGATTCTCTGCTGGCTCTGCCAAACTCCTCCAACTGCTCAGGAGAGTGAAGGCTCTGAGCAGGCAGAGCACAGGGGCAGTTTTTTAGGCTTTCTGATGACACTGTGAGCATAGAGCTCTTTATATTTATGGCATTGGGGCTTTTCTGTGTTTAGTTTGGGGTTTGTTTAGGTTGTGTTTTAATTGCCAAAAAAGCAGAATTTAAAACACGAGCGTAGAGCAAAGACACAAGTTAAAAACACGAGGATAAAACCTCAGAAAGAGAAGAGCTGTGGGCAGGGGAGCTGTGCCAAGAAATGAATGCAGGAATAAATTGGTGAGCTGAGGGGACAGAGGGATTCTGGATTCCTGTCACCCAGCTTGCCCTTCCACCTCGTTTTCTGAGCTTCACATATTGAGATTAAAGAGTTCCCTGCCATCATCTGGTGCTCGTGCAGGAGGCCCCAGGTCTGTGACAAGAAACCAGGAATGTTTAATGCAATTCCGATCCCTGACAGCTCCTTAATGCTGCTTATCCTGCCTTTCCTTTCAAGCTTTAGTCATCCTAGATTTCCTTCCAAATGTGAATGAGGTGGCTTAAACCGAGCTGTAAATTATGCTTCCAGTTATTATGTGCTTGCTAATCAGGATGGAAATGAGAAGTTGGTTGTCAAGCAGGGCTCTTTCCCACAATATCCAGGAAAGTATCAGGATTAGGCAGTTTAACAACAAAAGGAAACCGGATTGCACCTTGAGGAAGAAAGAAATAACCTGCTAGGCAGGAAGAATAGAGGAACGGGGATTTCTGCCAAATAGGCTTTAAAAAAAATAAATATACGAATAATTAAGGGGGCCTGCCAGTGAAGCTGGTGAGGACAGAGCTGTGATGCTTCCTGTTAGTAAATACAAAGAATGGGCTCTAATGGGGCTCCAGGGGAATGCAACAGCTTGGGAATAGCCTTGGGAAGTGAGACAAACACACACAGAGGATGCAAAAACAGTGTGAGAGGTGATTCAAGGGGGGCTCCGTGCCGCTCCTGATTGTTCATTGTAGGAAAGCCTTGCTCCGACATGAACAAAGCTGTTCCCCAGCCCTTTGAATGGTGTGCCCAGAGCCAGCCCAGGCTGTGGGGAACACCTGTGGGGACAGCCAGCAAGGCTTTCCCTGGAGATCTGCTCGGGGCAGATAATTCTGTGTGCAAATATCCCAGAACGTGCAGGAGCTGGGCTCAGGCTGGAGGGGGAACGTGGGGGAAGCTCCAGCCACGGGATTAAGGGAGAAAAGTCAGGGAAGGGCCAGTCCAGGGCAGGCTTGGCTGGAATTCTGCTCCTGCAGCCTCCAGCTGGGTTTTATGGCTCTCCTAAGCTGCAGGAGCTCTCCAGGCCGGATCAAAGCTCGCTGCTCCCGTCCAAATCAGGGTTTTAAACTCGATGCTGCCTTCCAGAGAGGGAGAGCTCTGTGTGTGCAGGAGCAGCTCCTAATCCAGGGCAAAGCCAGAGGGGAGAGTGACTTTAGTGTGATCAGAGCAGGGAGAGGCTTTAGAGTGACCAGAGCAGGGAGAGGCTTTAGAGTGACCAGAG
>JAHLSL010000068.1:706154-768636 GCA_025920805.1 Petroica traversi
ACAACAACAACAACAACAACAACAACAACAACAACAACAACAACAACAACAAAACCTGTTCCAGGGCAAACCTGTCCAAGAGCAAAAAGAATTCTGTGAGTAAAAATCACAGTACTGCTGCTCTGCCCATTGGCCACATAGTGAGGCTGTAATTTCCCATTTTTCTTGGTTAGATCCATCTGAAAATTCAATTTTCCTTTCCTGGCTGCATCTGTAGAAAGAATTCCACCCCTCTGCAGGGGAAGGAGACCACACTGCCACAGGTAAATAAAAGGAACCCAAATGTTAAAATAATGACAACAAAACCGAAACAAAACAAACAAAGAAAACCTCTAAAACTTCAGAATTTTCCCTTGGCAGCTCTTGCAATAACAGACAGCTCCCACCACTGCAGAGGACAGGACATCACTCAGTGCTCAGTGATGTCAGGGACAGCTGGGATTCAGGAACTCCTCATATGCTCACCTTGTTCTGTCCCACTACTCACAGGATACTCAGGGTGTGCAAAGCCTGTGTGGGCACAGATGGCAGAATGTAGAAATAATTCCCATTTTCTTCACCTCCGAGATCTCCTCTGTGTGCCAATATGGAATTGCAGAATGTGGAAATAATTCCCATTTTCTTCACCTCCATGATTGGTTTTAGGGAGCCTCCTCTGTTCTTTCTTCTCATATGTGGAACTGCAACTTGTGGAAAAAATTCCCATTTTCTTCACCTCAATGATCAGGTTTTGGGAGCCTCCTCTGTGCCCTCTGCTCACGTGTGGAATTGCAGTATGTGGAAATAATCCCTATTTTTTTCTTCCTCTCCATGGTCAGTTTTAGGGAGCCTCCTCTGTGTCCTAATGTGAATTTGCAGAAAGTGGAAATAATTCCCATATTCTTCACCTCCAGGATCAGTTTTAGGGATTGATGCACTATTTGAAGTTCATTCCATGCTCACAAGGTGGATTTTCTTGTCTCTTCCATCTGGATCAATGTTGGGATATAATTCATTCTTGATTCCTGACTCGTCTGCAAAGGGAAAAGAGAATGAGATCAGCTTTGCTCACAGAATTTTCTTTACTTAATTTGTTTTACTGAATAGAGAGAGGATTCAGGTTCTTTACTATTCATTATTTCCAGCATCAGAACTGGTGAGAACAAAGATGTTCCTTCACACAAAGAACAGAAATTTATGGGGGGAGAAAAAAAGAAATAGTTATTGCAAATACCCATTGTGCCTTCTAGATACGGCCACTGTAATAAATAGGGAATATTTCCTGAATGAAAGCATTTGGAAGAAAAAGAAAATATTTTAAGCTTCATTCTGGAAGGTTTTCCCAGTTCTGAAGTAAATTAATTGTCCAGAATTTTGGGAACATCCCATCCCATGGGCCACAACCAGTGGTCTGGGATGGGGATGCAGAGGCACAATCCCAGTGTCCAGTGGCTCCAGGCCATTCCCAAAGAGCTGAAACAGCTGAGAAAAACAACTTAATGCAGTCAAAATCAGTCAGGGAGTGAAGGGATGGCAGCTTGGAGAGAAGGAAAATTTCCATTGGCAACTTTTGGACCTACAATTATTCTTAAGTCATTCTCTGCAGGCAAGAAGGGTGCAATTTCACATTTTTTCCTGAGGAAATCCAAGAGAAAAGCACTCTGATGGTGGGATCAGTTCCCATGGGGGTTTCTGGGACTTGGGGAGGCACCTGCAGTGGGGTCAGCAGAGCAGAGGGGAGCTGGGTACGGAGCAGGGGGTGGGAGCTCCAAGAAAAGAGCTCAGAAACAAAGAGGGGAAGCAGAAATCCAGTGCTCTGACAGTGCCTTGGACTGGGGCTGGGAAGTCATCCATAATCCTTGGGCAGCCTGGCCTTCCCAAGGAGCCTTTGTTCGAGTCCTGGCACGATTTGTGCTTTCTATGGAAGAGTTTCCCTAATTATCCAAGGTCATGAGGCTGGGATTCAATTGCTGAGAATTCCCCTGGTGCCAAGGGGGAGAAGATCCCACAGCTGGCAGCTTGTGCTCCTCAACCTCTCCATAAAAACCTGCAGGGAATTTGGGAAGGTTTTTCTTCCTCGGAGCTCAGGTTCATATCGAGACAAGTCCCTGAAAGTGGAAACCGAGGCAGCTCCTTGGGAAGGCATTTTTGAGGAATGCTGCCAACCTGTATCTACTGGCCCTGGCTTAGCAGGGGATGCTTTGACAGGCGCTGTTTTAATTAACATTTCAAGAGGAAGAACGATCCCTCAACTTCTCAGAGGTCAGAAGGTGCTCAGACATCACAGAGCTGGATACGGGGCAGGAGCCTAAAGACACAGAGACCTGTCAAAGCTCCTGGGCAGCAGAGCCCCTCAGAGGAGTTATTTTCATTCTGTTCTCAGCACTGGAGCTATCAGGGCATGGATCTCCTGCTCAGACACGCTCCAGAGATAAGGCAGGGCTGGAGGGAGGTGCTGCTGTCCAGAGGATCTCTGCTGTGCTGGGCCAAAGGGATGAGGGGGATTGAAACAAAGAGTGGTGGGGTTATTCTGTGAAATCCCCCAGAAATGGATGGGATCCCTTTTCGTGGAGACTTTGGGGAGTGGGAAAGGATAACGAGATTATTCTTTGCCAGGCACAGTGCAGGACACATCCAATTTTCTGTCACAGATGAGATAAAAGGGTAAAATCTGCAGCAGGAAAAGCTTTTCAACTCCAGCTCTTGTCCCTGTCCGTGCAGGGCCCACCAGTCATGCTGAGCTCGCTCAGAGCTCCCCACTGCACTTCACTTGAATCCTAAACTGCTCAGCCCAGCTTTTGTTCAAGCTGGGACCCCCACATCCAGCTGGGTTTGTGTGAAATGGGTGGTCTCCTTTGGGTGACTGAATTTGCCTCAGAGCCTGCACAGCAAGAAATGGCCACTTTTACTGTGCACAACAAAATGCCTCACACCGAAATCTGAACATGCAAATATGAAACCCCCAAAAGTGCTCCTGTTAATGGGGTGTGCCCAACCAAACAGCTCCTTGGCACCAAAAAAAAAAGGAAAAAAATACATAAAAATCAATTTATATAAAAATTAAAAACTCTTTTAATGCTGTTTCAGTGAAAAGGTTTCCTGAAGCTTTCTCAAGTTTTAAAATTGTTTTAGTCAAGCTTACAAGGGATGCAAAGTGGGAATAATAATGAGGCAATGCTATTAAGAGGGGAATTTTTTAGGAGAGGTTGTGGGAGAAGCTGGGAGCTGAAGGATGAGCCCACTGGAAGAAAAAATTGAACCCAGCTCCCAAATTCTCACAGAGAGCCTGCACACCTACAGGCAGGAATTTTTAGGAAGCTGAAGATGTGACAAGAGCCTTTCGACAGCTCAAACGCTCTTTCCAAGTGCTGAAAATAGATCATTTCCCCATCCCTTACCCCACCCAAGGCAGCCCAGCTGAGGGTGTGAAGGTTTTCAGCTAAAAGGTGAGGTTTTCTGCTGTCTGGAGGTGACACGAAGGTTGCAGGACAAGAATAGAGGGAGATTAGCCCAGCTCTAATCCCACAGGTGCCGCGGTGGCTTCACCTACGGAGAGCCTTCCCCTGCTCCAGGGAAACGTTTTAAACCTGGCCTGCCAATCTTAATTGATCCCCTTTTATCTCCTTTTCTACCTCATATCAGCATCAGGAACCGTTTTAGTTGTTCCATTTAAGCTGCCCCAAACAGGGCTGAGGAGAGATCTCGGGAGGAGCGTGAGCCCGAGGCTGAGCGTGGAGCTCGTGCATCCAGCTGAATCCCAATACTGGGATGGGGACAAACATTGGGTGCTGGAAACATCCCAAAACATCATCAGAACGGCCATGCCCCTGTTGGCCCATCAGAATAGAAATTATTCCCACCCCTGCAGCACTTTGTGGGTTTAGACTTGATAAATTCACAGGCAGGCAGAGCCCGGGGAAGGAGAGGAGATGTGGAAGCACCAAATATCCCACCGCCATTCCCACGGAAAACCAACCAAACAACCAGGAGCTGCCTGCCTGGTGGGCGGCCAGAGCAGCTCCAGTGCCGTGCTCCACAGCCTCCTGCAAAACCAGAACCCGCAGGACTGAACTCCAGAGCCGAAACAATCGGGCAGGGCGGAGGCGGCTTCGGAGCAGGCATAAATCTTTCTTCCCCCTGCTCGAATCTCACGCCGATAGCAGCGAGTTTCCTTATCGGCCTCTGATGGCAAGAAAGGAGGATCTAGATAAAGTTGTTTATTCCACTCAGGTATTGGCATGATGTGAGAGAACACGCTGCGAGAGACCAGATGTTCCCGAGTTGGCCACCGCAGGCGTTCGCTCGGCAGCAGGAAAAACGATTTTTCCTCCTTTTCCCTGGCCTTGCTTGGCCTGTTGTTATTTCCTACGAGCACCTCGGTGTTTTCCTCCGTCAGCCAGAGCTCAGCTCGGGTCCTCCCCTCCTGCTCTGTCTGATTTCAGGGTGGTTTTAGTGAGCTCTCGACATAAAAGTGAAAAATCCCCCTCAGGATGCAGGGAAATGCTCAGCTGAGGGTGATGAAGGGAGTTTCAGCTCATTTTTGGTGATCCCTTTGGCCAATCTCATGGAGGATGGTGCTGAGGTAAATTTATCTCCTGAATATCAGGGAATCACCTGGATTTTGCAATTCCCTGGACAACACAGTGGTGGGAATGGGCACTGAAATTCCTTTAAGTCCTGATGGATGTTTTGAGGGGAGTTGGCAGCATGGGGGGAGAACTTTATTTTAAAATTCTAAAAAATTTTAAATTAAAATTAAAAAAAAATTACACTTAAAATGTAAAAAACTTTAGTGGAGGTGTTAGGGCATGGTTTGGACTCAATGGTCTTGAAGGTCTCTTCCAACCCAATGATTCAGAGATTCTGTGAAACTTTTCAGTCTCTCCCCAAATTCATCTTTTCCCTGGGAGATTCACTTGCAAAACAGGACAGATTTTGTGGACAACTTTGTTTTGAAGTTTGTTTGAGGAGGTTGTTTTTTTCCCCAGTTCATAGAATTTCAGGAGCAGAAACCCGACATGAAGTGTTCTTTGATCTTGTTCAAATGTTGACTCTATTAATTAAAAAAAAGGAGTGGACCTGCACAGCCTCATCTGTCTGCAGAGCATTTGCAGTCTCCAAACACAACAGAAGATAATCAAATGTCCACATAATCTTCTCTTTTAACCTTTGGATGAGGAATTTTTTCCAGCCTGGCTGTACCTGAAGCAATCAGCGACTGCAGGACTCAGCAGAGAGGAGCAAAAAAAAAAACAACTATTGGAAAGCCCTTCATTAACCAATCTGAAATGAAAGCATTCAATCTTAATCCTGTCATCAGGGTTCCCTAATTAAGGGAATGGGCAGATTTATGAGGTTGCTATTTTTACCGCCGGCCCGGCACACTCGGTGCCGCGGAAGTGATGTCAGGGCTGGCCCGAGCCAACGGGAATTGTGTTTACAGAGTCCCAGGAGAATTCCTGTGTTCTCCAACTCCCACAGCACCCCCCCAGCCTCTTCAGCTCCCAACAGGAACCCTCAGGCAGGGCTCCAAGGGTTTCACATGAGCTGCAGCGATGTTTTCCTTTCATGTTTCACCTTTCCGTATTTCTTTCCTGATTTTTGCCATGAAATCCTGATCTCCTGCAAGTCCACTGGAAGGCAGTGGGATCTATTTCCTTCCTGATGAGGGTGAAACAAGTTTCAGAGGTTCCTCTAAAGTCATCAGATAAATCCCCATCTTCTGCAAACCCAGTGGAAAGCAGTGGGGAAAATTATCCTTGTGGTCAGGCTGGAACAAATTTTAGAGGTTCCTACAAAGTCATCAGACAAATTCTGAATTCCTGCAAGTCCATTGGAAAGCAGTGAGATCTATTTTCTTCCTGATGGGGCTAGAACAAATTTTAGAGGTTCCTCTAAATTCACACATCACCCACATCTGCAGTGGTGACAGAAATTGGGCAAACAGGATTAGAAAGGAGAGAATGGGACTGCTGGGCCATCTGTAAATGGATAAAATGTGAATTTAGATGACAAGAGATGAGAAATTTGTAGGACAGATATGTCTCTTCTAGACATTTTGGCAATGTTGGCGCCACTTTTGTGACCACCACAGCATTTTTTGGAGAAACTTCCTCATAAACAACTTCAGGATCATCCATGAAGAGGGATCTTCAGGAACATCCACGAAACAGCCTCAGCCCCATCCTTCCCTCTCTGTTTGGAGTTGACTTTAGTGATGATGCAGGGGGAGAAGAGGAGAGGCAAAAAGTCCAATTTCAAATTCAATTCCTCCAGCCAGCGAGGAACTTAAATTCAAAAGGCAAAGAATCACCCCAAAAATCAGGCAAACCTAAAAACAACAAAAGAAACCGTAAACCAAATTTCCAGAGGACAAAAATCCACGCTGCAAGTGCTTTCAGGATTTTGTTCTTCCCATGACTTGATGGAAAGCTTTTAGCTTTCCCCCTATATTTAGCATTGCAATAAATGCTCTGCATCCCCACGCTGCCATCAGTGCTCATTTAAAAGCTTAAATAGCTGGATTTATGACAGGTTTTCTTTCTGATGCCACTGTTTCCATGCTCATGAATTATAGATCCAGCTCTGGAGAGAGTGGTGGTGTCAGAGAAGAACTGATCGCTCGTCTTTGTGAGGAGAAAAAATGATAGGAAGAGGCTCTATGACAATGGATAAATTTATTGATGAGGGGGGAAAGGCGCTTTTGTGGAATCTGTCAGATTTTGCCGTTTTTGTTTCAAGGGGAGGAGCAGGGATTTGATTTCTGCCAGCAGAAATGAGCAGGAGAAATGAGTCCCTGTCCCAGGCCAGACTCTATTCCCTTTTCCAGCAGGGATGACCCCTCACTTCATTCTAATTTATCAAGACCTCTCCCAAACCAAGCATTTCTTAGTGGATTCTGAGCTGGCCACTGTCCACAGCCAGAATTTCACATTTTCCTGCTGCTGAGCAGCATTTCCCTGCTGTAGCTCCACTCCTCCTTCCAGGGGACCCTGGTAGCAAGGAATTCCTCTCCTGGAATTCCTTGCCTCCTCCCATCAGCTGAGCTGGGAGAAGTGGGCAGATTTTTGCACGTTGAGTCTCACACCATGGTGAGGAAGAGGGAAAATATTGAAGTTATTTTTGCAGTGGAGTTTGCAGAACAAAAATGCTGTCAGCTCTCTCAAGGTTGTCTCTCTGCGCTTCCACGAGATGTTTTGCACCCTTCAGAATGAAATTTGTGAATGGCACGAACACCAAATGTGTCCGTACTTCCTCATTTTCCCTCCTACACAAGGAATTTTGCCAAATGCTCCTTTTTTTCCCTTCTCCATCCCTCCCAAACCCCCCTTCCCACATTAACTGCCAGCCTTTCATGTCCATGCTCTGGCAATTTCTCCTCCATTCCAGGAGGAAGGAATGCACAGGCCAGATAGCCCAACACAGCTTTGCAAAGCTGTTTTAATCTGTTTTTCCTCTTGTCAGACCGGCCTAAAATAAATGTATCCCACACCTATAGCTTGAACAATTTTTACAAGGCAAGGCTCTGCTGAAGAAATATAAATCTCAGTGGGGAGAAGAATGCGAAGCCATAAAGTTGTGTATACAGCTGAGGGCAGAGGGATGAAGGGCTGGCAATGAACTATTTTCCAGTTGTTTCCTCACCCAAAAACCATCCTCTTCATCAAAGCCTGAGCAACCCCCAGGAGCAGAGTTTATCCCAGTGCCTGCTTCTGGCAGAAGTAGCTTTGCCAGCCTGACCTTCTCCCTAAATCCAGTCAGCAAGCCCTGGAAAGTTTTGCATTTTTTTCTTGTTATTTCATTCTGTTCTGTTACTTTTAGGGTAAGAGAATTATCCCCACTGAAAAATCCAAAAATTGCAATGAGGAGAGGGGGGAGAAAAGAGGGAATGAAAACAGCTGGAGAATTAAAATACTTGAAAAATAAGGTCCACCTAATGCTGAGGAATGAAATATGTGTTCAAACTCACAAAATCCAGGACTTTTTTCCAGGAATTGTCACGATAAATGGTCACACACAGAGAATTGAATTTCTTCTCTCCTACCATCAGGTCTGTTGGGAGGAGTGGGCAGATTTTTGCACAATTCCCACCCCAAATGGAGCAAGAATAAAAGATTTAAGTCATTTTGCAGGTGAGGAAGGTGAGTTGAAGAAGCTTTTTGGGGTAAATCTGCAGGTTCCTACAAGTGGAGGGTAGCCCAGCACTGCCAGCACTGCTCTCACCCATGGTTTGTTCTGAAGGGCTTCAGGTGATGACCCCAAAACAAACAAAGAAACCTCACCCAGAGTTTTCCATGAGACTCCTTCCTCCAACATTGCCGGATTTTGGGTTGTACCAGCCTCCACTGCCTCCGGAAACAGAAAACAATTGAGGAATGGAGGGAAATTGATCCTGAATACCCTTTTTTTGTTTGGGTGCAGCGTCCAGGCAGAGCAAGACCCCTCAGATCACTTCCCCAGGATCAATGGGCTCGATTATTTCTCTCCCAGCAGTAAATCCTGTGAGGCTGCTCCCGTTTCAGGGGTAAATTACATTTGTCAAGTCCACCTTCTGTCTCCTGCAGTGCTGGGGGGATTGATCTTTGCAAGGAACGTGCTGGGGCTTGTGGAGGCATTTCAGGGGCTGCCAGGTGAGCTCTGCCAGCAGCTGATGGAGAGCCTGGAGCTGCTGCAGTCCATTTCTCTCCAACAAACACTCGTGACTGATGACCACGAGTTTTATGGGCAGTGGCAAATATTGACCAGCTCCTGGTGCTTAAAATGAAGCTTGGAGGGGTGGAAATGCTCTGAGATTTTGTTTAGAAAGGAAAAAAAAGGCCTAAAAACTGGAAGGGCAGAAGAATTTGGGGTAGCAAAGCTCTGCAGAACAACACTGTGCTCCAGGGCTGCCGTGTGGCTGGGAATGCCACCTCCACGAGCACTGAGGTCCCATCACTGCCCCAGGGACCTCGTCTGGGCCCGTGGCAACTTCTCAGCTTGGCCCCAGCCCTGTCCACCCTCTGGCCGTGTCCGAGGAGCTGCCGGGCACTGGTTTGGCAGGAGGAGCCTCCAGGAAACAATGGATGGCTGGAGAGAAAATGTAGAGTCACAGAGATCATTGGAGGAGGGGGCTGATACTTGAGATGGGCCCAAATTGAGTCGGGATTGTCTGGAATTCTTTCTCTGTGCCTTTGCTGTGTTTTCTCCTCTGGTTCTCCAGCACCATCCATGTTCCTCAGGCTTTCAAACCAGGATGAGCTTGGCAGCAGTGGCTGGAAGAGCTGGAAGGGCTGGAAGGGCTGGAAGGGCTGGAAGGGTTGGAACCCTCAGCTGCTCAGAAGCCCCTCCTGAATCCAGCCTTAGATTTACCAAAATCTTGACATGGCCAAGGTGAAACAATTTTGGGATCTGTGGGGAACTAATGACTCCCAAAACTCTTCCCACCAGCCCAAACCACCACATTTTCTGCAATAATGAGAAATTGGCCCCAAGAAGGGCCAGATTTGATATTTTTCTCTGTTGTGAACAAGTGATGGTGGCCAGAAACAAATGCTTGGGGGTGGCTGAATTAGTCCTTACAGATGCACGAACTAATTTGGTTAATTGTCAGTTTATCTGCTCAGAAAATGAAGCTTGGGTATTTCTCGAGAAGCGCATCAACAAAAGCTGGAAGAAAACACTTCTGACATTTTTAAGATAAAAGAATAACAAAATTAAGTAGGGTATTAAAGAACTTCTAGGCCGATTTTGCACATTGTCAAATGAATGGCAAGAGGGAAGAGAGGCAATGTGCCGAACTTCCCCTGGGTAGCAAAATCCTAATTACTCCTTGCCATTAGTGTTGGACCTCTGAGTAATATCAGTAATTTATGACTGCTATCTGCACTGTCAGATGTATCTGTGACTGACTAAGATGAGGGAGTGAAAAACAGACAGAGTGGAGGAGATTGGCAGGATTATTTTCAGAAGAGAAAACTGAAATCCAGCTCCCACTCTGACAGGCTCTTCCAGGGGTTTGGAGATGACTGTGTTGAAATCTTTCCCCTCTTAAGGAAGCAATAAAATTGCACTGCTTGTGATTAGCACATCATTAACATCCCCTGGCTCTCAGCAGGCTCTGCTCAGCACTCCTGGTGCCCCCAGCACCACCTCATTCCCTCCTGCCTCCCGAAATTCCTGTTTCCATCAGAGGAGGTGATTTCCCTCCTGTCAGATGTGATGGGAGTTGTGTTTAATGGATTCAGCCCTCCCCTCTCGGAGCTGCCTGCTTTTCAGTGGGAGAGCGTCGTTGAAATTCCATGTTTTTGTAGGATAATTGGATCTTTTTCAGGAGGGCAGTGGATCAGCATCAATCAGCTTGACTTTCCCACCTCTCTGGAGCTGCTTTGTGCCTGGAGCAGCAGCCAGGGACTCACGCTGGGTGGAAATTCCTGGGCGGAATTCCTGGGTGGAGATGGGAGCAGAGGCCTCCTTAGCAGGAGCCGAGCACAGATCTGGGTTGGTGGCTGTGTGGCTGTGTTTGATCCGTGTGAATTATCCAAGAAGGGCTCAGGTCATTCCCAGGCTGTGTTTGAGACAGGAGCAGCAATGTCTTGGGGAGCAGTGGGGTTGGAAGGGTTGGAATGGTCCCTGTTACCCAAATAAAAATGAGAAATTCCAGCTGGAGCAGAGAAGACGAGCTTGGATTGCTCTAATGGGATCGGATTAAATACTTCCACCTTTCTCTTTGTCCTTGAAGGGATGCTCTGAAGAGGTGAGGGGTGGGATTGGGAGGGTTGGAATGGTCCCTGTTATCCACACACAAAATGAGAAATTCCAGCTAGAGCTGAGAAGATGAGCTTGGATTGCTTTAATTGGATGGGATTGAAGACCTCCACCTTTCTCTTTATCCTTGAAGGGATGCCCTGAAGAGGTGAGGGGTGGGGTTGGAAGGGTTGGAATGGTCCCTGTTATCCATTCACAACATGAAAAATCCTAGCTGGAGCACAGATAAGCTGTTAGCCCTTGGATTGCTCTAATGGGATGGGATTAAAGGTTTCCACCTCTTCATCCTTGAAGGGATGACCTGAAGAGGGGAGAAGGTGACTGCTTAAGCCAGAGGAAATGTCAGGAGAAGGGTAAATGGCACTGAAATGATGATGGATGTGGTGAGGCTGGATGACGGATAACTCAGAAACTGGGCAGGAGGAGTCTGGAGCTCCCTTCTGCTGGGAGCACTGGGAACACTGGGAGTACAGAGAGTTTGAAGATATGACTTGATCAGAGTGTGAAATGGTTTATCACAGAATCGTGGAATGGTTTGGGTTGGAAAGGGCCTTAAATCCCATCCGGTGCACCCCTGCCATGGCAGGGACACCTCCCACTGTCCCAGGCTGCTCCAGCCTGGCCTTGGGCACTGCCAGGGATCCAGGGGCAGCCACAGCTTCTCTGGGCACCCTGTGCCAGGGCCTGCCACCCTCACAGGGAAGGATTTCTTCCCAATATCCCATCTGTTAAAAACGAGGTCCTTTTCTGTTAAAGTTAAAAAGTTTTTTAGAAAAAAAAAAAAACAACAACAACAGGAAAAGACAAAGACAAAGCAAAGGAATTACGGCGTCCCAGGATGCCGGGTGTACTGGCACAGAGCCAGAGCACACCTCTCCTAGAGAGACTTTCTTTATATACTTTTTTTACTATTACAGCTTGTTGTATCATCGAAATGAAGTTCTTTTGAAGAATTCAGTTAGTCCTTTATCAATTTCTGGCAGAGGAGTTTCTTATCCAGGAATATCTTGATAGAAGTAGAAGTTTGTATAGTTGTTTGTTAATTTGTTAATTTGGCAGAGGAGTCTCTTATCCAGGAATATCTTGATAGGAGTAAATCGCCTTGCTTGAGGGGTGGTTTGTGAGTGATATAGCAATGTTAGTTATTTCTCAACTATTAAGTAAAACTAGAATGGCTACATTTCTACATAAACACTGCTTCTTTAAGGATCAATATTATACACATAACATTCATTATTTGCAAAAATCAACACTATAATATGCATTTATAACACATCTAACCCAGCTCTGAGTCAGTTTGAAGCCATTCTCTGTGTCCTGTCCCTCCATCCGTTCTAAATCCTCTCTCTCCATCTTCCCTGTAGCTCCTTCATGCCCTGCAAGGCCACAGTGAGGTCACCCCAAAGCTCCACTTTTCCAGGCTGAAGAATCCCAACTCCTCCAGCCTTTCCCCACCTCTGATCATCCTCTGGTCTCATTCCAGCTTCTCCACATCCTTCCCGTGCTGGGGTCTCACCAGGGCAAACAGGGCAGCACAGAACCCGTTCCAACCCATAAATAACTGAGATGAGCTCCCCAAACGCACCATCACCCTGCCCATGCCCCGTGCCTGTCTCTGTGCTGACTCCTTGGCCCTTGGAGATTTCCTGTGGCACGTGTGGAATGCTTTGTTCCCAGGGGCACCTCTAATCCCAGCTTTGCCGGCCCCACTTGGGGCTGCTCTCTGAAATGCCCCACTGATGTGGAAGGGAATGAAAGCGCAGCTCCCAGCAGGGCAAAGGAAGGCTCCTGCTGCAGGAATGTGCTGGCACCCGGCCCCAGACAGAGCCTGAGTGGGCAGAAATGGCCAGGAATGGCCAGTGGTTGTCCCCTGAACCCCCAGGAACGCCACCAGGATCCTGGATAGCCCCTGGATCATCCTCATGTTACACATGTGATTCTGCACAAAGTCTTTGCTGCAGGCAGATAATTGGTATTTTTATATAAATTTAAATGTAAACCGGTTTTTGATGTTTGTTTTTCCTTCCCATCCCTGCTAAAGCCTCCCAAGCCCCACATTTTGGCTGAATTTTGTCATTGATTTGGGGTCATGTGGCACCACCTCTGCTCTTGTCTTTTTCCCGCACTTTTGATCTGTCCCAAGAGCATCAGGCAGGGCTGGCATCCCCCTAAATTCTGTGATCCACAGCAGTGACACTCCCAAAAGTTTTATTTACAAAAACACACTAAAATCACCTATTTTTAAGTTTATGGACATAACAAAGGCAGAGTTAATGCTGCATCCGGCCTGAGAGAAGATGCCACAACAAGTCAGAAAACAAATCTCAGTGCCTCTGCCCTCTGCTTTACGCATCCCAAAAAGTCCAACTTCCAGCAGTTTTTCTTTCGTTTTTTCCAGAACCCACTGGAGATTTTTTTAAATTTGTTTTCTTAAAATATTCCAAATAATTGCTCCCTCTTCAGCTGCAGGAAGGATAAAATTTCAGCTCCTACTAGAACCCAGCCAGCAGAGCAGTGTTTAGAACATTTATTCCCAATATTCCAGTCTGGGAGACGGCTCTTTTTTTTTTGTTGTTTTCTCTTTTTTTTCTTGGGATCCACAAATTTGCTGCTGCTTTGTGTTTTCGCTGTGGGAATGCACAGGAATTAATGGAACTGCAGTGGAACTTTACGAGCTCCTGGGGAGCCTGAAATGCTTTTGTGTCTGGGAGCAAACCTCTTTTCCTCTGTCAGCAAACGCTGGAATTGCTGGAGACGATTCCAAGGGAGCCGTGCAGGAAGTGAGAGGAGCAGGGAATGGGATCCCACCTGCAGGCAGAGCTCCTTGTGGGGATTTGGACATGGAACCTTCCAAAAACAAGTGTTTTCACAAGGAAGGTTGATCCAAATATCAAGGGATTAAGGAGAAAATGTTTTCTGTTCATGTTTGGATTCCTGTGGGTTTTAGAGCTCAAACTGGGCACTATTGGAAATTCTGGCTGTTTTCAGGGTGCCTGAACAGTGCAAGGGATACAAAGACCCCAGAACTCCAATCATGCCCTGGGCTGGTGCAGCTGCAAAAAATGGGAAAACGCAAGGACAGGGACGTGAGAAATTATTTTCTTTCTGGCTTTCTCCATCATTGGGAAGGGTCTTGTGAAGTGTCACTGAATTTTCTGTGCGTTTATTTCCTCCTCTCCACCAGCAGGATTGCACACTGACCTGACACGGAGAATTAATTAATTAATTAATTCCTATTAATAATTATTTTGCAATATTTTATTGATCTGCTCTCCAGTGCCCAGAGATGGTGTGGCACTTGTGTCCCCTCTGGTTTGCCATTTTCTTTTCTCCACAGGCCAAGAACCAGGGATGCAAAGGAATTTTGACTCCTAATCACGAATTCAGCAGCAGTCAGGATCTTGATGATTATTTCACTATTATGTCTCACATTAGTTAATATTTCAAATAAACTTCTATTCAGTCAACTCAACAGCACTCAAGAAGTCAAACAATATTTTGGATATGGCCAGGCAGGCATCCAGAGCTTTTTTCCAGCCTTTTTTCCCGGTTTCTGTCAGGTTTTGGGGCAGCTCTGGAGCAGGGATGGCTGGGCAGAGCATCTCCCACCCCAGAGCCTCCTTAATCCCATGTCTGGCAGATAACACCCACAGCAATGGCAATGCTCTCACTCAGCTCTTCCTCATTTTGGAACCTCTTTGATCCACCACTGCCCTTGCGAGGTTTCTTGGGGGCAGGTGATTCACTTGGCATCCAGTGGTAGCTAAAATACCCTCTTTGCCCCCCAAAATTCCAATTAAAGCTCCAGCCATGGAGGGTGCTGAGTGCCCTGGGAGATTTCTGTTTTCTTTCCATTCCTTCAACTCCAGTGTTGGAGAAAACATGGTATTTCTCAAGATGAGGCCCTCCAAAATGTCCATCTATAGGTCTGTCTAAATTTTACCAAGCAAGGGTTTATAAATGATGAAACCATCAGGAAATGTAGCAAAATGTGCTTTATTTGCAAAATAAATTGACAACAGAGCTGATGGAAAGTTTGTAAACATTCCCCAGGTCTTACATGGTTTTCAATATCCCGAATGAATTCTCCACCATGTGAATAAATGTTCTTAGAAATGGGAGTTTGACTTTCATCAGGGAAAATAAAAGTCCTGCCTCATCATGGATGTAAAGCACAGAAACAGTGAGCATTTCACAGCTCTCTTTGGCTTTTGATTTCTCCTTTCTGTGGGGGAGCCCACTCAAACAATTCAAATCTGATTGGTGTCAATTGCAACCCCTTCCAAAATCAGGAGAGATTTCCAGTTCTTGGCTCCAGGCAGTGAAAATCCATCAGGATGGAGGAGTTTCCCCCTTACAGAGGATGGTGAGGTTCTGTCCATCCCATCCCAGCCCTGCTCTGGCTGGACACGAGGACCAGGGCTCTGTTTTTATCTTTTGATCCTTGGAGGGGACCTCACCCACCGGCCCTGAGTGATTCAGGAAATTTATTCCAAATCTGTCCCGCCCAGAGCGAGCCAGGGCCGGGCTGACCGGCAGGAACGGGTGGAAATCCACACAGGGACATTCTTCACATTCCAGGGCACGTGCTGCTCCCTGGAAAAAAAAAAAACAAAACAAAACAAACAAAAAAAAACCAACCCAAAACCAAAAAACCATAAAAACCAACCCAAAACTTTCCACTGCAAACAGGTACTGCCCGGCTGTCCCAGTGCCACCGGAGCTGCTGGAATTGGGAATTTTGTGGTGCCAGGAGCTGTGAGCATCAGGAGAAGATGGATTTGTCTCACCTGGCTGGGATATGTGGAATTTAGGGAAAGCAGGTGGGTTGTGCTCATCCCCTGAAAGATTCCCTGTTCTGTCAGACCAAGGATCACCCACCCAGTGCCCTTTTCCCATCCCAGGGCTCAGCTCGGGGGTGTTGGACAGGTCCAGGTGCTCCTTATGATCCATCCACTGCCCCCAGGAATTTTTGGGTCAGAGCCACTGCCAATATTGGTTTATTTTAAATATTAATAAATTCAGAGCTGTTTATCCACTGCCAGTGAAGGGGAGCACCAAGGGGTTGTAACAGAAGGAAATTTGGCTGCTCAGGAGGAGTTTGGGCTTTAACTGCTGGTGAAATTCCCTCTTCAGCTGCTCCAAGGGATGGCAGAGAAACAGAGCTGGGTTCTCCATTATAAAGGAGAAGCAGGTTGGAGCAAGGGAAATTCCAGTCTGATATTCCAGGGGGAAAATTCATCATGAGGATGTGAAACCCTCATTGATAAAGAAATTCAAAATTCAGTGAATTCAGGCCCTGAGCATCATGGGCTGCCTTTGAAGCTCCCTCTGCGTTTTGCTTTCCTCCCTACCAAAATTTTGCTTTTACCTGATAAATCCACACTGTGATCTCTGACCTTCCTATATTCAGAATTCTTTCCCTGAACCTTCCAACGGGCCATGACAGCTTCAAAAAGAACATTTTATTTTGTGTCAGCCTGTGCACCCTGAATGAATGCACTGCCCACGTTATTATTGATCTCTTCTGCAATTCCAATCCCTGCTGGCCCCATTTAATGGAACAATTCTGTGGTCACCTGTCACCAGAACGTGTCAGCAACACTTCCCTGGAACTCTCCCTGTAAATTTTATTCATGGAGCAGAGTCCCATCCCTGTCCCTCCCTCACCCCTGGGTTAACCAGATGACATTTATTAAATTCCACATTTGTTTCATTCTCAGTGTGCACCTGCAGGTGCAGAAAGAGTTGTCAAAACATTTTTTTTTTTTTAATTTAATCAATGAAAACAGAAAATCAAGGTCACCTTCCCTCACGTGACTACAAATTCATTCATTGTTTTGGAGGGCACGGAAAGAGGTTGTGACAGGAAAAACATTTTCAATCAGCAGTTCCTGTAAAAAGTTCCACAGGGGCTGATCTTATCTGTTCTCTGTTGTCCCAAACAACCAAACAAATAATTTCTGTCTGAGCTTCGTCAGCTTCCCTGAGTCCCCTCTGTCACTTTTCACCAGGCTGCCGAGGGATGATGAAGGACTGGGGATGTCTTGACTGAAATTTTTGGTTTAGGGTTGTACAGGGAAGTGGGAATTGATCAGAATGAGACCCTGTGTGGGTTTAGCCAGAGTGAGACTGGCAGAGCAGGAAAATCCTTGGGAAAAGTGAAAGCCCTGCTGAGCCCGGCCAGGTCCTGAGGCATCCTTTGGTTCAAACCAAGGAATGAGCCAATTCTGGAAATGAAAATTCAGTTTTAAATGGAAATTGGGCTGCTGAGGGGATCAATAAACAAGTGCAGAGCTCCCTAAGCTCACGCCCAGGGATGTGCTGGTGCCAGGAGGATTCTTCCCCCAGATCCTCTTCCAGAAGTTGCCTGACCTGTCTGAAGAGAGGAAATTCCTCAGGTTTTGTCATAAAAACCCCAAAAACCCCATTTTAACTCCACCCCAATCTCATGTCATATTTGTATCTTTCCCTGCACTTGCAGAGTCCCTGGGCAAGAAGAGCTTCTGCTCCTCAGATGAAGATCCTCCACGGGTAGCTTCCAGCAGTTGCTTGACCTGTCTGAAGAGACAAAATTCCTCAGGTTTTGTCAGAAAAACAAAAAAACCCCATTTTAACTCCACCTCAATCTCATGCTCCATTGGCAACGCTTCTTGGACTTACAGTCTCTGTGTGGGAGGAGCTTCTGCTCCACACATGAAGGACCTCCATGGACGGCTTCCAGCAGTTACCTGACATGTCTGAAGACATTAAATTCCTCAGGTTTTGGCACAAAAACCCAAACGCCCTCATTTTACCTCCATGCCAATCTCACACCCCATTTGCAGCTTGTCCTTCACTCACAGAGTCCCTGTGTGAGAGGAGCTTCTGCTCCCCACACGAAGGATGGAACCATGAAGGGCTGTGTTTCCAAACATTCTCAGCGTGCTCTGAAGGCCCCGCGAGGGACAGCTCTCAGATAGGCAGCCAGCTTTCTTCTCCTTCCTCCTCTTCTTTAATTCTTCCTCTGGCGTTTTGAGCGCTGAGCCCTCAGCAGTTCTCGGCAGCCGCATCTCTCGGATGCTTAAACGGGCCTTGAACTTTTATTTTAAGCAAAAAAATTAAAGTGGTTGTTCCGTGCCTTGCCCGAGCTCACCCGGGGTGTCTGTGGCAGAGCCAGCGCTCAAACCCAAATCTCCAAAATCTCAGGCCAGCCTTAACCACAAGGCCATTCTTCCTCTCACAAAGATGATCCCCATCCCATAGGAAAAATATTCTGACGGGGCCTGAAAAATAAATAAAGAAAAAGTCCTATAAAAATACTTAAACCTGAACAAATATGTAATAATTGCTATTCAGGATTCATGCAGGGGCTAATGAAAGCCATACCCTTAATCTTAATTTAAAACAAGCCCAATATTATTTTTAGGGTTTGGATGGGGATTTATTGCTTCTATCAGCAGTGCGTTTGGCACCCAGTGCCACACAAAACTCTGCTGTTTCATCAAAGCCCTGGCAAAAAACCCTCTGATTTCTGGACAGCTGCTTCATTTCCCTGATTAAAAATCCCTCCTGGTGCTCCTGCTCGCGTTGCTGTCCCCTTGGAAAACAGGGGGGCTGTGTCACTGAGAGTGGGAGCGAGTCCTTGCTGATCTGAGCTCCCAGCCGCAGTTTGGGATTAAGCTTTAATTCCGGAGGCAGAAGTTATGTAATAAAGCAGAATATGAGTCCCCAGGGCTGCACCCGCTGACCTTCCAGCCCAGGGATGCAGAAACCCAACCTGAGCAGACTCTCCTGGGGGATAATTTCATTTTTCCTCTGTTTTTCTGGCTGGAGGTGTGTGGTGTGCAGGCGCTGAGTCAAGCTGTGGGTGTTGTTTTCACACGTGAGACAGTAAATGGTGTTCCCTCCAGAGGAATTGAAAATAAAGGCACGTGGCAACACAGCTCATCTGGGCTTTTTTCCCCCCCTTTTTTATATTGTTTCTGCTTCTCTAATTCCAGGATCTGGGAGAGGAACTAACCACAATAATACTGTTTTTTACAAGATTTTAACTTAATTTTGATCGGGGACAAGAAACTCAAATATTTCTGGTAAACAAGAACAATGCAGGCTCTGCGAACTGAACTCCAAGGCTGAGCCCTGAAGAGCTGCAAAGCAACTTTCTGTCCTTGCATCCTAAACCCTCTTTCTTTATAGGAAAGGGTTAAAAGCAGCAAAAAGAAAACAGTGAAGACATCAAAACAGCCAAGGAAAAGTGCAAAGCCACTCATTTCTGGTGTTTTTACCCCGTGTCTCAGCACCTGCCAGCCCAGTGTCTCCTTCATTACCCAGCAGCAACAAACCCTGCAGCCTCAATCGCTGCCCTGGCCCCGAGCCTCGGAGCAGATGTGGTGGGAGGCTTTGTGAAAATAGAGAGTAAACAGCCATGGCAAGGCCAGGCTGGGCAGGGGGAGCAGGAACCTGGGCTTGTCCTGCCCTGAAAACGGCAATTCCTCTTTAGTTTCAATTCTTTGTGAGACTGTGAGTGCAAATCACCTGAATTTCTCCTATCTCGCCTCTTAGCGAACTCTTGAGCCTCTTGCAGAATCCAGAATCCAGTCTGGGACAGAAATCCTGAATAGAAGTTAAGAATTCGAGAATTTCTGGGCCAAAAATACCAACCTTTTGCTGCTGGATTAATGCATGGTATAAACATGTCCTGCTTTTCTCAGAAGTGTTTTTCCTGCCCGTTCGCTGCTGTTCTGTGACGCTGACAGAGCCTTGGAGAGTAAAAAAATTCTGACAAAATATGTGAGTCAAACCTGCTTGTGTAGGGGTCAGCATTGATCACCCTCAGCAGTGTCTGGGGTGAGCAGAGCCTGGCCCCAAACCCCAAACCCCTATGAGGAAAATTAATCCACAAACACCAGAGGTTGATGTCCAAAAAGGAGACAGAGGAGTCCTGGAACTTTATTGGAATAAAGGGAGAGGCCGTGGGGCATTTCCCCTGGGGTCTCTCAGATTTTTGGAGGACGCAGCCTCCTTTTTATCCCAATTTCCTGCCTGTCCCTTTCTCTTTTCCCATGGGCTGAGGTATTTGAGAGGCACAGACTTCCCAGAACACCCAATACCTGAGACCCCCCTCTAATGTATAATTCCCCCCTCCCTTGTCCTACTCGGTGAAATTCCTTATGGAATTTATTAGATCTTCTCATTGTTCCTCTCATCTTCCAATATTCAGTTTTATTTATCTGCAGACCTTTGGTTTGTTTGTAATGCAAATTTCCCTCCTTCCATTCATCAATCAGTGGAATCTTCCCCATTGTTTCTTTTATCTCTCACTGCTGATTTTATCTACGGGCAAAACCCACAGTTTGTTTGTGAAGACAAGTTCCTTATTCCTTTCACCCCAAACCCCAAAGCAGCTCTTGGGCAGAGGATCAAAGTTCCCCACGCGCTTTCAGGGCGCTCTGAAAAAATATTGACAGCAGCACAATCCATCTGAAACTGGGCACTCAGTGGAGTTTGGGCTTTGCCGCTGAGAATTAGTGAGAGGAAGGAGAAATAAGCCCTGGGAAAGCAGGAGCTGCTGCCTGTCGCTGCCTCTTTATCTTGTTATGATATTCGTGTCCCGCTGTGCTTCCCTCTGCAAACCGCCGGGGCCGGGAGCATCCGTCATCCTATCAGTTCACTTGGATTAATTATGCTCAATCAAAATGTTTCAAAAGGGGACAGAGATGTCTGCAGCAGCTAATCCCGACCATTGGGTTTGTCAGGACATTGGCATTTTACACTTCAGTTCAATTACAAGACAAATCTGCTAATGGGACGTAATCTTCCAGAGTAAACAAGGAAGCAGGGCACTGATATTCTGGCAATTGATTTATGCAGGGTAAATGGTGCAGAGTAAAAGCTTCGGGAAGCCACATGAACGAGAGCAGCCCTGAGCTTGCCTCCTCCTGCTTTCCCTTCCCTTCTTCCACAGAAAAAAAAACAAACATAGTTATGTGGGGTTTGTTTGTAATTGTTCTGCGTCCAGGAGTCAGTGCTGGGCCAGAGGGACACTCCAGGGGTCATCTCCCCTCCCTCCTCTCCTTCTCCCTTCTCCCAGCCATGGGGAAGCAGGATGAGGAAAGGGACAAGGCAAACAGTGAAGCCTCTGCTGCGCAGGGTGATGTTCCAGAGTCCCTGTGCTGCCCAGGGGGAGGCTGGAGAGACCTGGGGCAGCTCGGCACTGAGGGAATGGGGCTGGGGGGGCCGATGGGAGAGCCCAGGGGGGCTGGGGATGGGGATGGGAGAGCCCAGGGGGGCTGGGGATGGGAATGGGAGAGCCCTGGGAGCTGGGAGAGCCAAGGGGGCTGGGGGTGGGAATGGGAGAGCCCTGTGGGGCTGGGGATAAGAGACCACCACAGGGTTGGGGATGTTCATGAGACACCCCCACTGGACTAGGAATGCTCATGAGGGCCTCTCATGGGGCTGGGGGTGACAGTGAGAGACCCCAACAGGGCTGGGGGTGCTGACAAGAAACCCCCACAGGACTGGGGGAGCTGATGAGGGTCCCCCGTGGGGCTGAGGAGGCGATGAGAGACCCCAACAAGGCTGGGGGAGGTGACAAGAGTCCCCTAAGGGGCTGAGGATGGTGACAAGAGACTTTCACAGGGCTGGAAATGCTCATGAGGGTCTCCCATGGGGCTGGGGATGACGATGAGAGACTCCCACGGGATTTGGGGTGCTGACGAGAGAACCCCACAGGGCTGGGGATGGTGACAGAGTCCCCTGGAGGTCTGGGGATGCTCAGGAGAGTCTCCCATGAGGCTGAGGATGTTGACAAGGATCCTCTCTGGGGCTGGGAGTGCTGATAAGAAACCCTCATGGGGCTGGAGGTGCTGATAAGAGACCCCCATGGGGTTGGGGGTGCTGATAAGAGCATCACACAAATCACGTACATCACACTCACATCACAGAAATCACAGAAATCACAGAAATCACAGTAATCACACCCATCACACTCCTCACACCCATCACCCCCTCGTCACACCCCCTACACACCTGGAATCCCATTTTGAGGGCAGGTGCAAGAGGAATAAAGGTGGATCCTTGGTTATTTACAGCCTGGTCACCTGCCTGGTCACCAAAGCCTCCGACAGCCACTTGGACATGGTGTTTTCATTAAGCATTTATAGCAAAGCAACTGCAATTAAAGATTCATAAATCCTCTTGCATTACAGCACTACCCAGAGCAGAACTGACCTTGGGTCAACTTTCCTTTTTCTTTTCCTGCTTTTTGAGGACAATGTGGAGCTGGAATCAGTTATCAGGGGAAAGTGCACAGGCTGCTGGTTCAGGGGTTGTCCAAGGGATTTTGGTGTTGATGGAGGCATTTGGGACACGGTATTTGCATGGATTTGCTGAAAATTGAACTACAAACTGCAAGTTGGTTTGGGGAGGCCTCCCAGACTCGTTTTCACCCTGACTCAGTTCTTTCAGGTAGAAATGCACCTGGGCAGCTCACCTGAGAGAAAGGTCAGTGGGTGCAAGGAGCTGAAGAGCGGTTTCCCAAAATCCCTCCTCCCCAAATTTCCTCCTCCCCAAAATCACTCCTCCCCAAAATTCCTCCTCCCTGAAATCCCTCCTCCCCAGAATTTATCCTCCCCAAAACCTCTCCTCCCCAAAATCCATCCTCCCCAAAATGCTGCACCCATCCAGAAGGAGGCCAGACAGTGCTGTGGGCTGTCTCCAAACGCTCATCTGAAGGAATTTCGGGTTTTTTTAGGAGGGACATCACACCTCAACCCAGCAATTGTTGAACTCGTTCATCCTCCTCCATCTCCAATCAGGGAATTTCACTGGAAAGGGCATTGGAAGCAGGGAGTGAGTTTGGGGATCTGAAATCACCCGGTGCAAAGATGGCACTGGAAGTACCAAAAAGAACTTGTGGTGGTTGGGCACATCCAGACTGCACAGAGCATTTGGGAATGAAGTCGTGTACAAATTCCCTTTCTCAGAGTCCCCATGGGATGATATTTTTCCCAAGACTTCACAAGCACTGTAAGGAAAACAGAATTTGCCCTTTCTGCCACAAACTGAAGCCACCCGGGCTCAGCCCGGCTTGAGCTCTGCTCTTTGGGAAGGAGGAGGGAGGGATTGTCCCCTCTATTTGTTATGACTTCCCCAACTGTTGCACTGCAAATCCCTAAAATAACACCTGGAAATTCCCATTTATTGAGGGAGTGATCAGACTTCAAACCACTTCAGCACTTCAGAGAAATCAATGTTTCAGCATAACCATGTTTTGGCTCAGACAGAAGCCCTGATCAATCCATGGATGTATTTTTCCCTAATTTTTTCAGTCCTGGAGTAATTTTTCCCCTCTCTAGAAGCTGTGAGCATGCTCAGGCTGTGCAGCACACCCACAAATGCTCCTTTTCCGAGGGTGGTTGATGATTTCCGGAGTGGTGACAGAAATGTGTGGGTCACAGATGAGCTCTGATCTATTTGACGAATTTCTGCACCAAGTTCTGCCTCTCCAAGGCTGGGGAGAGGGGGTTTGGCTGGAGCAGGAGGGCACAGGGAGCTGGGACAAGGTTTGGGATTGAGATTTCAGACAGAAATTATTTGGGACATTGGTGAAAAAGCTCCTGTGAATCTCATGTACAAAACTTCCCCCTCCCCACAAATAATAAACCAAAACCCCCTCACCCTTCTCTCCACACCTGGATTTCCGAGAATTTTGGGGCTGAAGGGGGATGAGTTGCTCAGACCCAGCTCTGTAACCCCTCCCCACCCTGCAGATCCACATTTTGCCCACCAAACCTCAGTGCTGAGCTTTCCCTGCTCTGTGTGCCCGGCTGGCTCTCCCCAGGGAGCAGCGATAACGTTTGCACTTGTGACAGATGCTTCCTTCACAAGGATATTTTCCAGGCTGACTTTTCCCCATCCACCTCATAAAAATAGGGATTTTTTTCTTCTGTTTTTCATTGGAAACGAGTTTGTTTGAACTGGTGGGGGCCGCTGGAGGCGGCTGGGGCATCCTCTAAAATATGTCTTGTGATTAAGAAATGAAAAATAGAATTCCAAAGTAATTAACATGTGTGTTATTGGATGTACGCTGATGATTACATTATAGAACTGGTTATCAAAGGATTACAGTTAAGAGGTTTAATATTCTCCAGCTGATCCTGGAGCAAATTAATCTGCTCTGACCTTTACTGTTCTTTGTTATGTCACCAGAGTATCATTTGAGCTACATCATCCCTTACCCCTCTCAGGAAAGCTAAAAAAGGAAGGAATTTCAGAAATTTGGCTTTTAGGGGAAAGATTATCAGAGCAAAGCTTTGCTGGTTCATCATAACTGATCAGCTGAGAGAAGTAGATCTGAATGGCAAACTCTGGAATCTCTGCAAAGATCGGTGTAAGAACAAAAAAAGAATTTTAAAAATCCATTCCTTGCACAAGGATGAGGCTCAGCCCTGGATAAAATGGGAGCTGTGGGAGCCATTTCTGTATTAATTGCCCCGTCCCTAAAAAAAAAGGGCAAAATCTGGGGCCTTTCCTATGAATCCATCAGGTTTAATCCCCTAGTGTCCAATGAAACCCCCCCAGTGCAGAATTTTGCATCCCAGTGAAACCTCCCAGCCATGGATGAGCTCATTCCCAGCAGAGTGGATTAGAGCTGTGCTCCCTCAATCCCGATCCCAGCTCCACAGATAAGGAGAGCTGCACCAGGCAGATTCCTGAGCTTTTTGTCTGACTCAGCAGGGAACAAAAGGCTGAGCCAATTTAACCACTGGCATCTGCTTTTCCTGCGCTTCACTCGTGTCCGTGGAAAGGAATTTTCACAGCTCCCCGGTGCTGCCATCAGAAGAGCGCGGTGGGCGCAGAGCGGGGATGCAAGGAGGGATTTTCCCACTGGAAGCGTCAAAAGGCACCAGAGCTGGCAGTCAAACACCTCATCAAACACACCCTGAGCACTCCAGGGCTCTGTAAAACCAGGGAAAATCTCATGGAAGCAGGGCCTGAGCCAGCTCAGAAACACAAACTCTGTGCAGAAGTCACAGGTGCACAAAGCCCAACCAGCTCCAAGAGGTGCAGGAGGAGGGAGATTCCTGCTTCACTTCCTCCATGGGCCTTGTATTTCCCACTATTCCTTCCTGGGAAGGAAATTCCTCCTGATTAGGAATTTTTTTGGGTAGAAAAGCTGGGGTTTTTTTCTAGATTTCTGCACCTTCAATGTCAGAGCAGTGCCATTCCACCCCCTCCCTGGCGAAGGAGGGTCTTGAAAGGAAAATCTTTATCAATCTGACATCTTTTTCACATTCCCACCCGATTTTCCACCTGCTCCCACTTTTCCCTGCACCTAATTCCAGTGCTCCTCATCTTCAGTTTTCCTCCTTGCTCCGGATTTGGATTTCATCAGATAAAAGGACACAGCCTTTCCATCTCAGAACAAATTGCTCCTCTGAATTTCTCATTCCTGAGGAAGGTAATATTCATGTTTCCTAGGAAACTTAGAGCCCTGCTCACTGCCAACATCATCGTGGCATATTTGAGGAATTAAGGCTTCTCTTCTATCACAGGAAAAGAAAATAATAATGACATTTATCAAATCTTTTTGTGTGTAGCATCTTCCCAGAAAGGGAATTCGACCCTTGGATCTGCTGAGCCCTTGATTTGAAGCTACTGCAGATAGTCCATCCATGTGCTGGATAACAAAATCCTGGGAGTTCCCAAGCTACTAAATGAGAGTTTTCCACATTTTCTGCATAAATTTCCCATTTAGTTCATCAATTAATGGATCTTCACACAAAATCTTGCTGGAATTTCTGGAAGTGGTGATGTTTTACACGTATCCTGCTCTTTGTGGGAGCAGAACTGGGGCTACACAAATAATTTAATGGGGTGAAAAATCTCTTTTAACGATTTTTATCCAAAATAAGAGGAGGAAAATCTGCTTTTTCTGGGGTTATCCTGCTCCTGCTGAAAAGCAGACCCAGTGGGACACTGGTGCCCAGCATTCCCAGTGCCAGGCTCCAACTGGGAGCTGGGCTCTGCTCAGCAAAGTTAATTAAGGATAAGGGAATCTCTGGCGGACAATGGGGGCTCTGTTCCTGCAGATCTCGGGATAAATACTTTATTCCTGAAACCAGAGCTCCCCAAAGTGATTTGGCGTTGCAGGAGTAACTTTCCCTTATAATTAATTGATTGATTACTTAGTTAATTACTCGCTGACGTGATCGCTCAGGTGTTTTATGGTATCGGTGGAGTTGGTAACGATCTCGCTGAGTGTTTGGAGCTGCTGGAATCCCTGCTCCAAACAGGGAATAGTCATTTATTCGGATGGGAGCACAGGGAAGGAATTTCCCCCACCTCCATCTAATCCTTCTTTTAGTCGGGAATTTCGCATTTTATAATTTTTTAGCGATGATTTTTAAAAAGGTAAATTAAATATTGTGGAAAACAGGTGAGTTTTGCAGGTTTTCCAGCGTTTCCTGCCTTCCCTGTAGCTCCATCCGGACGGCTCCTCTTTCTCCTCCTGGGAAATTTAAGGTCTTAAAATTCAGTGAATGAATGAATTTATGCCTGAAAGTTTTCATGAATAACTGTGCTCCATCGAGGTATTTGTTCATGCTGTTTATATAAAAAACACTTCATAATAGCACCTAATAAATTCAAAGATTTATTAGAAAACTTACAGGTATTAAGGAATTTTCTCCTAAAAAAAGATTTGGGTTTCTTTTGCTTCTCGTTAGCATTTCCATAAGACGAATATAATGATGATAAACATTTATCTCATTAAAGTTTCAGTTTGGATTTTGAAAAGGTTTCATTCCCTCAGTTTTTGATGATTCATTTCAGAGTAGAGACAGAACCTGCCCATCTTCAAGCAAAAATTTTCAAAAATCGTGGTTTGAGTGTTTAATTCTCCTAACTGAATAAAAGCGGTTTTTTGTCATGAATATCAACTCCAGCATTTCTAAAAATTGATTCATAGCCCCAAATTTAAATGTCCATCCTTTAAAATTATATATTTTTAAAAATTTCCATTAAAAGCAGGAATGGACTCAGCTCCTTTTCATTTCATAGGAGCCAAACTGAAGCATGGCTTTTCTCCAGAGCTTCTTTTTGCCCTGGGAACTTCAATTAAATCTTATCTTTGTTTTTTTTTTTGTTTGTTTGTTTGTTTTTTTCTGTGTCTGGTTCACACTCAAAACCAATAACAAATAAATCCTACAAAATCCATTTCCAGAGTCTGATCTCACCACGAATTTTTTAGGAATTATATGAAAATTAAGGAATCTTCAGGAATTTGAATGTCACATTTTTCAGGGCTTCTCTCAAGGCTGTAACAGAACATTTCCCTTTCACCTTTAAATAATCTCCACCCAGGATCACAGCGCGGGAGGACATGGAAAAAAGGAGGACGGCAGGTTTGTCTCATGGATGAGCAGCTCTCATTTTCATCCCTAAAATGAAATATAAACTTCTTGTCTCTCTTTTCTCCCCTGCATTAAGTGCCCTGCATTCACCTGGCCACTCAATACCATCGGTTTCATCTTTCCAACACAAAAGTCCTTTTTTTCCCCCCCTCTTTTCTCTTCCTTCCCCTCCTATTCAACTCCAGCGGCGTTTGGGAGAGTGGAAAAATTAATTGGTTTTCCCTAATGATGGGCAGATCAGGTGAACTGTGGGCAGCAGCTGCACTTCAGTTTGGGAGCGCTCAGTTGAAAATTGGGCACTCATTGGGTTACTGCACCGAGCTGGAGGTTGGCCCCCTGCCTGAAGAGCTTTAGAAAGAGAAGATTCATTGAAAAAAATAATCCAGAAAAATTCTGATATCCACGTGGATGTGAAGGAAAGGAGAATGGAGATCATCCTGATTTGTTTGGAAGGTCGCATGGAAGTTTGGAGTTAAAGAGGTCCGGAAATTTGGGGTTTAGAGGGAATGAAATGTTGTTTTTTGCACTTAGTGCTGTTAAACCCAACCTCACTGCTGTGGAATTGTTTCAAGGACCAGAAAGTGAAACAGAAACATGGAGGAAAAAGCATAAATTTAAAATTACTGCAGAGTAATTAATAATCCAAAGAGCCAGGAAAGTATCACAGTACTAAGATGAAGAGCATTTGGAACCACATTTTTAATTTAAAAAGAGAATTTCAGCCCAATGAGAACCTTTATTTTATTTTCACCTTGAAGCTGACAGGGTGTATTAATATCATTATTATTATTACCATTTTGGTTTCTTTTGTTTCTTCTAATTCTCCACGTTAAACTTGAGTCATTGCACTTTCAGGATCTGCTCAGATCCTCTTACAAAACAACAAAAAAACACATTTTAGGTGCTCCTAAAATAGACAAGTGGAACCAGCATATGGCCCATTGGATTTTTCCATTTGAAATCACCAATATTTTGCAATCTGGATGAAGCTGGGGATGTTTGTGCTCTGAAATGTCAGCCAGCATCTCCCAATTTCACATACTTGTCATCATTTTACAGCTTCAGGTTCACATTACAAACTGGCAGTGAGGCTTTTTGGGTCATCTAAATATTGCCTTTTTTCCCTTTTTTTCCCTCTCTCCCTCTTTTTACCTTAATTCTTAAATTTCAAAGGGAATCCAGAGGGAAATTGGGATTTCAGGGAGATCTTTCACCTTGGCGTTGCAGCTGAGCTTCAAAATCTGGTACAGCTCTGGAACCACAGGGCACTGAGGGAAAAAAAAATAAAAGGCACAAAAATTATCATGGAATCATGGAGTGGTTGGGCTGGAAGGGACCTGAAAGCCCATCCTTGAATCCATTTGCTTTCCCAAGGTTCTCCAACCTGGCCTTGGACAATTCCAGGGATGGGGCAGCTCAGCCTCTCTGGGCATCTGGAATTCCAGTGCCCCACCATCCCCATAGAATATTCCTGGATAAAGGGAAACAGAGCTGGAGTTGTTTTCTAAATTCTGGAGTGGAAAGCAGCTAATAAATTTATTTGGAAAAGTTGAGAGAAAAACCTGCATGTGGCTCTGGTGTGACACTGTATCCAAAGAAAAATCTCGTCTCCGAGGACTGGAAGTTGCTTTCAAAGACAAGGTTTTCTCTGTATTTTGAAAATTTTTACAATGAAAAATGTATGTTATGGATGTCAGAGGGAATCCTGTGCTCTATCACAATTCTAGCATCTCCCAAATGCACAAAAAAATCTCCACCCAGACCCTCAAACCATTCCAGAAGGTTTTCTCTTCTGGAAAACACGGCCATGGGTTGGGTTCCTGCATGAAAGCACTTAAACAGCACCACAAACTAGAGCCCTACAAACCACTAATTCCATTTATTCCTCTCTTCCTGGAGCCTGTCTGGGAGGGAGAAAAAGAGGGAAAATTCCCCGTGCTCTGAGTGCCCACGAGAGCAGAGAGGGAAGCGCTAATGCAGGTCACCTCTCCTGTCCTCTGGCGGAGCAAATCCACTCTCCGTCCCATATTTACAGCCTGAGCCAATATCAGGAGCTTTCTCTGCCCAAATCCCGGAGCTTTTGCTGCTCGGTGCTCCGAAAGTGAGAGGATTTATCGCTGCTGCTGCCCTGGATTAGATGCACACTCCGGCCACTCTGGACATTCCTGGCGTGGATGGACAGCACAATTTCCATCCTCGAGCCAGGAGCAGCAAGAAGCAGCTTTTTGGGAGCTTGGGCTGGGGTGGCTCAGCTGTGCAGAAGAAGGGGAATTCAGCAACTTGTTGGAATTGTTGCTTTTATCGGAGTGGAAGGGCTCGCTCCTGGCTTCGAGGTTGGATTTCTGGAAGAATTTTTGGGCTCTGGTGTCAGCTGGCATTTCCATGATGTCAATCCTCCCCCAGCGTTGCCCCTGGAGCAGCGATTTAGGACAGAACTGTAAAATCTTTGCTGTTGTTCTTCCTTCCTGATTTTTCAGGATTGAACACAACATTTTCCTGCCTTTACCAAGGAGCCCATCCAGTGCCAGACACAATTCCAAGAGAGACAGGGACACAGGGATGGGTTTTTACCTCAGAGAGACAAACGGAGCTTTTGTAGGAATTTTTTGGCTCCAGTGTCAGCTGGCATTTCCATAATTCCAATCCTTCCCTAGCACTGCCCCAGGATCAGCAATTTAGCGCTGAACTACAAAATCTTTATTTAGGACAGAACTACAAAATCCTCATTTCTGTTCTTACCTCTGTGGGCTGATTTTCAGGGCAAGGAGTCCCCCCTGGAAGCTCAGCTGGACGTGGCTCATTCCAGGTGAGCACAGGGAGGAATTATCCAGCAGGAGGGAGAAATAGGAGGGACGAGATTCCCCTGTGACCTCATCCCTGAGCAGCAATTCCCAGGTCATCCCTCACTCTGCTCAGGGAATATTCAGCCTTTGAACAGCAGAAAAAGTCTCCACAAAAGGAATATTTTCAGTGGATTTTACAGTCAGGGATTCAGGATTAAACACAGCATTTTCCTACCTTTACCAAGGAGTTCATCCAGTGCCAGACACAATTCCCAGAGAGATAGGAACATACAGATAGAACAAATATTAAGCAGAGTCAGATTAAGAAAAGGATTTCCTTACAAGGATTTCCTACATTTGGGGTCTCTCTGAGATAAAAACTCCATTTCCATACATCAAAGAAGGAGGAGTAGGAGCCTTCATCCTCATAAAAATGGGATCAGGAAGATCCAGCCTTATCCAAGGTCAGAGTTTGTTACACCTTCAATTATTTTTATTTTTCAAGAGAGCCTGTTGCCTTCTCCTGTACATGATAAAAGGTCAACTTCAGTATTAATATCAATATAAAACAAGGTATAAACCATTTTTTTTTCCTTACAGAGACTCTTTTTGTGATGGCAGGTGTCTGATGTAAGAGGGAATTTAATTCAGATGGTGTCACCAAGGCAGTCAGTGCCATCCCAAGGGATCCGTGTGTGTTTATATCGTTCCTCCAAGGCTGCAGATCCTCCCTGGAAGGCATAAAAGACAAATATTCCCAGAGAGGGAGAGGTGAGAGCCTCAGTGTGGCTCAGAACTCTTTGCTGAGGGCCAGGAGGCACCAAGGAAAGGGGTGAACAAGGGAAAAGATGTTGGGGGAAAACCGTTCACAAAATTGTTGAAATCCCACAAAAATTGTCGAAATCCCATAATTTGCCATTGGGAATTCTTCACAGACTTAATTCTTCCTCATGCTACAAATGTTACACACATTAATGGATGAAAGTGAAGGAATTGTAGGGAGAAACTCTTGGTAATGCCCAATTATTGCAAAAAAATTGGTGAGTAAACCAGGAAAAGATGTCCTGACCATGGAGCATCCCTGGATTCCCGATTTTCCCGTGGGAAGGGTGTCCCTGTGCTTTCCTTGCAGCTCGGAAGGGCCCCTCTGCTCCAGCTGCCTGAATTTCCGAGAGCAACTTTCCAGCCCTGAACTTCCTGCCTTGTGATTCCTGCAAACCCTTCCCGGCCATTCCAGCTGATCCTGCACGGACTGGGACAGCTCCAGAGGAGTTTGCAGCCACAGGGAGCAAAGTTTGGTGACTCCAGCACCGCCAGGATCTCCAGGATGGGCAATAAAACACAAAATCCAGCACTGAACAAATCCAGCTCCGGAGAGCGGGGTCTGGCTACTCCCCTTGTGCCTCTGAACTGCTTTTGGAAGCCCTGCCCTGCCCATTGTTTAATTATCCTAATTAAACACTTGGAAAGAGTCCCCGGAGAGCTGAGGATGCTGAGCCTTGCCTAGGTCACTGCAAAACAATTTCACACGTAATTCAGATTGCACAAAGCATCGTGAGCTCATAGAAACTCTGACACAGCTTTGTGCTCTCCCCGGCCGGGTCACATTTGGGGCTGGATAAAAGGCAGATGATGAAGCTCCTGTTATTTTTAAAGTCACCCTTGTGGGTGTTTTATTCTCCTTCATCTCAGACCTGCACCCTCTGAACAAACAGAAAAAGTTCTGCTCTTTTCTTTATTCCATTTTCAGAGGGTGATGAATTGGGCAGGTTCTGCCTGTCAGCTCTGTTTATTGAGATGGACCAAACCCAGAACCCAAACAAACCCAAACCAGAGGAAGCTCAGACCTTTCACCTGTTTTCCCTTTGGAATGACCCAAATCCAAATTTTAGGAACATTGCCATCAGGTTTGGATCTATTTTTAATCACCGAGACTCCCAGCCCGTGGCTTGGGAGGAGATAAAATACAGATAGAAAGATCTGGCTGTTCCTCCACAATCTTTTTTCCAGAGTTGTGCAACCAAGGCTGTTTTTACAACCCCAAGGGGCATAAATTAGCCAGGACCAGGCACAGGAAGGGGGATTTAGCACCAGGAAGATGGATTTAGCACCAGGAAGATGGATTTAGCACCAGGAAGATGGATCTGACACCTTCAGCCATCATTTTCTGTCTCTGACCCATCCTATGACTCTTTCCCAGTAACTTTGCCCTGATCTCCAAGAGCAGAAATGGTGGGAATGTTTTTCCCTCAAGGGCTGTCTGATGCCCTGGGATTTTGTGCAGCCCTGAACATGCATTTAGGGCTCCAGTTCAGGAGTCTGAAGTCACAAAATTAGAGAGCAAATTATCTAAAATGAGGATTGTTGGTCATGGTGATTTCTTATAGGGGGAAATGGGGACAAAACGTGCAGCTTGTTTCGGGTGTTCATTATTTTATGTCTTGCAGGTTGAATTTTCATCAAAATCTCAAAAAACCAAAAATTTCAGCAGGGTCTGTGAGCAGCTTTGGGTTTGTCCAGGGAAGTTTGGAGTTCCCATCCCTGGGGGTGTCCAAAGAAGGTCTGGAGATGGCGCTCAGAGCTCTGGGCTGGGGACAAGGTGGGGATTGGGCACATCTTGGACTTGATGACCCTGGAGGGCTTTTCCAACCTCAATGACTCTGGAATTCTGTGATTCTCACCCCAGAGAATCCCCAAATTGGATCCATGGCCTGCTCTTGGTCTGAGCTTACAGGACCTGACTCAGATCACCAATGACATCAAAATACGAGGTGAGGAAGAACAAAATCCAAAAGAACTGAAGATTCCCTCTCTCCCCTCTCCCAGTTCCAAGCCTGGCATTTTTCCAAGATCCAAACCCAAAAAGTTGTGCTGGGCTGCAGTGGAGACCTCACCTGCACAATTTTTTAGGCACAGGAAAATCCAGTTATCCAGCACTGCCTTTCATGTTCATTTTTTTCCCCCAGTAATTTAACCCATAGGAAAAATATCCACGCTCCAGGCACCGATGGGATGGGAGTGGGGAAATATGGAAAAAAATTGCCTTTTTCCAGGTAGTGACTCTGATCAGCCAACAAATCAACTCAAATGCAGTGTTTGTGTTTTTATGGTGTTTCAGCTTCATCATTCCCTTCTTTTTGTTTAATATTTGGGTGTTTGAATGTTTTTTTTTTCCAATTCCAATGGGACTAGTAAAGTAAATTTAGCCCAGGGTACCTCCTTTTATTCTCTAAAGGATGCTCTGGCTCCCAGTTTTTGGGCAGAGTCTATCCCAGACCAGGCTGGGCCAACACCAGGGCCCTGCTGCCCTTTTGGGAATTGGTTGAATTTAGGAAAATCCTCTCTGCTCCCTGATTTTCCAAGGGCATCACAACGAATTTGGGGACAGTGACATCACAAAGAGTTTGGAGACAGTGACATTACAAAGAGTTTGGGGACAATGACATCACAAAGAGTTTGGGGACAATGACACCTTAGCTCTTTGAAAAAAGAGGTTCCAGGCTCTCAGGGAGCCTTTTGGATCTTCTGAAGGAAAATTCCACCCAAAACCAACTCTGGGTCACAACCACAGCATTGACAGGAAAATTAAACCTCTCCCCAGATCCCCTGAATCCGTCCCACTCCAGCTCACAACTGAGAGCAGAGCTGGGCAGGAGAAGTTTTTATTCCAAATTCGTCTCGGGCTGGATGTTTTGGTGAACTTGTCTGCTTTATAATAAATATTTTCCCCCTAAAATTATGGAATTGTCTGTTTCATTTCAAGCTCTTTCTTCACCCCAGGCTCCAGAAAGAGCAATGGTTTTTTAATGTGGAAATTTCTTGCACAGGTTCCTTCGTCCCCTGAGCCAAATCCCATTTCTCTGTTTCGTACAGATTTATTTATCGATCCTTTTCTTGGCCCACCTGATGAGTTACACAACCACATATCACAGAGGGGATGTAACCAGCAGTTTAAAAACCTTGCAAAAAGGGGCTGGAAGCAGCCAAAGCAGCTTTATCAGCATCACTCTGATTTATTTAGCACATCCAATGATTTACTGTGCCCTTTGGTTTATGCTCGAAGCATTTTTTCATTCTTTTTGTTCAGCTTTTTTTTTCTTTTTTTTTTTTTTTTTTGGATTCTCTTCTGAAAAGTTGACACACGCAGCCACTATTGTTTTCTATTCTCATCTCTTCAAACTTCCAGGGTTTAAATCATCTCTAATAAATTAAAAAAAAACCTTGCAGTTGAAACAGGGCAAGGAAAGTTTTGTTTTCTTTTCAGCTACCCCTGATTAAGGCATGTTAAAAGTTTGGGGATTTTTTTCTATTTTCTGCTTTTTTGGTTTATGATTAAGAAACTACTTGAATGAGAGAATATATATATATATATATAGCTAATCTTGGATCCTTTATTACTTCCAAAGCCAAACTTCCTTGAAGTTCCTGACAAATCCCATAATTTTTCCCCTTTTTCACACTAAATTTCTATTCTCAACTCAAGCTGCATGTGCTGAACCCTCAGAAGAACTCAGCATTTTAACCCCCATGAGATTTCCAGTCAGATTTTGGCAGCCTGGGGAAAGCTGAGCTCAAGTTATTTGGGGAAGGTACCTAAATTAATCTTTTCATACCTCTGTCATCCATCAGTGGGATGGACTGTGAAGCTTTGTCCTTCATAAAGGCACTGCCTGGGGTGTTTTTGGGGTCGGGAAATTCCTTTGGTGTCATTGGGGAGCTGACCCTGCCCGCAGCTGCACAGATGGGGAAGGAGCAGATCCCCCTTTGCCTGGAAAAGCTGGAATTTTTTCATTAGAGATCCTCTGATTGTCACCAATCCTTCTGCGAGCCAGGGGAGGGTGACTGGGCACAGCGGGCATCAGTCACGGGTTGGATTTGGTGATCTTGGAGATCTTTTCCAGCTTTAATGATCCTGCGAGGTTGGCTCAGTCCTGGTTAAAAGATGGGAAATCAAATTTGAAAAGCGGAAATGATTTATGAAAAAACATTGGCAAAGTCCAGATGAAGACGCAGAGCTCTGGACTCCTCCTCCAGGGCCACAGCCACCAGAGCCTCTGTCCTCTGTGAGGGAGAAGCTCCTGGGTCGCCTCTCCTGGGGCAGATTTTCCAGGGCTGGGACTGCGGGGATTTTAAAAAATGCTCTCTTGTGGTACCTCCACCAGGTTTTCCAAACCATCCCTTCTCCATCACAAAATCCTTGCTCCTCATGAAGCTCCTGGGAAGGTTTTCAGAATCCTCTCAGAGATTAAATTCACCTCGTTGCTAAAATGCTTCCAGTGCCAGGCATGGACTGAGCAGCTTACAGGGAAAAACTGTTCCAAGCTCCTCAAATGCAGCTCTAATCAATTTTCTAATTAATAAATGTAGTGGGTAACTCCCACCCCTCCCATCTCCAAAGGCATAAACAAGTCACAGACCATCCTGGGGTGGAATCCCAACCAAGTTCTGAAATCCAGCATTATCTCACATTAAATGTACTCCTGCTCTGCAGAATTCGTCTGCTTTCTGTTTAATTGAAGTGTGACACACAAAGCAAAAGATGTTAATTGAATTTTATAGCTCCCTGAAGCTGCCAGGTTGTTGGAAATAATTTTGCTGAGGGGAAAATTTATCTTCTCGAGCTTTATTTCTTTTTTGGGTTGGAAGCACTGAAGGAGCCCTCGCTTGGAGAGACACCACATTTATTTATTGGCTTTGCTTTCTTGCAGCTAATGGCTGGTTTCTTTTGCAGAAAACATGTCTAGCTTTGCTCTTAGCTACACTTTCAGTAAAAACCTCATAAAAACAAGGAAAAAAAAGCCCTGTTCAACCTCTGAACTTGAGCCTTATCTCACATTTAATCTCGGTTTAAAATGAGGGCTGGCTCCTGACCTCTCTCAGCTCAACCTCCCATCACCTGCCAGAGTTCTTTGCTTTTATTTCTGCTTGTAACCGGGCCTGAATTACTGAATTACTGATTTACAGTAATCCCTCCTAGGAAAGGCTGCTCTGAACCTGGGCTTGGCTGTGCCTGATCAATTAAGACAGGAAAAGAGCTGATTAGAGGCGCTCTGATAGTGGGGCCTATCACAAACCATCCTGCATTGATCTGGACTGCTGGGGAGGGCTTTTTTTGCACTCTGGGTATTGATCAGCACCTACAAATGAAGATGTTGGAGAGGTGATTGCTCCTCCTGCAAGGCCCTGCAATGGATTTAAAACGTGGCAGCACTAAAGTGTGATCCTCAGTAAACACAGCTCCCTGCCCCAGAGGTTTGGGGCTTATCAGAGACACTTCTCTGGCAAAATCTGAGCCATCTGACTCATCCCTTTTTAATTTTTGTGTCACAAGCTTCAACCTCAGCTGGCAGAAAAGCATTAAAATTAAAAAAAAAAAAAAAAAAAGGGAATTTGAAGCTTTGAGGCGACTCTTCTCATTTCCTTCCTGCCACTGGGGCGGGGAGTTCAGGCCCCAGGCTGTGCACTGGGAGATAAATTTGAAAATGATTATATTTATTTCTAGATATAAATATTTAATTATGTATTAATTATTTATCTAATTATACCAGGAATTGCTTGCAAGCTCTTGAGGAGCAGCACTTCTTGATTTCTTGTAGATTTGTTCATTTTGGATCCACCAGCAACGGGAAAAAGTCAAATATGGCACTGATAACACAGTTTGTCACTTCTTATCTGGAGAACACCTGTCCCCGTGTTTTCCAGGAAAAGACAGAAGGCTCGTTGGCAGGTTGATTAGAGGAGCTAATTACGTTTTTATTAATGACCCTGTTGGATTTTCTTGTTAGTGGGGTTGCCAGGCCTGCAGCAACCCAGGGCCTGTTTTTGCTTCTTGTGCTTTGAGGTTCGGTGTTTGTCAGAGAGGCAAGGTGAATTTAATTAAACAAAGACTGTAGTTAGTGTGGAATCTCTGGTTTAATACAGAATTTGGGAAGGGAAAAGAGAAAATTAAAAATAAAGTGAGATAAAAGGATAATACAGAATCATGAAATCACAGAATGGGTGGGGTTGGAAGGGACCGTGGGCAGGGACAACTTCCACTGGCCCAGGGTGCTCCAGCCTGGCCTCAGACACTTCCAGGGATCCAAGGGCAGCCACAGATTCTCTGGGAATCTGTTCCAGAGCCTCCCCACCCTCACAGGGATGGATTTCTTCCTTAAATATTTGTCCATGGAGCAGCAACCGCATCTCCCAGAAGCTTGGCTTCCAAAAAACTTCAAGACTCCTTAGAAGGTCCCTGATCCAGACCCAAACCTTCTCCTAGGGACCCTCCCTGGTGACAAAGGGACGGGCTGTGAGTTTGAACTGCATCCTCCTCATCTCCATGACCAGGAAATGGAGCTCCTTCAATCCCCATCACCCTCCTGCCTACTTGGGAACGACCTGCTGAGGCCTCCAGGGAGAAACCCTGGAATCTGAGGCTGCCCCCGGCCAGAATTCTTATTAAAATCCAGGATTGTTCCCTGTTTTTTGTGTGGAAATTTCACTTAATGTGCTTGAAAGAGAAATCCACCGATTTCTACACAGAACATTTGTTTGATTATTTTGCTACACGTTTGTTGACACCGTGATTCCACGGGAGAAAGAGGAAGAACAAAGGAGAAATGACAGAGTCTGATGGGAGAATTCCTGATTCTGATGGAGAATGGGAGCTGAGCAAGCAGAAACCAAAACCTTCTGTAGAAACACCCCTCAGATGCATTTCCAAACGGTTAATCAGCACAACTCTGGGCGATTTGATAAAAAAGACTTGATAAGGAATCCTGCCCGTTAGCCATGAGTTTCACTCATCCCTCATAAACAATTCCCATTTTCGAATTAATGAATAATGTGCACAATGTTTGATGAGCTGCCTCCACCAAGCCATGCAAGCACAGAATGTACAATCCTAATTAGCTGCCTTGCCCAGCTACTTAAAATGTTTTGCACATGCCAGCAAATGTAAATACACAATTAGGACATGCTTAGTTAAAAGGCAAAGCAAGATAAAGTACAACTATTATTAGCCAGAACAAAAATCTTCCTGATCTTCAACCACAGCGAGGGCTAATTAAGGTGGTAAAATGTGCAAATGAGCTCAGCTGATTGTTTAGGACTTGGAAAGCAGTGCCGGGATGGGAAGTCCAGCTTCGAGTGTGTTGAGGGGTGATTTTGTGATTATTGGTTCAAATGTGGAAATAATCAGCATTAAGAGGTTATGACAGGAATTAGGGGAGTGGTCACAGGAGATCTTCATGGCAGATGAACCCCATAAATGCCAATTGCATCAGCTGGTTTTGTGGCTGGGTGTCTTTCTACCTACATTTAGGGAGTGAATAAAATTCAGCTCCTTGTCAGCTCAGTTTAACAACTAAAGTTTGAGGGCAAAACAGAAAAAGTGGTTTTTCTTTCCTTCTCTGAGCATTTGCCCATTCCCTGTCTCGAAACACTGCATTTCCCAGCGCCCCAGATTGCCTGGGATTAGGAAATGCTTCAGGAGTTAGTGCCAGAGAAGATAAAGAGGAACTTTCTTCCAGGGAATTTGAAGCACCCTGCACTGTGGTGGATGTTTTATTTTCAGGTTGGAGGTGATTCCCTTCAGCCCAAAACACAAGATCTGCTACAGCAACCTGACAGCTTCTTTGCTGTCAAACACACGCCAGGAACTAATTAAAAGAGAGGTTCTTTAATTTTCGCTGCAGAGGTTTCAGCGTTTATCCAAAGGCTGATTTTGACAGCTCCAATTCCGCTTCTCCCAGGAATGTGCACCCCAAATTTGTCCACCTGAATTCCTCGATGCACCGTGGACACCTGGCAAGGTTGGTCAGAGTGGAAGTGACACCAAAGCCACCACCAGACTCCCGGTGCTGGACCCTGCTGAGCTCCAGTGGTGGCTTGGGGTCCTTTTGGGTCTGTGAGGGACATCAGCAGTTCAGCTTCTTGGAGGAAGAAACAGGAATGTTGTGTAAATAAATAAGTGGAGGCAAAGCAGAGACCACCACTCATCCCCTCAGTGAAAGCACTGCTGATTACCTTGAAAGCAAATTCATAATTACAGTCATAAAAGTTATGTTATTAAAGCTACATGAAGTTATTAAAGCTATATAAAATAAAATGAAATAAAATAATAAAATAAAATAATAAAATAAAATGCTAATAAAGTTTTATTACTGTTTCATCTCTCCCTTCCCTTTCTTCACGTCCTTATCTGAATTTTAATTGCGGTTTCTTTCCCACACCCCTCCAAATCCGAGGGAGTTCCAGCAAAGCCGGAGAGGAACAATTGGGAGCTAATGACTGGGGCAGTCTGATCCCGGCCCAGATAGGCTGGGTTTGCCTGGTTAAGCGTGCCTGCAAGCCCAGCGAGCTGATTAAAGCTGAGCACGTTCTTCTCATCTTACAGGCACTCGGTGTCTGTGGGATATGAGATACCAGAAAATGCCTCCCGTGCCCCTGATCCTTTAACTGCGTGTCAAAGCAGCGAGCCCTGAGCGAGGTTTCATCTTTCCCGAGGTGCTGCCAGGTGCTAATTGGCCTCGGGACCTTGTAAAAAGGGAGAAAGTGCGGGAAAAGATTTCAGTGCAGATAGGTTTCTTGCCCAGCCCTGCAGGAGTCTGTCCATTTATTCCCATTTTCTGCTCGTTCCAGGGATGGACTCGGCACTTATTAACACAAGTACCTGTTGTTGACTGAGTGGATATTTTATCAGAATTCCCACATTCTCTTTCCGGAGCTGTCTGTGACATCCCCAAAGCAGAGGGAAGGCAGAGCGATGCTTAAATTCCCCAGGTTTTTTGTTAATTTGGCTCAGCGAAGGAAAACTTCCATCCCGGGCCTGATAAGGGGTTTATTAGAGCGCCATAAAACAATAAGAGAGCACAACAAGTTCCCCAGTCCCAGGGGAAGGAGGGCAGGGCCGAACCAAGCCCCAGCTCCTCGACTGAATTCCCAGTGTCGCAATGGAAAGCAGTGGGAAGCGTCCTTGATTCCCCGATAGCCCCGCGTGCTCCAGCCTTTCTAATAAAGGCCTTTGGGAAACCGCGGGTGGATTTGTCCTGCCCAGACACCCCCTTCTTATTTTTTTAATTTTTTTCAGTTTTACAGTTCCACTGGCCCGCGAGGGAAGGAAGTGGTGAGAGCAGAGCTCCGTGCCCGGCCGTGCGCAGCATTCCCCGGCTCCCGAGGATGGCCATACCCTTGGCCGGCTGCTCACCTAAAAGTGCTTCTGGCTGCTGTCACAGCCTTCTCAACACGCGGAGAGCTTTGTTTGGGGACACCCGACCCTTCTTTTATCCCATTTCCGACCGTTCCGTCACCCCGCGCGCTCTCGGAGCTGCGTAATCGCCGTCAATTCCTCCCTCGGTTTTGGGGGATTGCATCCAAAGCTTTTGGGCTTTTTCAGGTCGTGTGTGCCAGACCTCAGAGTGACCTTAGCTAACAATCCCTTGTTTCGCTTCCTCTTCCATGCGCTTACTTTCCAGGGTCAATCTCTTTCCAACAATAATATTAATGTTGGCAGCCCGTCCCGCTCCGTTTCACTCTGGTGTGTGTCTGGAGCGGTGAGGAAAGGACAAAGCTCCCTGTCTTTAAAACTTTAAAGCACTCCTCTTCCAGCCGCGCTTGGGGCCTTTTCTGCATATTTCTTGTATTTCTAAGCTGAATATTGAGGGGTTTTGTTGTGGGACAATCCCATGCCCAGCTCTAGTGATGGGCGCAAAATCCTTTGCTGGGTTGTTGCCATCACTTTTGATATTCCTCAGACATGAAGGGGAATTTATAGAACGTGTTCCCATCACTTTGGGATATTCCCAGCATGAAGATGAACTCAGAACCAGCGGCATTGATGCACAATCACTTTGTTTAAACTTTTATTTACCCAGTGCATTCTGCATTTAAAAAAATAAATCACGAAGTAATTTAAGTGCAGAATAAGGCACAGACAGGGGAGCAGAGTGGGACAGAAATGGCAGGAGAAGCTGCCCTGGAATGCTGAGCTCAGTTCTGATGGCTGCAGGCAGAACCAGCAGCTGGAAGGGACTGGTTATAAAATCATAGCAAGAAATTAGATGGACCCGTTTTACAGCTGAGAGAAATTCCTGCAGGAGAGAGGGGACCCCTCCATCACCTCACAGCAAGGCTGGATGCACTTCCAGAGGATATTCCAGGCTCCAAGCCTGGACTCCACGAGCTGTGAATGGGGCAAAGGGAACAGACAGAGGCTGAATGACAATTTCCCTCTTAAATTTTCCTGAATCAGGAACAGAGAATTATCACTTGGAATGCAGGAGTTTGAATCCACAACAGTTTCACAGACCTGGCCGGACTGCGGGGTGGGTGCAACATTATCCTGATATTTATTCCCAGTGAAAAGGGGCAGGAGAAGTGGCTGAGCTCTGTTTGCACCCAGCGCTTCTGTCCGTACCTGAGGGGCAGGAGGTGCTGCTTTGCGCCTCGTTCAGCAGGAATTTAATCCCTCATTCCTGCAGGGAAAAGGGAAAGGATGTGGGCTCTGAACCCCATAGGGGGATAAAATTCCCTGGCTCCTTTTCCCCATCACCAAACCCTTCCGAACATCCCTGGGCACCATCCCCGCTCCCGGGCAGGATGGGTCCCGTCCTGCCCGGGATGGAGAACGCTGCTGGCACTTGTCACCATCGCGCTGTCACTTGTCCCGCTGCTGTCACTTGTCACCATCCCGTTTTGGTGATTTGACAACAGGAAGCGCTCGGTGCTGGGCTGCGATGGCGGAGATAAGAGCGGGCCGGGGCGGGCAGCAGGGCAGGGCAGGGCAGGAAGGGTGAGACCAGAAGCGTTAACTCTCCGTTCGCTTATCTGATGGCCGCGATTGGCCGGGCTTTTTCCTTTCACTTTTCCCGCTGACAAACGCTGCTTTCCTTGCTCTTCCTCTCCCGGGAAGAGCTCATTGCCATCCTCCTTCCCTCCCTCTCCACCCAAACGCCGCACGGGGCAGATGTTCCAGCTGCTGCTGCTTCGCTGGAGCCGGGAGCACCTGTCCCAGCACTGCCCCGGCTTCTCCGACATCATCCTGGCTCTGAATCCTGATTTTTGGGGAGAAATCACCCTGTTTGCCCATTATTCAGGCTCGGGGTGTTGGTCATTATCCCCATCACCTCAGCAAGCCCAGTTCCCCTGCTGGTTCTCAGCTTTCTGATGCTGCTGTAGAGTAAAGGGCCTTATCCAAGCCATGTTTATTTATGAGAGACTTTTATTTAGGAAAAAAATATATATATTTCGAAGACAAAACGGGTTTTAAGGGCAGTAAATCACTCTGTGTGGAGCTTGCTTATCCTCTGATGTTAAATAAATGAGGTTTTTTTAGTGACTGCCTTGCTCTGGGCTGCTGGTGCCCTCCCAGTCCAAGGGATGCCTCACACCCAGCCAAGGCTCAGCAGCAATTTCAGTTTGGCCGGGCCTTGAAATTCGTCCCTACCCTCGTGATTGAGTCGTCAGCATCTGCTGAGGGATCATTTATTGTGCTGTCCCTTCCCATTCAGACAGGAAAGCCTCACACAATAACTTCACCTCGTGGAAAAGGTCAAGCCCAGAGTTCACAGAACACCCTCTGTACTCCTTTATTTATTGCTTAGCACCCCAGTGCCCATCCCATAAGCCACAAAACAGAGGGAAGACAGTTAAAAATACCCTGCTTTGGCATATTCCCCTGATTTGGCAGAATTTGGGTAGAGGCTTTTGGATTGTATTTATGTGAAAAAGCAGGACAAGGCTCAGCTGGAGTTTCCCCGAGAGCCCCCGTGCGGAATCAGTGCAGGATTTATAGGTCTGCATCCAGCCCATAAATCAGTAGAGGGTGACTTTAAACCCAGCCTGGCAGCCCCAGACTGGTGCACAGAACCCTTTTCCTGCCCTGCCACTGATTTTCCACGTCCCATCCCTTCAGCCCCCAGTGCTCCGTGGCCACCACACCTCCTGTGTGCCCACGTGTGTTGTCCCCAATGTCCCCACGTCAGCGATGTCCCGGGGCAGCCACGGGCAGGGCCGTTATCACTCACAGCAAACGGTTCTTTCCCCTCTACATATTTTTATTTTTGAGTGTCAGATGTGGAAAACCCAACAGGATGATCCCTCAGCATGTACCTTGTGCCTGCTGCCTGCTGGGAAGTCCGGCAGAAATGACAAATGGGAGAGGGAGGAATTCAGAAAACACCAAATGGCTCAAAAGGCAGCGGGGGCAAACCGAGTCCAAGCCCGCTGTGGTTTTGCTGGTCTTGACAGAGCTGCAAAACCAAGAGACAAATACTCAGATGTTCCACTGGTTTGTCAGCAGGCAATTGGGAGAAATCTTTTAGCACTTTTCCTTGAAGAGCGATGATTATTCTCTCGCCACATAACTCCTGTGGGCACGACGAGGCGTTCTCAAAGAGCACTGATGATCTCATCCCGGGAAACCTTTATCCCGAGCCGTGCTCCTTTCTCCCAGCACAACTGCTGGGTGATTCTCCCTTTGCTCTGGCATCCCTTTCCCCACCAGGCTTTCCACGGGAATTCACATCCACTGCCTCACCTGCTCCATCCCTCCACATTCCAGAGCCACAAATCCTTGGAAATCCTTGGATGTGGAGGGTGGGGATCACCCAGTGCCCCTGGGGCAGAGGCACAGCCCAGGCAGGCTCTGAGGAGCTGGAATTGGGCTCCAGCCCTGGTTCCATGCCTGTCCTGGTCACAGGGTGTAACAGGACCCTCGTGGCCACGCGGTGTTTGCCTGCACCGACAGCCTCAGCAGGGATTTGAGGGGAGGAATTTTATCCAGCTGCTGCAAAAATCGATGTGGATTTGAGGCCAGATCTGTTGGTGGCAGCCCTGCCAAAAGCAGCTTTCCCTCCCAGTGTGACCCCTGTGCCTTTGGTGACAAATTAAGGAGTGTCCCCTCATGCCTGTGGCTGTCACAGGAGGTGCTGGAAGAGCCTCCTTCTCTTTCTCCTCACGGGTACAGATTTATTCAGAGAATGGGATTTAAATACAACCAATTACTCCAGGATTCCATGGATTAGGGATTTGGAATCCATCTGTGCCCAGCGTGAGGATTCGCAGCAGGGAGAGGGGAGCTGGGACAGTCAGAATTCCAGGTGCTCCACAGGGAGCTATTTGCTCATTTTCCCCCCCCTGTATTCTGCTTGAAACAGATTTTGAATCCAAAATGCAGCAATATCTGACAGCCGCCAAAGGGGATTTACAACACCAGATCCCAGAATTAGAGGAATTCTTTGTGTGCAGTGTCCTTAGCAAAGCTGTGAGACCACAGGGGTAATTTTCTTAATTGTAAACTCAGACCTGCTCGCAATTTTCCAAATTTGGAGTAGCCACAAAAGGCAAAATGAGAAAGGCATAAACTTCAAAATGATTTGGAGAAAGGAGATCAGTGGGTTACAGAAGGGTAAAAAAAATAAGAGAGAATAATAATGTTCAAAGGAAAAATAATGTGAGAAGTTAAAATAATGTTAAAAGGAAAAATAATGTTTAAATGGTGGGATACTGGTGTTCCAAAAGCAGGATAAAAGGATGTAACCACATTGTCACACTCAGTGTAATGATTTAATTTTCACCTCATCTTACAGCTGCCTCTGGTTTCAGGCACCATCCACCAGAAATACCCTGGAATTAACTCTGTTGTGGTATTTTCAGTAGTAAAACACTTTCCTCTGAAATGAAGTCCTCCAAGAAGTGCCCTGGCGAGGACTCCGATCCCATTCAGAGGAAGACAGGAGATTTATCCCCGTGTTCCCTGCTGTCAGTGGGATCTGCAGCTCCTGCTTTATCCCCATTAATTTTGTCTCCCAGTGTTTACCCAGGTTTGAGCTGCAGGCACTGGAAGGTTCCACAATCCCTGCTTGGGGCAAGATAATTTCAGGTCCTTCTGAAGCCTCAGAAGGCACAGAGCACTTTGAGAGCCACTTGTGAGAATAAAGATCACTCGTTTGCCCTGCCCAGCAGTTTTAGTTTGCATTCCAAGCATGATTTTATGCAGGACTCTGGAATTTCTCATTAACGGGGCTACAATAATTTCTAGGTGTTTCTGAGGCATTTTGCAAATATTTGCAGCTGGGGCATGTGGCAAAAAAGGAGTTGAAGGGAGACATAATTGATGTCGGTTCAGTAAAACCCATTCATCAAAGGATAATTGTGCTAATTAAACTTTTAGCCATAAGTCATGTCCATCCCACAGATGGAGATCCCATCCCAAGCATCCAAGGCCAGGCTGGACGGGGCTTGGAGCCACCTGGGATGGTGGAGGGTGGAACTGGGTGATCTTTAAAGCTCCTTCCCACCCAAACCATTCCACAATTCTCTCTCCCTATATCCCCACAATACCCATATTCAAACCAACCATTCCTCACCTTCAGCCTGGATGGTGAAACACAACAAACCCCACAAGAAAACCCACTCCCATCCTTTAAATTTGAAGCAGGGCAGCTTCCGAGAGGGCTCGAATGCCAAGTTGTTTTCTCCTTGAGGAGCGAGGAGATGAAACTTATCCCTCACAGCTGCCTCAGTCGTTCCTTTGCGGGGACATTCACCAGGCTCCTGCAGCAGCTCCAAGCTGGCACTGCCCCCCTGGCACCGCCTGGGCTCAATCTGAGCTGAGCTCAAGGGGTACAAACCCATCCTGGGCTTCTCTTGGGAAAGGGATTGATGCCTCAGCCGTAAAGAAAAGAATCTGGACCACAGTAGAGGTTGCTGGAGGGAGGGCTTGACAAAGCATTTGCTGTTTCTAATTTTGGTAAGGAAATAGGCAATTACTGCCTTAAAAAATTAAATGTCACGTCATCTCGAACTCGCTTTGTTCCTCATAAACAGCTTGAAGCTCGTGGCAGAGGCTGTTGGAAATGTCCCCTGATGGCAGTGCCATGTTGGCCAAGAGAGGTTTGATTGGTGCTCCAGCCTTCTCCTCCTGTGGGCTGGACTGGTCTGTGGTCAGGTAATAAAATCATCTGCTCAATTTAGCTTTAAAATGTAAATTTGAGTGGGTCAGTGCTCGTTTTATAGCAGCTCTACCTAATCCACCCAGAGAGGCAGCTAAAAGCAGGTTTGGCCAGCACTTAACCACCACTTGCCAGCTGATTTCAGCACAGGGAGCCTGGAATTTTGATGTGTGTGTGTCCCCAGGCTCAGGCTGAGGTCCAGCTCCACGTGCTCCCCAAAAGGGCTGGGTGGGTTGGGGTGTGCCCAGATTTGCACACTTTGGGAGTCACCTCCACGCTGCCCCGGGTTGTGATTTCTGAATTAAAATTCTGTAGGCTGGGTTTAAATGGCTGTGCAGATATCTGGGCTTCAGCCTGCCTAGGTTTTGTCCCAGAAGGCTGAATTCAGCCCAAATCCAGTTTCAGGTGGATTTTCTGCCACATCAGGTGATCTGCAGCTGCAACACCCTGGAGAGTTGGGGTTGACACCCTTTGGACATTGAGCACCAAACCCTACAGCCAGGATTTCCTTAAAGGATCTCCCAAAGCCAAAATTGGGAATTCCAGACTTAAATCCCAATTTATCTGAGTGAACTCGCTGGTCTCAAAGCCAAGCAGGAATTTCACCTCTTGTACCTGCACCAGTGGCCCAAACTCGTAAAAAAATCACTGCCTTGTAAATTGATGTCTCATCAAAGGAATTCTTCAGTGACTGTCGTGCCTTCAGTTTGGATAATGGCAGGAATCCTTAATTCCTAAAATTCTATGAGGTTTGAAGAATTAAAACAGGGAATTAAAAGGCAAAAGGTCTCCCACTGTGCTGTGCTCCTCTGGGCTGGAGCTTCTTTAATTTTTAATATTCATTGGAAAATGTCCTCATGTGTCACTTTGACATTTCCGTGATGTTATCAGACCCTGGAAGCAAGGGGAGAGTCAAGGGATTTTTTGGATGATATATTGGGATTTTTAAAGGAATTTTTGAGGGTTTTTTTGGGATTTTGGGGGGGGATTTTTTAGGACTTTTTCAGGTTTTTTAGGGATTTTTGGAGTGATTGTTGTGGTGGGACTGGGACACCCAGGTGGACACAGGCATTTGTGCCGGAGCCCAGCTCAGCTATCCCAGCTAATCCAGCTCGCCCGGGGCAGAGGGAATTAATTACAAAGCTTGGAAAGAAAAGTCAATAACAGGATTGAAACATTCCCACAGGTTTCTCCTGAATGAGATCTCCTGGATAACTCGTGCTGATGGTAGAATGCGGTGCCAGGTGAGATTTTATCATGAATGAGAGGTGCCCAGACTTCAGCCAACTCTTGGGAAGCTCCATGAGGTCATGGATGAATGGGATCCAAGGAGGAAAATGGCAATACAGATGATTTTTCTCCAATAGATTCACCTGTGATAAGCACATTCCGGTGACTCAGTGCAGAGTGAGGAGGTGCTGGAATTTTTGCATCCATCAAAAAATCACGTAGCACAGAAAAATCCAATAAATGCCTATTTTTCCCCCCCATTGGTCATATTTAAAATTAAATATAAGAAATAGGAAATCTGTGGATATTTAAAAGTGCTCTGCCCATGAGGTCACACTTGGTGGCACGGCAGGGAAAAAAATTAACGCATAAAATTATTCCCAGTCATTTCTGAGGTAAATCCTGAGTGACCAAATTCCTTGTCCTTTGAAACCAACCCAGATAACATTGGGTCCTGACTCAGCGTGGGATTTGTTTTTCCCATCGTGTGAGAGGGAGGAAACGTCCCGTCCAAGGAGGGCGACGTCAGCTGGGACGAGTGTGGGGACACGCGGGGAGGGCCCGGCAACACGAGAACTTTCCGCCCTGCCTCGTGCACAAAAACCCTCTTGGAAGGACTCATAACAAACAGAGACCTCTCTGGGAACATCTCCCTTGTTTGTTTTGGCTCCCGGAGCTTTCCTGAGTGTAATCACCGGCAGTTGAGAGGGCGAGAGGATCTTGGTGGTTCGTGCTCAGGAGACCTGGGTTAATTTCTGACCTCTGTCACGGTGTCACAGCAGGGAGAGAAGAGGTTTGATTCATCTGCAGGTGGATTGGTACAAACAGGGGCGAGGTGCCCTGCAGCACTGAGGTGAACTCTCCATGGTTTAATGGAATTCAGGTAGATATATGCAATTACATATCTATTTTTAAGGGTCTCCTGTGCTTATAAATAAATATATAAAGCTATCTGAACAGCACCGAGCAGCTTCAGAGGGAGAAATTCCTGCACACAGCTGCACATCCCTTTAAGCCAAGGGATACGAATGGATTTGTGCCCTGCAAGGACCAACGTCTTCATCAAGATCCCTTTTAGCTGGGCAGTGACCAATCTTCCCCTCGGAACGCGGCGATTAAGGTTTAATTTTATTCCGGATTACGGGCAGCTCCGCTTGCAAAGCAGCCCCGGGCCAAGGTTGGGCACATGTTGCCTGGAAATGAACGTTCCTGCCCAAAGTGCTTAAGCAGCTTTGGATAAGAAATGATGGTTTGGGGAAGATTAGGAGCGTAAGGAAGATCTCCAGGCTGAGAGGACGTGCAGAGAAAGTCCTGTCACGGGTTCGGGGAGAAAAGCAGAATTGCTGCCACCTCTGAGGGTCTGAGGCTTCTGAATCACTTGGGAGAGCTGGAGGAAGTAGGGAAGAGGATGGGTTGGGGTTAGGATAGGTTTAGGATTAGGTTTAGGGTTAGGGTTAGGAATAGGAATAGGGTTAGGGTTAAGTTTAGATTTCGATTTAATTTTAAGTTTAAGTTTAGGGTTAGGGTTAAATTTAGGGTTAAGGTTAAGTTTAGGTTTTGATTTAATTTTCAGTTTAGTTTTTGGGTTAGGGTTAAATTTAGGCTTATGGTTAGGGTTAAGTTTAGGTTTAGATTTAATTTGAAATTTAGGTTTAGGGTTAGTGTTAGGATTAGGTTTAGGATTGGGTTTAGTGTTTATGTTAGGATTAGGGTTAGGTTTAAGGTTAGGCTTAGGGAAGGTGATGGATGGATGGGTGACAACCCCCAAATATATGGGGTTGACGTGGGTGCTGTGTGTTTTTAAATCATCAGAACAAAGTGTCCAGGCTTCAGGCTGCTCAGAGAGCCAAGTCAGCATTTCTGCAGGTTTTATGGCCACGAGCATCACATGAGATGAAGTTGAGGTTTCATCTTAAACACAGAAGGGAATAAAATCTGTCTTTCCCTGCTCATCAGCTGAGTTTGAAGATGGTCAGAGGGCTGGAGGAGAAGCAGAGGGAAAGGCAGGAAAGCCTCCCGGGGCTGGGATGCAAATATTTATCCTGATATTCAATTCCCTGTTCATGCAGATCCCCTTTCCTCTGCTTTTCCTCACAGGTACAAATTTATTCTGCCAGAGAACGCTATTTAAATACGAGCAGTGCTGATTATTTGTTCTCTAACACATATGTTCCTGCCTCCCCTGAGAGCAGGGGGAGGAGGACAGCGATGAGAGCCGGCGAATGTTTCACCCTCGCCCCAGTGACAGCTTTGATTTGTGAAACAGCCTGGAATAAAACGCCGGTAATTTTTCATGGAAAAAGCAGTGGACATAATTTTTGTGTGTCTCGAAGAGAGCAGCAGAGAGCTGAAATGCCTGGACACACCGTTGTGCGAGTGCCAAAATCCTGGATGGATATAAAACTCAGAGTTTTCAACCCAGGGAAATAACGTTACAATCATCCCTGGTTAAGCAGATTCTGCCTGTTTATTGTTTTCCACTATCTGCAGCTCTGCTCATCAATTTTTCAAATTATTCCTTGGCTGTTTCTTCATGTTCTATCTCTCTGCTGGTTTGATGGTTTGCTCTCTGGAGATCTCTTCCGCAAATTTTTATTATTTCCTCTGAGAAATCGTTTTTTTTTATGATTCCCATTGAGAGTTGGGACTGTGGTGTGGTGGAGGGAGAGGAGAAAGCTGGGCAGTGGAAACTCCTTTAACTTAATGCCATGGAAAAACCCCTCTGGCTCCCTGTCAGCAAAGAAGGTCAAACACAGTCCGAGTTAAAACTCTGCCCATGGATCCTAAATCCAGTATTTAATATTGATCTTCAGCCCCGTAAACACCACCCTGGCAGGGCTGACAGCAGCCCTGACATCAGCGTGATGACACAGGGAACAAAAATGACCTCACATGGGCAGCTCTGCTCCACAACACTGCAAAAGGCCTTCTCTTTAATTAGCTACTGCTAATGAGGTTTGGTGGGAGGATGAGGTGGGACTGGGCTGGCTCAGTGCTTGGGGCAGGGGATGTTTGATGTTGGTGGTGCAGGGGTTTAAAGCAGGGGTTTAAAGTGGGGGTTTAAAGCAGGGGTTTAAACCAGGGGGTTAAAACAGATCTTGGGCTCACGTGGGCTCTGGGATGAGGTTTTCCAGGCACATCCAACACCAGCCCATCCCTCAGGTGTTTGGAGCTGGAGCTGGGGCTGATCTTCAGCTCTGGAGGAGGTTTCTGGAGATTCATTTTCAGTTTTAGAGGATATTTATGGAGATTTATCTTCAGCTTTGAAATCCATCTGTCTGTGATCTGCCTGAACCCAGCCCTGCACAGGGAATAGGAAGGTTCTCAAGAAACAGAGTTGGAACCTTGGTGCTGCAATCCCATGGAAAACCAGACTTAGACATTCCCAAAATATTGGGCACACCCAACACCAGCCCATCCCTCAGGTGATAGCCAAAGCTGATCTTCAGCTCTGAAGGAGGTTTTTGGAAGTTTATCTTCACTTCTGCAGGATGGTTTTGGGGATTCATCAGTTTTAAAGGATATTTCCAGAGATTTACCTTCAGTTTTGAAGGAGACTTTTGGAAATCCACCTGTCTGTGATCTGGCTGAACCCAGCCCTGCACAGGGAAACAGGAAGGTTCCCAAGGAGCAGAGCTTGAACCTTGGTGCTGCAATCCCATGGAAAACCAGACTTTCACATTCCCAAAATGTTGGGCGCATCCTCTGAAGAATGAGGGAGCTGGGGTGTGCTGCCATCACTGCCCTGCCAGGGCTAAGCCCGTGGATGTTCTTTCTGTGTTGAATCAAAATCTAGCACCAGCACCATAAAATCATCCAAAGGAATTTATTTTTTTATTTAGGAAAAGAGGATGTCCCAAGTGACCCCGGTGGGATTCAGAGAAACAGTTCTGAGCTGACAAGAATTCACAGGGTAACTCCTTTTTTAATAAAATGGAGGGGGCAGGAAGAGAAGAATTCAGACTTGAAAAAAAATCACTTTTCACCTACCCCAATCATCCCCACCTCCATTCCATCCACAAAATTCCCAGCCTGCAGAATGAGTCAATAAAAGCCAACCCAAGAGGAACAGCATGAGCCAGAACTTGGGATTGTGTAAATAAAGCGCCGAGGTGACATCACTGGGGCAGCAGGGATTTATACCAGCTGAGGATCTGGCCCATAAAGTGGGAATAACTCCTTCTGCCTTGTGATTTATGCTCTCCAGTTATTGACTGCTCCGAAATAAAGCCTCTGTTATAAACAATCCGGGCAGCAAAGAAGGCAATTGTGCCTTAATGAGCCCATGGTTCAAAGCACTGCCCTGCTACATTGACCCTTCTATAGATCAGAAAGTCTCCTTGATTTAATTACCTCACAGAACCCCAGACTAGACAGCTCCAAACCTCATTTATGCCCTGATCTTCCTATTTTTTTTTTATTTTGGTGCACTTTAGGGTGATTTACAATTCAGCCAAGGGACTCTTCAGGCGGCTGAGGAAAATTGTTTAGAGGGGTTTGTGTGCAATTACATTTTTCTGGAGGAAAGAAAAAGGGGGGGAAAAGCACATTTTGAGACTTAAAGGTCTTGTCTCCTTTCCCAAGCACAAATAATAAGCAGTTCTGCCTTTTTAAGTGTAAAGGCCTAGGAACTTCAAGGGTAGAATTAAGGGAATTTAAATCAGAGGCGAGACACTGCACAGACTGGAAACGTTCCCATTTGGAAGTTGCCAGTGCAGTGGTGCACGCAGCCTTCAGCAGATATTACAGGATTCTTCCACCAGGATTATCTCAGCTACCAGGGGATTTATTTCCCCTCTCCAATCTGTGGCCCAGAGCAGTGGAAATAATACCCTGTTCCCTTGATTTCACCAGCATCCCTCCTGTGTCAGGATGTCTCATGAGATGAGCCTCAAAACATCCTCAGAAATTATTCAGTGATTAATCAAATGACCAATTTTACATCTTCATTTCTTCTGGAGCAGAACTGAACTGCAACCAAATGTGCAGCAAACGGCCCTGGCTCCTCTCTGATTCCTCCTTGGTGCCCCAGCCCCAGGGATTTGATCTCCCCACCAGCAGGGAGAGATTGGAGAAAATTATATATGAAAATCACAGACTCATGGATCTGTTTGGGACCTTAAAGCCCACCCAGTGCCACCCCTGCCAGGGACAGGGACCCCTCCCACTGTCCCAGGCTGCTCCAAGCCTGGCTTTGGATGTTCCAGGGATGGGGCAGCCATGGATTCTCTGGAAGTTTTGCTGCAGAGAGCACCAAAGACCTTGCTGGGGGCTGATTCAGGTCCAAAAAGGGAGCAGGACTGGCTGTCCCAGGCTGGGGCTGGGCTGGGCTGGGACCTTGCACCCACCTGCCCCAGGACAGCTCTGGCACCTCCAGTCAGATATCAGAGCAGCTCCACACTTTGGTGATTGTGTTTCACTCTTCACATTCTTGTTTTGTGACGGAATTGGATCATTAAAACTGCCACATGATTCCCTTTCTTCCTCCCCCCTCCCCCCCTGATTAGCAGAGACACTTATTATCACTTTAATAGGGAGAAACAAGTTCCCTCTGTCCTTTCCCGGGCCTAAAAATACAAGAGTGTGTTTTCCAGAGGAGCTGCTGATTGAGGCTTAAATGTTCAACCAGAACACATTAAAATGCTCCAAACATCAAGGAGGAAAAAGGGAGCCCTGATACTCAGTGAAAGTGGGGTGCTTGAGCTGAGTTACAGCGCTGCAATTATTGGTACTGTCAGAGCCTGAAATCTACAACATTATTTTTAGGCCCCCGTCCAATCCACAAAAAGATCTCTAAAATAATTGCAAAAGGACCTCACTTGAAGACTGTTTGTTTTGGAAAAATAGAAATCTTTGCTCCATTTCAGCATATTTCAGCTTGGAGAGCAGCAATATTTTATTTGTGTTGAAAGAAGGCAGGGGCTTATTCAGTATTAATAAATGGTTTACAGCATGGGTTAAAGCTCTTTCTTTTTCTCCACTGCAACCCTGCCCAGGAGACTCCACTCCTGGGGGAGAAAATGTTTCTGCTGAAGGGACTTGAAATTTAAAAGAAATAAAATTCACAGAGTATAAATCTGCCCAAATTGAGATGTTTTCTGCTCAGTTTTCTGCTACATTGGTGCTAATTGGTGCTGTGAGCTAATTAAGAGCAGAATGTTAATAGGACACCTGGCAGGGCAGGGTGCTCCTGGCCAGGACAAAGGGACCTGACCCATTCCTGCTCCAGGCTCTTGGTTTGGAGCCCTCTGAGCCCCAGACAAACCCTGGGAGTTGTGCCAAAGTCACTCCAGGACATGAAAGTCTCAAAGTCCAACAGTCTGGAGTCAGAGACACGGAAGGGATGGAAAAGAGGTGCTGGGGGAGAAAAAAGGGGGGAATACCATGGTATTGGTAAATATGCTAAATCAGAGGGATGCACTTTAATGAAGGAGCTTTAAGGTCCCTTCCACCCCAAAGGGAAAAACCAGATCCTAAATCAGGGGGATGCACCCAAAACCATTCCATGATTCTGCGGTTCTGCCAAACCAGGTTTCCCTGGGGAGGTTTTCATCCTGCAGGTGGTAAAGGAACTGAATTTGGTCGACTCCTGAGGATGCACAGACCCAAAAATTAGCATTTTCTGCCTTGTTGATGTTTTTCTTTGCTTTGTTCAGTGGAAGAAAAGGGGAGAAGGAGAAATTTTTGAAGTCCTGGTGGCAGAGGCTGTGGCTCAGCTCAGGCACAACCCTTCAGGCTCTTCGTGCCCCTCCTCGGGGTTTGTGCATAGCTCTTCCTTTACCTTTCAGGCCCTGGGAGCTGCTCAGTCCTGCCAGGACCTCACCCAAACCCCAGGGCTGGGTTGGTGCTGGATCCCAGGCACAGGTGGGATCTGCTGGAATCACCAAACCCTGCAGCGCTCAGAGCTCAGCTCAGACCTCCCCAGACCCCCTTGGCCACTGGGGTGACCATTGTGGTCACCGTCCTTGCAGGGTGGCATTTAGATGGGTGACAATCAATCAGTGACCCAGCCGAGGGGTGGCACCTGGAGATCCATCAGCAACCCAACCCCCGGGGGCAAAACCCTGGAGGAAAACTGCTCTGTGCGAAAAGTGACACCAAAAATAACAGCACGGGGCTGTGATGGCTGCAGGCAAATCCTGGGCATTCTCTGCCCAGGAATGGTTGGAATTATGGCTTGAGGGGACAGCTTTGGAGCACAGGAGAGGCTCACAGGTGTCAGGAATTCCCTCTGCAGTGGGATTTGCACCTCTCCCGGCCGGGGACTGCCCCGGCACCGCTCCCTCCTGTGCCAAGCTTGGAGTGACCCTAAAACCCAACCAAATCCGCATTTTTTTTGTGCCCCAAACGGGCCAGGAGGAGCAAACCCCGTGGTGATGGACACGATTGAGCACCTGCCTGGGATTTTGATTAACTGCAAAGCGACAGGAGCCGGCAGAGTTTCACAAAGCCACATCGGTTTCGGTGTCGCTGCTTTAAACATTAACCCAGGCCTGCTGCAGAACCGGAGATGCTGAGGGGAGGAAGCTCCTTCCCCTCGGCTTTTTACCTCAATATTTTTAAATTCTGCCTCTCAGGGCTCCCAAGTGCTGGGGACTCCTCTGCAGGCAGCAGCTGAGCGGGGCTGTTTATTTTTAAGAGTCAACCAGAGCCACACAAAAGGTTATGGCCACGGGCCAAATGTCTTTGACATCATAGCCTGTCATTAATGGCATAAATCCTCCGTGATTTCATTTCCCACTGAGCCAACCAGCATCGCTCCCAGATTGTTTCAAAGGGAAAAAAAGTCTAAACATTTACCTTCGAACCCCAAACAGATCGTATCGTTCCATTCTGCTTGCCCGATATTAAATATATTCTCTTGCACATGGCGTTTTTATGGCAGGTTGTGACCACTCCTGGAGCTGGTTTCAGCTGGAGATATGCTCAGCAAGAGAGATTTTCTTATTATTCCCTAAGGGGAAAAACAAAACAAAAAAAACGACAGTTCATTCAACAAAACCTTTTTGCTGTTTTCATGTATTTTTGTCCCCCAGATCTCTGTCTGAGGGAGAGAAATATTTAAAAGCTTGTTCTCTGTGCCACAGCCTCTTCACTGTGAGAATATTTAATGTGGACAGGCTGGAAAAGTTTTCCTTCACTCCATTTTTGCCCCCTTTTTTCCCATCATATCCATAATACGCATGTGGTTATGTGGAAAATATCAGGAAATCACTCTGAGCATGAAAGGTCTGAATATTCCTGTAATACCTGAGTATTTTAATTTAAATCCATTGAGATTTTCTTCCTGACCTTCTGCTGATGAATGACGCCTTGCTTGAGAAAAAAAAAAAGGTGGAAAATACCTGATAATAATTTCAGATAATACTTGATAATAATTTCAGATAATATTTAATAATAATTTCAGATAATTTGTGACCAGTCATTGCTGGTTACGGAACTGGGCCTAAAATGCTCAGGAAAAGATCCCAAACCAGGGCTGGCACTAAACCTGCTGGGATTAACCAGGAATTGTACATTTATACACAAAATCAGACAGTGAGAGAGTCAGGTTTAACCTCACTTTTGTGAATATTTGCTGAAATTGCTTCAGATTGCCCCATTTGAGGTGAAAAGAACCTGACAGGACTCCTGCCCCCAGGGGCAAATGTCCATAAAGCCATCGAAGCTCCCACTTATCGGCCGCCCTGAGAGGAGAAGTTAATTACCCGCAATTACAGATGAGTCCTGAGATCCAAATGAGCTCGAAGAAAGCAAATTTAGGCTCAGCCCAAGCCCAGCTCAGGCCTGGTGCACACCGAGGTGGTTTGGTGCCTCCTGACGCTGCTGCAAACTCCTGGGGCTGCCTTTGCTCAGCCCCTGGCGGCTCCGGGTCCCAGGGAAAGGGAATCCCATGGAGCATCCACGGTGCCAAGGAGCATTCCCAGGCTGAAAAGGCGGTTGTGAGTTTTCCCAGTGCAGAAAAGAACCCTCAGAGGCTTAAGAGAGAGCAGCAAAGTCCCCCCCAGCCTCTGGTGACGCTGCTCAGAGGAGAAAGGACAAAACTGGAGCTGACAAAGCTCAGAGCCACCACTCCTGCTCCTTCCCACCTCCACCCCGCACCCCAAATCTCTCACCACTGCCAAAGTTCAGCAGAAGGACCTCCAGCGTACCTGAGGAATTAAAAATTGGATGTTTCCCCCCCCCTTTTTTTTTTTTTTGGGCAGTCTGGGATCTCAGGAGGCTCCGGCAAGCGAGTGCTCCCAGGCCGTGCCGACAGCAGGGCTGGGTCAGAGCTCTCCTGCCAGAGCCGGAGTTAAAATATTCCTGCAGAACACCAGTAGCTTCATTCCTATGACTAACACATCCCCAAGGTGCCATAACAGGCACAGAGGCAGGGAGTTGTGGGGTGCTGGAAGGAGCTCAGCCAGAGGAGGAGCTGCAGGGGAGAGGTTCTGAGGAAAGCCAGCGAGTTATTTTTCCACAATTCATCATCCTGCTTTTACTCCGCTCCTCCAAGTGCGGAGATGAAAAGTCCCACAACTCCAGCACGAGCTGAGCCAGCCAAGAAAAAGAAAAGCAGCTTGCTCTGCTCCTCGGGGCATGGATTGTACCTATTTGTTCACGTTTTCTGATGCGTGGAGGAGACAAACTTCAAGGAAGGAATGTGGCCATCTCCTATCGGGGACGAAATCTGCCCGGCTGGAATGGGCTGAGCACATCTCGTGTCTCGGGCTGGGGGTGGGCAGGGCTTTGAGGGGAATCTGGCTGGTTTTTGGCACAAATCACACAGTGCAGGGCTCCTTTCTGGGGAACTCGAGGGCTCTCACAGCGCTGCTGGAAATAGGCACAGAATGGTTTGGGTTGGAAGGGACGTGAAAGATGAACTCGTCCCAAGGAGCTCCAAGTCCTGTCCAGCCTGGCCTTGGGCACTTCCAGGGATCCAGGGGCAGCCACAGCTTCTCTGGGAATCTGTGCCAGGGTCTCCCCACCCTCACAGGGAAGGATTGATTCCCAGTATCCCATCCATCCCTGCCCTCTGGCAGTGGGAAGCCATTCCCTGTGTCTTGTCACTCTGTCCCTTGTCCCCAGTCCCTCTCCAGCTCCCCTGGAGCCCCTTTAGGCCCTGGAAATCTGCAATAAAATCACCCAGGAGCCTTCTGAGCCAGGCTGAACAATCCCACCTCTCAGCCTTTCCTTGCAGGAGGGTCTCCATCCCTCGGATCCCCTTTGTGCCTGCTCTGGAATCTCTCCCTGTCCTTCCTGCGCTGGGGGCAGGGCAGGAGAGGGATGAGGAAAAGGAGGGGATGAGCAGCAGGAGGCACATCCCAAATGCTTTGGTCACAGACATTCCCAGGGTTTGCAGATCCTTGGATGACGACCTGGGTGTCAGCAAAACCCCAGGAACCTTTCAAGGTGAGAGAAAAGGCTGGGAAGGTTCCTCTTGTCCACCCACCACCACCCAAACCAATCCTTCCAGTGACAGGAAAATACCCATGGAAGGAAACCCGCAAGGCTTGGAGGGTGTGAGGCTCATTAATTCCACCTCACACACAGATGGGTTTCATGTGTAACAAAATGTCCAAGTGTGAAGATCCAGGGCACACCAGGGCTGTTTAATTGTTTCTGGAGCAGTGACATTGTCACTGACAGGGCAGCACCACATGATTCCTGCAGAGGACGATTCCTGCAGAGGATGATTCCCTCAGAGGACGATTCCCAGAGCTTGTGGATCCTTGGGTGATGATGTGGGTGTCAAAAAATCTCCACGAGCCTTTAGTTAAAGTCACCTGTAAAAATGCTGGGAAGGTTCCTCTTGACCACCCACCACCATCCAAACCAATCCTTCCACTGACAGGAAAATACCCATGGAAGGAAACCTGGAGGCTTGGAGGGTGTGAGGCTCATTAATTCCACCTCACACACAGATGGGTTTCATGTGCAACAAAACGTCCAAGTGTGAAAACCTAGGTCACACCAGGACTGTTTAATCGTTTCTGGAGCAGTGACATTGTCACTGACGGGGTGGCACAAGACAATTCCCACAAAGGATGATTCCCAGGGCTTGCAGCTCCTTGGATGATGACCTGGGTGTGAGCAAAACTCCAGGAGCCTTTAGAGGTGATAAACTCACCTGGAACAATGCTGGGAAGGTTCCTCTTGACCACCCACCACGAGTGAGCCCCACTTCAATGAATCCTTCCAGTGACAGGAAAATATCCGTGGAAGGAAACCCGCAAGGCTTGGAACGTGTGAGGCTTTCAAGCACCACCTAATTAATTAATTTCACCTCAAACGCACACAAACAGTTTTTGTGTGTAACAAAATGTGCAAGTGTGAAGATCCAGGACACACCAGGACTGTTCAATCATTTCTGGAGCAGTGACAATGTCACTGATGGGTCGGTGTGGCTGCGGCACCACACGATTCCCGCGGAGGACGGAAAGGAGGGACAAGACACACAAATGCTGCTCCCATTCCTGGTCCCTGCTCTCTCTCACTGCTTTAACTCCTGCCTGCAGCCCCGAGCAGGAGGATGGCACATGGGGCTCCCTGGGAAGGCCACTGGGGATGGAAGAGCTCTCGTTATCCGCACGGAAAGCTCCGGCTCCGCCGCAGCCAGAGCTGTCACAACATGCTGAGCTCGGGGATTCCTGGGGGAGCTGGGCTGACAGATCTCATTCTGCTTTGCACGGATTCATGAATCTCGCCCAGTCTGTTTGTGCAGAGGTTCTGAAGATGTTTAGTCAGTGCATACCTGCAGTTAACTCGACAAAAAATCTGTCAGATACAATGCCAGGGGACAGGTGATGCCTTTTTGGGCTACCTAAGAACAGAGGCAGGACAAAATTAAGGGAATAAAAAGCAGTTTTATTTATTCAAGGCCTTCAGGTACGTTTAGGGCAGAGGAAGCCCACCCAAAAATGGACAATGGGTCATGGGTTTTCACACTTTTATCAGTTTGGTCCATTTGCATTTTGGGAGTTGATCTTCCAATTACAGCTTCAGCTCATGAAGTCATTTACCCCAAGTTTGCTCCCCCAACTCACTTTTGTTTCCATCTCTCAGGGCCTGAGCCAGTCAGGTGTCCTTGACTGCCAGGCCTGGAGAGGAATTGCTGTGTCTGAGCAAGATGGGAGAGCAGCCGCTGACACTGGACATGGAGTTTAGAGTTATCCATTAAGGAATTGCAGGGTTTCAAATGCATAAAAATACAAAAGCTAAAATCCTAAGGTGTCACAGGCCTTGCAATCCTGGCAGCCCCCACTCATTAAACACCCAGGGCAGGGGCTCAGGAGGATTTCATCACAGCCCTTAATGAGCCACCAATGCTGCAAATGCCAACACACCCCAAATGCAGGGAAACAAAGGTAAATGAGGGTAAACACCGAAGGCAGCAGGTCCTGAGAGCACAGCCCGGTGTCACTGGGAAGATAGAGGGACGAGAAGGGCAGAAAGGACTGGGAGAAAGCCTTGGAGGGTTTGAGATAAGCGCTCTAATCGAGCTCCAGTACTGGCTCTAATTAGGATAAATCAGGGCTTCCCTAATTGCTTTTAATCCTTTGGCTTCCTTTGGCAGAAGTGACCAGGCCCAGGGTGTGGAGAAGAGCCACGGAGGGATCCCCATCCTCTGTATCCCACTGCCACCCCAGAGCCTGAATCCCACATGGAATCAGAGCTGGGACTGGCCAGAAACAGATGGAAAAGGGAGGCCAAGGACCCCGTGACCTCAAGGAGCCAAAATCTCCACCAGCAAGGCAGAAGTGGGGACATTCTGCCTTCTCCCACAGAATTATTTGCTCTCCTTCTCCCCCCAAGTCCTTCAAATTACCATTTTTGAGATGCAGGGTGTGCATTTGAGCTGCTCAATGCTTCTACCCACTTTATTTTTACTTTAAAGCTTTCCTTCTTCTTTATTTCTTTTCATTTTAATCAGCTATGGGGTTTTTTATTAGAGCACGGACATCTCCTACCAGACTCTCCTGCAGAAGGGAGGACGGGATTCCCTCTGTTTCCATCCTGGAGGAATCCTGAGTCACCTGCAGCAACCAAAGCTCTCTTTGCCTTAGGTGTAAACAGAGCAAAATAACAACTTTTGATCTGCTTTCCACCTTTCCAGCAGAAGTGAAGGCAGTGCAAGTATCAACATGGGAAAACAGGGGGTAAAAAAAAAGGTTTTCTGGGCTGTTGTGAGTTCTGTGTGTGCATGGGAAGGATCCCAGAGAAATCCAGGGGTAAAGATGGAAACTCTTTTCTCAAAACAATTCATCCCTTCTGGATGCAACAGCCCCTGCCCCATTTGAGAACATTAAAAGGCTTTAAAAAAAGAGCTAAAGCAGAGTTATTTCTCTGGGTAACCTCCATTACCAGCCCTGCCATAAAGACCCCGTGCTGCTCAGCTGCAGAAATCCACCCTCTCCTATTCCACACCAATTAAACTCCAGTAACGAGTTCAGTGGGAGCAGCATCTTGGAGTTTATGAGTCCTGGGCAAGCCCAGCAGCCAGGTTTTCCTCCAAGCTCAATAATCAGGAGATTTCTGAGGTGGTGACCTCAAAGTGCCCTGGTTTGGTGAGTTCTTTATTTAGAGCTGAGTTTCCAGTGAGCCCCAGGCTGAGTGTGTGAAACCCAGGCACAGCCAGCAGGCACCTCGCGTGCCTAATTATTGAGCTGATTTGCATATCTAATGAACTTTATGCACTGTGGGATATTTGTGCAAAAACTTGACAGGATATCCTGGTAAAAAAAAATAAATTAGCAAAATGAGAAAATCCTGGAAAGCAAGAGCCTGCAAATTCCCTCCTGCTTCCCAAGGAGCCAACAGAGCTCCAGCAGCAGGAGGGAGCAGGATTCACCTGATTCACCTGATTTACCTCCCTCCTGCTGCTGGATGCAAGGAATAACCAGAATTAGGCCAGGTTTGGTCATGTGAGACCTGGTTTAGACCTCGGTTCCTGAGTTACCCTGAAATCTGCAGCAGCTGGGAGGTGGAAGGAGGAGGGGATCCAACCCTGGGATCTCCAGAGGACCCTTCCAACCCATCCTGACACAAATTCCCAACCCAAGGGATTCAGCAGGGTTGTCTCAATTTCAGGAATGTATTATTTGTACAAGTCTCAATGTAGATTTTTTTTAAAAATAAAATCCGTTGTGGGTTGAAATCCAAGCCAGTATGGGAGGCAAAGGCAAGGGCAGCATTTTTATTTTTAAAGTATGACATAAAATGCAAAAATTGCTGGGACAGGTGTGTTTTCAGCCCCTTCCTGTCCTGCCCACCCAAAACTCTAAACTGCATTTTCTTGCATGTCAACCCTGGATTTGACACTCAAACTGAAAATGTCAGTGCTGGATTATAATCTGTATTTCAATGAAAACTTTGGAAGGAGAAAAAAAAACATATTTTCAAGACCTGTATTTAATTTTCATCTTTTTGACTTTTCTATAACTTTATTTTTGGCTTTTCTACAATTTTATTCCTGACTTTTCTATAATTTTATTCTTGACTTTTCTATAATTTTATTCTTGACTTTTCTATGATTTTCATTGCTGCTCTCTTTGAGAAAACTGGGGAAAGAGGCACCACTTGCTTTGTGCAGATATTTTCCAGGCAGGAGCACCCAGCTGCAGCACTCAACTGTGTCCTGCAGCTTCTCCACCTTTTCTGAGGCATTTTATTCCCCCTGCCTGGCTCCAGGAGCCTGCAAAGCATCTTCCAACTCAGCTGGGTGCAGAGAAGAAGAAAAGTTTGGTTATTGCCTTGCTGGCCACCAAAATCTGTTTAATTTGTGCTGACTCCACCTGGCCTGAGCAGAGGAGGAGAGGCACTGACAGGAGAGGGTGCTCATGATTTAGGGAAGGGACAGAGCAGCAGGGAGTGGTCTTCTCCTTGTCCTCCTTTTTATTAACATTTATTTATATTTGGCTTTAAATATAAAAATACTTGATGAACTTTATAAAATGTACCCTTTTTAAAAAAGTATTTCTGAAAAGCTGACTTGAGAAACAAAACAAAACGAACAGACAAGAAGAGAAGAAACAACCAAGAAACCCAAACGTCCAGGGCAGGGCACTGAGCAGCAGGGGGAAGAAGCAGCTGCAGGCTGTGGCAGCAAATCTGGGTCTCCAAATCCAGCCCTGAAATTGTGACGATAAACTTTCCAAGAGACAATCGGATTTGAGAAGTAAATTTTAATTTATCCATGGATTTCGCTCGCCGGGATCAGGGCTCCAGCCCAGCCATGGGTTAATGGCATCACAGGCTGATCCAAAGGCTGGGGAATCAGCAGAGGGGAAATGCAGGGAATTGCTCCCCTCAGCTGGGTGTGATCCCCCTTGGATCAGCACTTTGGAGCTGAGTCACGGCTGTGCAGCCTCAATATCTGCCCTGGGGGCCGCACAAATCAGGATTTCACTGTGCAGCCTCAATATCTGCCCTG
>JAHLSL010000068.1:792897-814053 GCA_025920805.1 Petroica traversi
GGGATGGGGATGGGGATTGGGATCAGGATTAGGATCGGGATGGGATCCGGATAGGATAGGGTTTGGGATGGGATCGGAATCGGGACTGAGATCAGGATGGGATCCAGATAGGATCAGGATCGGGATTGGGATCGGGACCAGGACCGGGATTGGGAATGGGAGTGGGGATGGGGACCAGGAATGAGGATCGGGATTGGGATGGGATGGGGATTACGATCGCGATCAGGATTGAGACCAGGATCATGATCAGGATTGGGATTGTGACAAAGATCAGGAATGGGACAGGGATCAGGACAGGGATCAGGAATGGGAATGGGAGTAGGACCAGGATCAGGATTGGGATCAGTCAGCCTAAAGAGGGTTGGTGAAAAGAGAGCAGCTCGTTACGTGACAGTGACAGGAAAAGGGGTAATGGTTTTAAACTGAAAGAGAGGAGATTCAGATCAGATATTTGAGAGAAATTCCCCCAGAAACAGTGGCTGCCCCATCCCTGGAAGTGTCCAAGGCCAGGTTGGAGCGAGCTGGGATAGTGGGACGTGTACCTGCCCATGGCAGGGGTGGGACTGGGTGAGCTCTGAGCTCCTTTCCATCCCAAACCATTCCATGATTCCTGGGCGGGAAATTCCTGGGCATTTTTGACTGTCCAACATTGGTGTTGCTTGGCCTGAAGAAAAAACATGGAGAGGTGTCGATAACCCAGTTCCAAACCCTCTTGGCTTTCTGGGGAGCAGCACGAGCACAAAACAAAACTCCCCAACCTCGCATTGCCTTTGGTGTTCATCCCCAGCAAACCTCAGCCACCAGGACTGACCCCACAGAAACCCTTAAATCCTGGGAGCAGATCCTGCACTGTGATTTTTAATGCCCATGAAAACTCACATTTTTCAGCCCAGATGAAAACTTTTAACTTCTCATTCCGTCCTGGTTCCATTTCTGTCTCACTTCCCCTTGTCTGCCTGGATGTGACTCTGCTGTCATATGCTTCTTCCTTTTCCCTGCCTTGGGCCCCTCCTGCCCACCACAGGCACCAACTCCTCCTGTTTGCAGGTTCCCAGCTCCAACCAGCAAAGATTTAAGAGATTAAAAAATCCTACAAGCCAATTTTTTCCCTCTCTCACACAACATTTCTGATGCCCTGAAAGGTACCTGTTATTTCCTGAAGTGAGCTCAGACCTCCTGTGAGAAACAGGGGATAAACAGGGGGATAAAACCCTGTCCCACATCTGAAGCCCAGCTTCACAAGAACTATGCACCAAATGACACTTGATAACGGGGAAGGAGATGCCAGCTGCCCTAATGAATGGTGGGGAGCAAGGCTGGAAAAAGAAATTATATAATAAACCCTTATTATGTCCCCTTTGACAGAAATTAATCTTGACCCGGAACAACGGCGCTGCTTTCCAAGGGAAAATAACCAGGGTGAAGTTTTAATCACGAGTCAGGAGGCCAGCGCTGGGTGGTTTGTGTTTGCTCTTTGTTGTTTAGAATTTTGCTTCAGCGGGTGAATTTTGTGGAGAATTTCCACAGGGATGGGGTGAGCGACTTTCACACAGAAATTCCACTTCCTGCCTCGTGGTGGCTGGGAAGGAATCTCAGCCCCAGGAATTGTGTGCAAGGCTCTGGAAGGTCCTGTTGTTTCAGCGTGGAACATCCCAAATTCATCCCGGTTCTTCCCTTTGGGCTGGTGGGAATTTGGAATGAGTTGGGAATCAGGTCCGTGTTCCTGCTGGGGGGTGCATGTGCTGTTCCTTTGCTTGGGTTTCTGGGAAGCTCCTTTGCTTTTTGATTACTCAGCCCTGCGATGGGGATGCAAAAAAAATCCCTGGGAAATCCTCATGGAGAAAGAGGAGATGCAAGAGAAGAGTCTCGCTCTCATTTATCCTGTTATTTATCCTATTCATGCTGTTTTCCCTATTTATCCTGGTTTTCCTATTTATCCTGGTTTTCCATTGCTCAGTGACCTGCAGGAATCTTTCCTAGGTCCTTTCCTGGAGAGAAAGGATTAGGATCTGGCTCTCCCCAGAGTGCTAAATATGAACCTGGAGGGGAAAAGGCTCCAGGGAGAGCTCAGAGCCCCTTCCAGGGCCTAAAGGGGCTCCAGGAGAGCTGGAGAGGGACTGGGGACAAGGCATGGAGGGACAGGACACAGGGAATGGCTTCCCACTGCCAGAGGGTGGGTTTGGGTGAGAAATTAGGAAGAAATTCTTCCCTGTGAGGGGAAGCACGGATTTCCCAGAGAAACTGGATGTGAAAGATTAAAACCTGTAGCTGAAGGGAGGAAAAGCCCAATGGGCTCTCACAAGGTGCATGGTAATGTTCTTTTTTTGATGTCTTTATTCATTAAAAAAAAACACACAAAAAAGAGATTTGCATTATTTGCTATACAGTATTATTATTATTATACATAGTGTTTGTAGTGAGATAAATGAAATTAAAACAGCAAACAGAAAAAAACAAAGCCAGGCTGGTTCAGAGCGCTGTTTCCCCAGGATCCTGTCTCCAGCACGGGCTGGGACCAAGGGCTGGAGATAAAAGTAAAAGAAAATTCAGAGCAGCTTTTTATGGATTAACATGGCCAGGAGAGAAGATTCTTCCTGGCCCTCCTCAGGTGAGGCAGGCACACCTCACCAGCCAGGCTTGTGTATTTGTATTTATTATTTGTCCCTCTCCGTGCCAAAAACACGGCACAAATCCCTAAATCAGACTCCCACTTTCACAGCAAAGCCATCCCAAAGGAAGAATGTTCTCCAGAGGGAAGAGAACCTGGGGAGGGAAAGGCAGCTGAGCTTCCCAACTTCATGGGGGGAGCTGCTTTTGCACCCAGCACCTGGAATTGGCACCTTAGGAAGGAATTTGGGGATTTGGGGCACTTATCCCGGTAATATCTCAGCCCTCTGAGGCCCTTGGCTCTGTGATAAGCAAACACCAGGGGTGAGCTCTGGCAGAGCTGCTCAGCTGTGTCCGTGTGGGACATTCCCCGCTGGAGGAAACCATGGGATCCCAGAGCAGCAGGAGTGGGAAGCTCCGGGCTGCCCTTTCTGCAGCAATCCTGCACCATGGAGGTAACAAACCTTCATCTCTGTCACCCTTACCCTCGTTAAGTGTTTCCTAATTATTTTCCCTCTTTTTCCCCCTCTTTAATCCCATCTTTTCCTGCCCCAGCCCCAGATTCCCCCCCTCCAACTGCAATTTCTGTCTTTGAGAGCTCTTTGCCTCCCAACCCCTGTTAGGATGGAAACACCTCGAGTCATTTCCCTCCTTCCTCACTGACAGCTTTTCCACATCTCCCCATTCCCTTACAATTGCTCCACTTTTTTTTTTTCCCCAAAAAGAGGTGCCCAGTACCGAATAAAAGCATCCCAGCCAGGATCTGAGGGGTGTGGAAGGGTTAATTCCCATGTCTGGAAGGTGATATTCTATTTTATTCAGTGCCAGCCGTGTTTTTTTCCAACACCACAGAAGTACTGAGACCCTTTCACATTTTCCTACATTTTCCTACATTCCTTTCCATTTTTTTTCCTAGACTGTTTCCCCCATGTCTGCCAGTGTTTAAATCCAGGATACAAGAAGATGGTTTTTACTGCACTTATAAGTGGTTGCTGCTGATGAATCAGCACATAAAATAGGTTAATTAATGAGTTTTGGAATAACTAACACCCCCCAGGCTTCAGTTTTACCTAAAGGGATCATGTTTATCCAGAGACAAGTGCTAGCAAAAGAGAAATACATTAAAATAATCCAGCAATCCTACAACTACACGGAGTAAATTGCAGGGGAAAAAAAAAACAACCACTTAGCAGGCTATTTTTTTCTTCATTAAATGTGACGAGCTCATAAAACCCCAATTAATTAGTCAGAATGATGTGAATGACTCGTCAGACCTAATTTTAGCAGCCTGAAGTTCGCCAGCATTTCCACAGCAGTCGTTTCATCTTCAGCAATGAATGGAGGAGGGATGAACCTTTCCAGGATCAACTCATCCTGCTCCCTCAGCTCTCCAAAAACCTGAGGAAGGTGGGATGGACCCCCTGTGGAGGCAGAAGAGTTCCAGCAACCACAGAGAGAGGCAAACACTGGGATGTTTTGCTGCTGAGATCGGCTGAGATCAATCCCACAAACCCTGCTATGATTATTTTACGCTTGCAGGATAATTAAACACAACGCAAACGAACTGCAATCATCAGGGGCACAAGCATGATGAGGCATTGCTCACTGAATAATTGCAGAGACGGAATTTCCGCGTCACAGGCACCTTCAGAGCATCAAGGTTTTCCCTTTTTTTCCCCAGTTTGAGCTGACAGAGGAGTTGTTGGATTTCTCCATGAAGGATCATTTTTGCACAGCCATTTAGACAAGCATTTTTCACTTTGACAAAATCACCCTGTTTGTTCTCCAGATCGATCTTTGTCTTTGTGAGGAAGCGCAGCGCGCTAAAAGGAAAAGCGGAATGAAATTAAATGAAAGAGGGTTTGATATAAAATATTGCACAGCTCGCTCCAGACATGATCTTCTCCTCAAGGCTCAACCTGATTTTGCTGATTTAAAGCTGGAGGTCTTGTTTTGTTCTCTTTTTTACTTTCTGCATCCCTCCAGCTGCTGAGAAGCAGCACTTCAGGGAACAGCTCATGGCCAGGGAATTAAATTTTTCCAGGATCCCACTGTGGACCTGGGCGGGGTGCAAATAGGTGTCCAAAGCCACCCAGGAACACTGGGGTTGGTCATCCCTCTGTCCTACAAAGAACAGCCCCATGAATTCCCCAGAGGAGCTCTGGGATGAGGAATCATTTGTTGGGATGGTGGAGCTTCAGAGCCTCCTGGAGGGACTGGGAATGGCCTTTCGACAAAAATGAGGCAGCTTTGAAACCCTTGACTGACCCAGCGGGCACAGGGCACGGATTGAGGGCACAGGGCACGGATTGAGGGCACAGGGCACAGATTGAGGGCACAGAGCACAGTTTGTGTGCTCTGCTGAGGTCATTCTGTGTCTCTGGGTGTGGCCAACCCTGCTCCCTGCAGGGGAAGAAACTTCACACCCTTGAGGGGTTTGCTCAAGGGCAGGAGCTCCCTCCGAGGTGGGAACAGCTCCCTTGTGCCCACAGCAAGCAGTGCCGAGGTGGCCCTGGTGCCCAGCAGTGTGTGACAGTGTGTGACAGCGTGTGACAGTGTGTGACAGCGTGTGACAGTGTGTGACAGTGTGTGACAGCCTGTGACAGTGTGTGACAGTGTGTGGCACATCCCAGAGAGCTCTGGGATATAAATACTGTCACACACGAGTTCATTGCTTGTATTTGAGGAGCCACGAGGGGAGAATTTGTCAGGAGGGGTTTTAAGGGCAGGAAAAGTTAAATTTGGGACTCTATGGAGAGCCTGTTTAAGGTCACGGCTGCTTTCCTGTAGGAAGCCTCTCCAGGAGGCTGGTTGGAAGCTGTCACTGGCTCTTCTGGATCCTCACAGCTGGTGACGAGGGCAACAGCGCTGAAGGACTTTTGGTTGGGCTTGATTTCCAGGGCTGATTTCTCCGTTTGCTTCTCCTGCATCTTCTCGGCATGGTTCCACTCCTGCTCCTTCCTCTCCAGCTGCCGGGCGCTGCAGTGAGGCGCGTACACCTCCGTAGTCTCCTCAAACTGCAAGCAGTCCACCTTGTAGTACTTCTTCTTGACGTGCAGGACGTCGTTGAACCTGTGGCCCCACAGGATCTCCCTGGGCATGTAGGAGCTCCGTGACTGGTGGGAAGTCCCCGTGGAGTCGCCCGTGTAGACGAACGTCACCAAGATCTCAAAGTTGTCCTTGGCCAGAGCTTTGCGGTCCAGGCCGTACAAGGGGCTGTCACTGTCGATCTCGTGGACCACGGTTACCGGTGTGACCAGGATGATCTGGTCATTGAGCAGCTTGAGGTCCCGGTACTCCATGCTCATCCTGCCCTCCTTGTCCTCCTTGTAGCGCAGCAGCTGTGCGCGCACCGAGCCCTCCACCATGTGGTTGGGCCGGAAGTCCCCGATGCGCCACATCAGGCAGAACTTGCCGTCCCTCAGCCCCACCACGGCGTAGTAGCTGAAACGGATGGTCTGGGCCCTCTTCCTGGCCGTGGCCATCTTGGCCAAGGCCGCCCCGATGATGAAGGTGTCGATGATGCAGCTGAGCACCGACTGCAGGATCACCATGAGGATGGCCAGCGAGCACTCCTCGGTCACGCAGCGGTAGCCGTAGCCGATGGTGGTCTGGGTCTCCAGGGAGAACAGGAAGGCTCCTGTGAAGCTGTGCACGTTTGCCACGCACGGCGTGACCTCCTCGTCGCCGAACACGTCCCCGTGCTGGATGGCAATGAGCCAGAACACCAGGCCGAAAAAGAGCCATGAGAGCACGTAGGACAGGGAGAAAATCACGAACATGTGGCGCCACTTGATGTCCACCAGCGTGGTGAAAATGTCCACCACGTAGCTCTCCCACTCGCCGAAGATGTGCTTGAAGTAGACGTTGCAGCTGCCATCCTTGTGGAGAAACCTCTTCTGCAGCTTTTTCACCTCTCTCTCCGGGTTCTCCCCGCAGGTGCCGCGGTAGCTGACCTTGTTTCCCTGGATATTCACGGGCCTGTAGCAGCCGCTCTGGTCGTTCAGCTTCCTCATCTCTGCCTCAGCTCACAGAAGGCCCCAGGAGTTCTTTTCTCTGTTCATTGGAAATCTGGGAAATAAAAGAGAAAATCTGTTTTTATTGGAATTTCCACACCTGAACACATTCACTCTGGGGTCATCACAGGTAATTCTTTGACGGGTACAGGCTGTGACATCCCTTACAAAATTTTGCTCAAAATCAGGCTGGAAATATGAGTCAGCTAAAAATTCAACCATTTAGAAATGCCCTTATTAGCCCTAAAATTAATCCTGTGGATGAAAAGAGAAATCAAAGCTTTACTGGTGACCCCACTGTGAGTATTTCTTCTAATGATGCCATGGAGAAATGTTAAAATCAGGATGAGCTCCCTTGAGCAGTCAAAAAATGGCACAAACCACTTAAATTTGGACAAATATTGGAGGCAATTAATTGGTTTTTTGAAATTTTGCTTTCCTCTATTAGGAAAATAAAAAACTGGGAAAAGCCCTTATTTAGAGGTATAACTTCAATCACATGGACAGGAAAATTCAGTGTGGGTGTGTTTTAACAAAAAAAAAGTATCAAACACGTGATCATTCATCATTATTTATGTTCCAGAATTGCCTAGAAAAACCTGCTCATGGAAGTGAACTTGATTGAGCTGGTGCTTTACAGACATATTTGTTTAATTTGGAGAAAATTATTTGCATTTCAAATTTAAAAAGAAACCCCTCTGAGGCCTTGGAAAGCCTCTGAAATCCTTCCTGAAAACAAACAAAAAATATCCAGCTGCCAAAAATATTTAAATCTTGATTAATGAGTTTGAAGCAAATACAGACGGTGTTAATGGAAGTTGCAGGTGACACAATTTATGGGTTAGGAGATTCCTCTGTCAGAGCAGAGAAGAACTGAGCAGTGCCAGTGCTGGGCCACATTTAGTGATTAATAAAAACAATTCTGTGAGAAATTGAGACCTCATCACCTGGAATCCAGTATAAAATACAGCATTTAAAAAAGGCAAATCCTTTTCCTGAGGGTCTCCAGCTCATTCCCAACCATTATCACACAAACCAGTGAAAAGGGATGGGGGTACAGCAGAACAATTCCATATTTTTTTGCCAATTTCATGCATCTAACTGATATTCCTAAAGGAAAAAAAAATTATAATATTTTTGTGTGAAACCTGTCATTATTCTTCCAGAAACTGCAAGTTTTCAATGGAAAAATGACAAGCACTTTTCCTATTTTTAAGCTGTTTCAGAGTTTGGATGTAGGTTTCCAATGGAGCCAACAAATCCATGGAAAATGAATTTAAGAAAAGTGAATTTCAGAAAAAACAGCTTTCCTGGGGGAATTTTTCCCCCTCAGGCCTTCATTCCCTTTGCCTGAGCAGAAATGACTGCACACACTTCCAGGCAGAGGAGAGTCAGGCCCATGGAGTGTAAAATATATTGGATGGACTGGATTAGCAGCCCAAGAACTCTCCCCTCATCCAAGGAACAATGACAAGCATGCAGAGACATTCATCCAAAAACATTTAAAAGCCAAACATAGTTTCCATTTCTTTTTTTTTTTTCCTCTTTCTCCCCCCAACCTTTTTTTTTTTTCCAGTCCAGAAATGAATGTGACATATGGTGTCGTAGCCTCAGAATGTGGCCTTCATTAAAAAACACAACATTAATGTTTCCAAAAATACTTCTTGGAATGGGGTCTTTGGAAACATTCATATGACTTGCTTTACTCAGAGTTTTAAACAAACACTGCAGCCTGGTCCTATTGAAGACTCTTGACCCAACATTTTCGAAGTCATATTTAACAACAAACGAAAACTGGAAACTGCTGAGGGTTGTTTGTTTGTTTTGCTTAAAGGGCCTCGTAATGTGAGGTGTGAAAATGAACCAAATTGTGATCGGGAGCCAATATAATCTTAAATAAAAACATTTGTAGGGCTTTGTCGTGAGGGGCAGGAACCAGGGAATGCTGCAGCTCTGTCAGGGGGATTGGGATGGATTTTGGGAACGGTTCCTCCCCCAGAGGTGCAGGGCACTGCCCAGGGAATGGTGACATTCCCAAGGCTCCCAGAGCTGCAGGAATGTTTGGACACCTCTCCCAGGGATGCGCAGGGTGGGATTTTGTGGTGTCAAGGCCAGGAGTTGGATTGGAGGATCCTTGATCCCTCCCAGCTCAATATTCCATGATTCTACTGCTTTTCTTATTGACTGTTTCAAACCAGGGTTCCTTGACAATACTCCCAAACAGCCCAGGACTCTAAAAGGGACTCAGTTTCATGAATCCAAGGCTCCTGAGTGGATCCCACTCTCTGCTGCGGCCATCAGAAAATCTGCACATTTCCAAAATTGTGTTTTGCTGGCACCACCTTTGGATTTTGGTGGGAAGAGCTTTGGATGGTGACACACACAAAGGACACTCTGGTTTTCTGCTCACCTGCCACAACTTTGTCATGCAGGTGACTTGTTTTAGGAACTCTGACTCTACTCAGGTACAAGTTGTAATTATAGAAATACTCCTGAGGATGTCTAAGACGAGTTTTTGGCTAGTGTAAGGAGAAACAGAACAGGCTGGGATTTTCCAGAACAATCCAGAACGTGATGTAGAGCTCCCTAAACCAAACCCAAATGTCCAGCCCTGGAGCTGGACGGAGCAAAAGGAACAAGTGCAGAGCAAGGATTGCTCACGCGACCTGAGTTAAGCTTTCTTTGGTATGTTAAAAATTGGATTTCTCTGAAGCATTCAGCATCGTCCAGTGGAGACTGCCCCAGCTGACCTAAAATCCCAAATTTCACAGTGGAGACTGCCCCAGCTGACCTAAAATCCCAAACTGCACAGGGGGGACAGCTCCAGGTGACCTAAAATCCCAAACTGGACAGTGGAGATTGCCCCACGTGACCCAAAATCTCTGGAAAGAACCTCCTCAGCCACTCCAAAACACTGCAAAATGTCCCCCAGCATTTTGGGTGTGCTTAAAGATCAGCTAGACCTGCACTTTTCAAGACCATTTCTTCAAGTCTCTCAAGTGCTATAATAATCATGATAATTAATAATCATGCATCATAATTAATAACCCTGTGACACTGGTGTTGCTCAGAACATTCAGACCCACCCTCCAGAGTTCCTGGATTATCAGGATTAGGATCTGTCCCTCACTCCTGGGGACACCGTGAAACAGGCACGTGATTTCCCTGTCCCAGAAGAGCACAGGGAGTTTGGGAACCCAAATGTTCCTCCCTCCCTGTGCTGAGGCACTCGGACTTCTGCAGGACATTCTGATTATCATCAAATTATTACCAAACACCACAGAGTCCTGACCAGACCGATGAACTTCAGCCTCAGAGTAATTTCAAACTGAAAATATTTGACACATCCCTAAGGAAGCCCCCACGATTCCATGAGAGGTCCGGGTACCTGGCAAAGATTAACAAAGGGGGTGGGGGAGGATTTAAAAACATTCTCTACTCACTAAAGCTCAAGGATCTGTTGTTGCAAATGACTCTCAGATGTTGCCAGGAAGCGTTTTCACCTTCCTCTGACACTGACACACAAACCCTCCCCCTTTTCTGTCTTGCTTTTGCTTTCTGTGGGTTTTTTCCTGGATTTCTGGGCATGTTTGTGCACATCGTGAGCCTCCCCTTGCATCGCAGCACCGCTGAAGTTCGCAGTATTTTTGCTCTCTGTTCCTATAAATGTATTTTCCCCTTCCAAATGAAAGTTTGTCAGAGATAAAAATGAAGCAGGGAAGCCTGGCAGGGTGACAGGAAGACAGAAACAGAGAAATCTCAATGATTTCTTTAGGATAAATGGCACAGAGTTTATTCTAGAGAATAAATGTATCAGAGTTCAGAAACCAGAATAATTTTTAATTATCTAAGCCAAGGCCAGAATTTGGATCCTGAAGTGCTCAGGGTGATACAGAACTGCTCCAGAGATCTGCCTGGACACTGAACCCCCAAACTGGTATTGCTTAAAAAATTTACCCAAATCAGACACGGGAGGAAATTCCTGCATTTCAAAGGCCATAAAGGAGTGCAGTGGCAGATACAGGGACAAATCCAGCAGATTTAACTGAGTGAAGAGCTGCCACAAAGCAAACACCAGCAGGAGCAGATTTTCTTGTCACATTTATGTTTTCATGTAGCTCCTCCTGAGCAGAGCAGCCGTGCCAGAACAACTCCTGATCGTCAGCTCGCTCAGAACAGTCACTTCAGAGCCTTGAGCATCGAGCTGAGCCTTTCAAAGACTTCCACTGGATGTATCTGTCAATTTGGAGTTTAGGGCTCAGTGTTTTGTGAGGATAATCCCTCTTGCACGGTAACCTAATACCTAACAAATTGCTGCTACACCCCTTCCATGACTCCCTTTTCCCATTGTGTAAACAATAGGGGTGAATTTTTGTTCGGTGACAACTTCAGTCAACAGCCTGTTTGTAAGACATCCAGCAAAACAATGTGGAGATCTGGGTTCCAGGAGAATCCTGTGCTGAGATCAAATTAAAAAAACCCAAAAACTCCAAACCTCCAAATCAAACTGGGTGCTCTCTCCCCCCACACAGGCAAGTGGTGTCTCTGTCTCTCTCCAGGGTTGCTTTAGCAGTCACCTCAGTTTCCTGCTTCATTTTGGAAATGATCTGAAAGGTTTCCAGTTTTAGTCATTGTTGTGTAACCCTGGAAGGCTTTCAGCTCCCAGACCAGAAATGTGACAAGTCAGAACCTTCGGAGCTGCTGTGGGATTGGCTCCAACTTTTGTTCCTTAAAAAAAAAAACCACCACCACAAAACCTAAATAAATCTATCGCAGGACAGTGTTAAGGCTCTTCCTTCTTTCTTTCCTTCCTTCCTCTTGCTCTTTTTGTTGCAAAGGGACTTCTCCTGGTGCTCACAGCCAATCTTTCTGCTTCTGATCTGTCCTTCCACCACTCCAGGCTGCTCCAAGTTCTGTCCAGTCTGGCCTGGGACACTTCCAGGGATCCAGGGGCAACCACAGCTTCTCTTTGCCAGGGAGGAATTTCTTCCCAATATCCCATCTAAACTTCCTCTCTGTCAGTTTTAATTCCTTCCCAATATCCCACCTAACCCCACTCTCTATTGGTTTAAGTCAATGTGTTTAATGTCAGCTCAGACCCCAGAGGTCACTGAAGGGCAGCTCTGCAAGGGAAAAGGGAACACAAAATCCCCTAAATTTAACTCAGAGCCTGACCTGGGGGAGTGGGGATTTAGGAGAGGGGTTCCATGGCAGATTATGATCAGGAGCTCTCCAGTTGTGCTCCCTTTGCAGATGGAAATTGAAAATTCAGTCACAGACCTTTCTTCCATCTGCAGCGACCACCAGAGTGAAGATTTTAAAAGGCTCAAATTTCCCTCGAAAGCAAAAGTTTTGTCCTTCCCATCCCTTCAGCTGAGCCAAGTGAGTGCTCCAGCAGCCTGCAGCTCACAGCTCAGCAGATGTCACCTGGCAGGTGACAGGTCCCCTCCAGCATTTATGGACAAAACCCTTTCTACAATAGAACAAAATACTGAAAGTAAAAAAAAAAATTAAAATTTAAATTTAAAAGAATAAAACCTATATAAAATATATATTTAAAAATATTTTTCTATTTTAATATAAAAATTAAAATAAATAAAACACTGGATGATCTTCAAGATCCCGTCCAACCCAAACCATTCTGATCCCAATACACCAAACTCAGAGCAAAAGGTTATTTATTTCTTAGACTCCTTACTCAATGCCTTCACACAGACAGAGACCTAAAGCATCAATACCAAAGTGTTTACTGAGCATTTTCAGGAGCAGACGTAGACACCAAAGAGCAGCAGAGCTCTGCAGAGGTTTTGGAGTCACGCAATGGTGCCGTGATCCCCACTGGAACAACTCGCAGCAACAGATATATTGACATATAATTCATCTAAGTGAAACCAGATCTGCCTGCAAAAAAACCAATAAAAAAATAAAAATAAAAGTAAAGAAGTTTGGCCCCTCGAAGTCGGAGAAGACAGACTGGAAGCTGCTCCTCGGTGAAGGCTGGTTGCCCATTTTGGAGCCACAGGACAGGTTCAAAGGGAGCTGCTTCCCACTCAGAGCAATTCCCAAAATCTGTAGAAAGCTGTGAATGTCTATTTTAATTTATTTGCACTCTATGCACTGCATGGCTTCAGCCAGGAGCCAGCAGTGGAAACACTGAAATACCAGGAGAAATGGAAAGTGCTGGCAACTCGAGGCTCTTGATTTGGGGCCTCGCTGCCATTCTTTGTCCCAGACACTTTGGCAGGGGGGAAACCTAAAACTGTTCCCTCTGGGGAGGCTCCTCCTCTTCTTAACCCTCAGCTCCCAGCAGCTCCTGCACGGAGGGGACCGGACCCAGCAGGGCCTGGGCACAGCAATCCCAGCTCAGCCTCCCCTCGAGGGGAGCCAGGGACCCCAGGTTGCTCCAGCCCTGAACTGGGACTGGACTGGGATGGCCCAGCAGGGAAATAGAGGGACCAGGAGCACCTGGGCCAAGCCTCAGAGGTGACCATGCCCTGTATTCCACAGTGGGATGGGACAGCTGGGTCCCCCCAGTGTCACTGTCATCGCCTCCTTCTGCATGGAGATTCCTCCTCCCACCTGGAAATTCCTCCTCCTGCCTGGAGATTTCCTCTCCTGATTCTCTCCCGACTGGCTGAGAGCCGTCTGCATTTTGATATTGAGCTGACAGGACCAAAGGGTCTCCATTTCTGCTCAAGCTGCAGGTGTTTCAATTCTTCAAGCTGGTGCAGCTGGAGCACATCCTAGAGCTGAAAATTATGGAATGGTTTGGGTTGGAAAGGACCTTAAAGGTCTTCTTCCAACCCCCTGCCATGGGCAGGGACACCTCCCACTGGACCAGGCTGCTCCAAGCCCTGTCCATCCTGGCCTTGGACACTTCCAGGGATGGGGCAGCCACACAGAGATGGAACAGCTGAAAAAATACATTTTATATCCAGGCTTCTCCCACTGGAAATCAGTAACCAACCTATTCCTCAGTTCAGCAGGCCCCTGGGCTTTAATGCAAATTAGCTGCAAGGCAATCAAATATCAGTGCCAGCACTAATTAGCATTTTCTCCTCCCCTGACACCACCCTGATGCCCGGGGAAGCTTCATTCCCATCCCTCTGCAGATTCCACCTCATGGATTTCCCTCAGCCTTCAGAGCCCCAGCAAAATTCCTCGAGGAACTTTTCCCCCGGCTCTTGCTGGCCAGGACCAGAAGAACAGTTTGTGGCAGCTCTGAATAGCCGTGATGTAATTAATGAATTAATGAACCAGCAGTAGGTGAGTGGCAGGGCAGGAACAATGACAGAACGGGATCAGAGAGTGCTGAGCACTCGTTTCACTGGCCAACACCCTCAGGTCCGTGATTTGCTGTCCTGTCCCTTCCCAAAACACAGTAGGTTATTAATAATCTGGGGGCGGGCAGGAGCTGATAATATTCCAAAGGGTTCTCCAGCCTCAGGGACAGCTTCCTTTACGTCACCCAGTGCAGCTCTGCTTCCTGAGCAGGCTCTGAGCTGCTCTCCTTCCTGTTTGCTCCAAACCAGGGAGCAGGAAAGGCACTGGGACAGCACAACCTGCAGCCACTGTATTCCCAGCTGGGTCCTTTATCCAGGGATACTCCAATATTCCTGTGCTCTTTATCCAGGGATATTCCGATATTCCTGTGCCATTTATCCAGGGATATTCCTGTGCCCCTTATTCAGGGATATTCCTGTGTCATTTATTCAGGGTTGCCCCAATATTCCTGTGCCCCTTATGCAGAGATATTCCTACATGTCCCTTACTCAGGAATATTCCAATATTCCTGTGTCATTTATTCAGGGTTGTTCCAATATCCATCCATCCCCCATCCATCCATCCTTTGTTTTGCAATCCAGATAATTGAGATAATGTGGAAGTGGAAAACCATGGGTAGCTGTTTGTGTTTGGGCCCTACATTCCAGAATTTTATTTTAACTTCAGTGTTTGGGTTGCATAACTTCATTTCTGCTCTCCTGGACCTGTTCCACAGGTTATTCCTGATCACCTGAGGGAGTTTTGGATGCAAAAAATAGGATTTTAAGCAATATTGGGATAGGCGGAATATCCTTTTAAACATTTCTTCTCCCTCATTTTCCAACCATCCTTAGATGAGTTACTCTAAAGATGGAAACATCGACCCTAAATCAATCATTCATGCCCATGCCTGCACTTCCATGATTGCCCACATCAAATATTTCCTGGGATGAGCCTTATCCATCATTTGTGACTGCAATACAAACTTTCACCTCTCTACTCCATCCACAGCCAGATTCAGATCTTCATCCTCACGATCCTTTTCAATATTTCCACCAGCACCTGATGAGCCCCTACCCTCAGCCATTCCCCCTTCTCTGGATTCATGTATCACCTCTGCATTTCTCACATCTAATAATATTTTTTCCCATGTCTTCCCACTGTCCTGATTTTTAGAGTTGCATTTGGGCACATTTTGACTTCTCAGAGGTTTTAAGGGAATTTTTTCCTTGCTGTGTTCTTCCTTTCCTGTGCATGGCGATAATTGCAGGGACACTGGAAATGACTTTCCCAATCTGCCTCACCTACTTTAAAAAGTTTTTTTTCATGCTGCTGAAAAAGCTTTAAATCTTGACCTTCTTTTTTTCATTCGTGTTGACTGCTGCTGGCACTATTAATGTAATTTTCTATTTTCTTGATTTTTGTACCCATTTTTTGACCACTCTGTGTCCAATGTGCACTTGCCAAACTGGTTTGGCATTAAATCCCCAACTTCTTCCATGGGATCCCCAAGGAATGGGGCCTTCAATCGGCTTCTGAAGGGCTGTAGAGAAACCCCAGGCCAGGAATGTGAAATAAGGACTGTCAAAGAGCTGAAATATTTGGGTTAAATCTAAGGAAAACCTTCATGCATATAATTAAATAAAAGCCCCTAATAAGAATGAACATAAACCTGCTGCAAATCTTCCTGAGACTGGAGCAGAGAGCTAAAATCCTCATTGAAGTCTTTGCAAATTGCAGCAAATTAGGTTTTTTAGTCCTGTATTAATGAATTCATCAGAAAATACTTCGGCTGCCTCAAGGGTAATTAATTAATATATCATTAATATGTTGATAAATTATTTTATTGTACAATTAAAATATAATTTTTTTTGGTCCATAGATTTTTCCAAAAATGGCAACACTTCTTTAAAAATAACCAAAACAAAATAGAAATATGAATCCAGACATTGCCTTTAACAAAAAAAAAATTGAATTTAGGGGTTTTTTTTTTTTATGGGATGTTTTGCCTCATTGTGTCTTGCACAGAGGCTGATTTGTCCCCTTCAAGGCTCGGGATCTGGGACTCTGAGGTCGCCCTTTGTGTGGAAGATTTTCCCGCAGCCCTGCAGAGGGAAGGAGCTTTTTAACGGGAATCCAGCCCATTCCAAGCCGTTTGCCACGAGGCTGCTCAGCCAGCCGTGCTTTTCCTGTCTCACTTCTCCGGGCGAGCAGTGCGAAGGAGCGAGCAGATCTTATCAGAGCCCGTGTTAACAAAAATACATTGAATCAAAACCTGCTACACTGCAAATGTCAACACTCCCCACACACACAAACACACACAAAAATAAAGATATCTGAACTGCAGCAGGGTTGGTTTTATTGCCAAGGCAATTCCCAAAGATTGTTTTGAGAGACAACTTTGCTGTTTGGCCTCACGGGCGCTGCGGGCCTGTGAAGTAAATGTCTTTTTCATTTATTACACATTGACTTTACAGGGGTGCTGTCACCAGGGACAAGAGTGTGGCTAAAGAGAATTTCACCCTCTGGTTTGAAGTTTCCTGCCTCTGTCCCCTGATTCACTCCAGATTAGTTGGGATAAATGATCGGCCATCAAAATTAAATTAAACTCAGGCGTGATTTACACAGCCTAAGCGGGAGATCTATCTTATATTGTATCCTGTATTTTCCCTGGGTTGTTTTTGCTCCTGTTTTCACTGAATAAACTGGAATTACAGCATCACTTGCTCCTGCTCAGAGCCAGAGTCCTTCCAAATTCACACAAATCCCAAGGTGATTAACCCCGAATCACTCCCAAGGCCTGCCCAGCCCGAGTCACGAGCTCGGGCTGGTGGCATTCCTCCTCTGGAACATCCCGTGTGCTGCTAAGCTCCATCACCTCGGGATGAGGGGATCTTTGGGAGGTGAACTCTGAGAAGAGCACAAAGTTGTGTTTCCCACAGAAAACAAACAAAAAAACCCCAAAAAACCCCAAAAAACATCACTCTGGTGTCTTAATTTGGGAGCAATTGCGAGGCTGATGGAACTTGGGAGGGAAAGCACGGATTAAGGAGAAGGAAAAAGAGAGCTCAGAGGTGCTGGCAGGACTCCAGGAGTGCTGGAACAGAGGGAAAGAGATTTGAGAGCAACAGTGGCCCCAAATATCTGCGAGGATGAGCTGATGCCTTTTTGGGGATACCTAAAACTGGAGGCCAGAGAAAATTAAGGGAATTAAAACTGGTTATGTTTATTCAAGGGCCTTCAGCACATTTAGGGCAGACAAAACCCACCCAAAATGGATGATGGGTCGTGGGTTTTCACACTTTTATCAGTTTGCTCCATTTGCATATTGGGGGTTGATCTTCCAATTACAGCTTCAGCTCATGAAGTCATTCACCCCAAGTTTGCTCCCCCAACTCACTTTTGTTTCCATCTCTCAGGGCCTGGGACAGTCAGGTGTCCTTGACTGCCAGGCCTGGAGAGGAATTGCTGTGTCTGACCCAGATGGGAGAGCAGCAGCTGACACTGGATATGGAGTTTGGAGTTATCCACTAAAGAATTGCAGGATCACAAATGCATGGAAAATATAAAAGCTAAAATCCTGAGGCACCAGAGCCTCCAATGCTGCAGGGATGGAGCGATGTCCCCGCAGGACTCTGTTCCTGGTGTCTGCAGGAGCTGCCAGGGGCTCCAGCCACGCCGTGACGTGTGTTGGTAATTATGACAATTATGATCTTATGCCATCGATTTGCTCTCGGGGTGTTTTTCCAATCAGGCCCGGAGATCTCTTTGTTCTGCCGTGTAAAACCCGGCTTTGAGGTCACCTCGCCTTCCACACCCTTGGCTGTTTATGGATGCAAAGCCCCGAGTCCGTTTCCCACCGAGGAAGGCAAGGATCAGGTTGTGTCATTGTCTGGCTCGATTGTTCTCCAGGATTAATTCCAAGGAGAGGAACAGCTCACCAGCTCGGGGCTTTGTTCTTGTAAAAGCCTCCTGTCAACAATGGAAGGATGTGCAGGGTACCAGGCGTGTGACTGAGTTAAAAAAAAAAATCTGCTTTTCATATTAAAAAATGAATGGGAACGATACCTCCATTGATTCAAAAGGAAAATTGGTAAAAGGGTCAAGGGCCACCTACTTAAAATGAGTGCTAAGGGCCATTTCTGATGTCACCAAAACAGGTGACTGTGGATTCCTATGTGTGGCAGAGGTCTGTCGGGACACCCCAAGCTATGCTGAACTCTCTGTGCTTTTTCTTCAGGGTAGAGGGACAGATTTTGGCACCCTGACCTGCATTTCCTTAAAGCTGCAGGCAGCACGTTCTCCTGTCCCGGTCCTGGGCATTGTATCCATTCAGACAGAACTCTGGGATCTTCCAGAATAAAAGGATCCTTATTGCAGGAGTTGGGAAAATGTCCAGGCAGGAGGGATGAAATATTGCCCCTCCACACCAAACAGGGAACCTTTTCTTCCAGTGTTGCTTTAGGCCTGGCTCCTGCAAGCTCTTGTCTGTCAGCAAATGCAATCAGGTTTAAGAGCTTGAATTAGCAGCCTGGAAATCACTGGGAATTGTTTTGGTGGAATAGAACCCAGCAAGTGCGGAAGCTCTGCGGCAGATTCGGGCCAGCACACTCAGCGCCCTGCAGAAAAGGAGATTTCAGTTCTCAGAACCATTCCTGGTGTTCAGGACAGCCACTCATTAGGGAGCTTGGATTTCACTGGCTTGGAAGATATTCCCCCCAACCCCCTGGGACTCACAGGCTCTGGGTGATCTGGAGAACAAAACAATTAACGGCATTTCCCAAGTTTTGATTTCAGCTGAGGTCTGTGACAAGCTGAAGAATTTGCAGGAATGGTGTCAATCTGATGGCACGGTGGCAATAAATTCTCCTGTGCTGGGTTACATTTTGCCCACTAAAACGCTCTGACCTATTGTCATCCAAGTGGAACCACATTCCACTGGCTGCTCAGACGGTTCTGATTTCACTCCCGATTGTTGCCGGGGCAACTGCACCTCCATCCAAAACTGCCTCGCCAATCACGGAGCTCCATTGGAACGGGCTGGAGATAAAGCAAAGCGCTAATTACTGAAAAAGCCCAAACCAAACCTTTCTGAGAGCTGAGTAACAGAAATTCACAGGAGCTGTCGGAGAGTTGCTTGGGGTTTTTTGCATGAGGCACCAGTTGCCTCATTTCTTTGTGGAATAACTGGTTGTGGTGACAAAATAGCATGAAAAGATTAATATTCTAAGTCTATCCAGAGCAAGAGTGCACTGGAAATCTCACCATAGGCCGCTCCTGGAAAGAGTTCTCACTCAGCTGTGGAAAACTAAAAGGATTTTCATGAATAGTCGAACAGCTGGGGAAGGCTTGTGAGTGGAAATAGAAATATTTGAATTTCCCCATTGAGATTTCTGGTGGAAAGCGGCCTGTGGTTTATGGCCTTGCTTTTATTAAGTGAATATCATCTCTGTGGCTCAGATTTGCCTCGCTCTATCTTTGAGTGGGACAAAGCCAGGTAGAAAATTGTTCTTTGTCCCAGGGCTGCTGGGGATCAGCATTTCCTGGAGAGCAAAAGGGGCCACTGGGCCATCAAAAATTTGATTTGTTAAGTCAGGAATGAGCAGGGCCAGGTGATGCTGGTTCTGCCACTCCAAACCAGTGCCCCATAGCTGATATGCCCAAAATTCAGTGCCAATTTGAAACCAGTTTGAGAGAGAACTTTTAAAACAGAACTGGAGATGTTTTGTGAAGTTGTGTCAGAAATGGAGATGCCTTTTTTAAACACAGAGATTTTACAGATTTTCTGGTAAAATTCTACTCTTTTATCCAGGTGAGTCTTCACACAGCTCTGTGAGCCCCCATCTTGGTTTTCCCTTGAAGAAAACTTGTCTGAAAAAAATGGTTGTTCACCAAAATTTCCTTTTCTTTTTTTTTTGTTTTTTTGTTTTTCAGTTTGTTTGCCATACTGCTGATTTTTATCAAATGCCAGTCCTTTCATCTTCAGGGAAGTGCTGACCTACTCTCATGTACCCTGACAGCAAAGAGAACCCCAAAATTCAATGGTTCCTTTGCTGAACCTTTCCTCAGGAAATTAAAGCTGAAACCCTCTCCACTCTCCCACTTCTCCACCCCACTGTGTCACCACAAAGAGCAACTGAGGAGTTGAAGATGATCCTCCTCTGTCTGCACCCTCAGAACGAGAATTTAGCTGCTTTAAAAAGAGGAACCAATGATGGAATCATGAGTGGGAAACACAAGAAATGAACAGCTCCTCGTGGAGTGCAGCACGGCCGCTCCGTGCGTCCCAGCTTTGCCTCCTGCCAGACAGGACAGACAAGGCCTCTTTTACAACAGAAGATGGGAAGATGAAGAATCAAATCAAGCTCCTGTCCCGGTTTAAAAGCAGGCAGAAATGTGAGGTGGTATTTGCTTGTTGGGCTCGTTTGTGTTTATCATGTGGCAGCTTAATTGCACAATGAATTACTGGAAAGGGGCGCTCTGTTACCAAACTTTCTCATCAAAAGCTCAGGGTGAGAAGGTTGGGCAAGAAAGGTGACTAATAACAGAAAAAGGGGCAGAGCACCAGCCAATCTCCAGAATTTCAGCCATGCCAGGAGATGCTGAGGTGAGGGAGCAGTGTCCTGGTGAAAAGCTCACACTATCTTAAAAAACCAAAACCCCCTCTAAAATATATCCTAGAAACTCAAATTAAACCACCTAACAGAAAATACTTTGAGATAAGATGTCACACTGTTCATTCAAGCCTCTCATTAGTGCTTCTTTGTCAAATATGCTAATTTACAAGCAAGTAATATGCAATCTGCCATGTATGTGCACTTCAGCATGTTCCACCTTAACAAATTTTTGCACCATAAAAATCCTTATGAAATACCAAAGTAAAAACCCTTTATCCCTTAACTGTGTCTAGCTCCTAATTTTCAAACTGATAAGGGAGCAGGATCATGTTGAAAGGCAGAACTTCCTGAGCGTGAAGCGTTTCCCACCTGACCTTTCCACGAGCTGTTCAGAAGCTCTGCTGGCAGAGGGGCAGCTCAGATTTCAACCCTTTTGCCTGGTAATGAGTGCTTTGCTAAAGTTTTATTTCTTTAGGAGAAGTTCCCCGAACAAACAAGAGATCCATCAGTCCCAGGGTGACAGGTACAGAAATCCTGATCCACCAGTCCCAGGGTAATGGGTACAGAAATCCTGATCCATCATTCCCAGGGTGACAGGTACAGAAATCCTGATCCACCAGTCCCAGAGTGACAGGTACAGAAATCCTGATCCA